>PTEX01000097.1:2224632-2538752 GCA_003342815.1 Eudromia elegans
AGACAAGCCTGGATAGGGCTGTTGCTCCACATACCTGCTTATCCCTAGGAATGCAGGAGAGGCAAACTGGAARCATCTGTGCTGAGCTCTGCTCTTGCAGGAGAGGAGGGTGCTCGGCGCTGGAGGAGAAGAGCCCAAGCAGCAGCAGGATCTGACAACCAGGATCTGCCCGCTGCAGCGGGACGGGGCTGGGAAAAGCCAGCTGTGCTGTTTGGGGA
Organism: Eudromia elegans; assembly: GCA_003342815.1. Classification (NCBI taxonomy): domain Eukaryota; kingdom Metazoa; phylum Chordata; class Aves; order Tinamiformes; family Tinamidae; genus Eudromia; species Eudromia elegans. Next base: position 2,224,851 of record PTEX01000097.1, read on the forward strand.
CCACTTAATTTTCTTGGTGCAATTGGTCTTTGTGGTGGGGTCCTAATGTGAGGCAGATGGGAAGTGTTTGGCTTGCACTGCGAGGAGTGTTAGGCAGGGAGAGGGACAGCGTGTCCCGTTCTGCAGTGCCGTGTTCAGTGAACGGCCTCCTCCTGCTTCCTTTGATAATTATGACAATAGTCCCATTGATTCCTTTAGGAGAGAGGAGCRGGAACACGACCAAAGTTGCTTTTCTCTTTCAGCACACCTCTATTCTCTCTCCTTACGCTTTGTGGAGGGGCTGTCTGCTGAAAGCCTCCACAGCATCACGCACGGAGGCATCCGGCTGCTGATGGGAGCCCCTGAACGCCCTCGTGTTTCAGGTGGGCACGCAGAGATTTACTTCCACCAGGTAAAAAAGCTTTAAAGCCGGGTGGTGTCTGCTTTCCTGTGACAATCTTTACAGGTGGGATTAAKAAGGGTGATTTTGTTGTGTGTGTTTTACTTAGATCAGTAGCAGATTTAGGATGCTAACAGATCTCAGGGGTATTAAAAGTAGAAGAGTATTTATGTGTTGAAAGAGTCTTATTATTTGTATTTACAGAAATGCACACTAGTGCATATCTCCAGCAAATAATAACAGGCAGAGTTTTGCAGCACTAGGGGCTGTGGTACAAACAACAATCTTTTTGCAATAGTTAATAGTCTTGAACTCCAGTTTCGAGAGGTAGCAGCCGTAATTTGGTTTGTTCTTTGCTTGGGATCACTGGGATTGCAAACGTCAGTCTCCAATAAATCAGAAGAGCAACATGCATTTTGGGCAGAGTCTCAGGCACGCTGGGAATCTCTCTGTTCTCCTCCATGGGGTTCGGATGGAACCTTTGGCTGTAAAGTGGATATTATTAGAATAGCTGTAATTCTTACTTCTACAGATCAAGACTGACTTGCATTTAAGGCAGTGCAGCTGCCAGAAACTCGGAACCAGGGCCTGTCCTGCAGCCTGCTTGCATCTCCCCCTCCATGCCGGGTATCCCCCAACACACCCGGCTGCACGACGTCAGCCGGCGGAGCAGAGCGAGCCCCTTCCTGATCCATGCGAGCTCCTGCTGGCCCAGGGAGCCCAGGAGGCAGCGAGCACGTCTAAAAAGTGCAAAATCACACCCTGAATGTTTAACCTTTGCTTTTGCTGGATTTATGCTAGGTTTAAAYACCCCATTTCAATGCAAAATGCGGCTCTGACTGTGACTGAGGAGAGGAGGATGGGATGAGTGTGGAAACCTTTGAAGAAAGTMATTCAGCTAGCAGTACTCTGGTTTTGTATTTCCCTGAGTTAGTTTCTGAAGATGGCTTMATTTCCTATAGGCTGCTGGTATTTTGCTTGTATTTTTCCTCCTCAGCCTCCCTCAACGATATCCTAGTGCTTGCCTTCTCAGTAGTAATAATAATAATAGCTGCAATATATTTAATCGCTACCCACTGCCAGCCTCTCTCAGCCTTCTCAAAAGATTCCCTAAGGTACTGGATGCATAATGCATTTCCCAGCTAGAAATCAGACCTTGCTAGGATCTTCTGTCTTGAAAAAGCTCCTTTTTGGCAGCCTCCTGGGTCTGTGTGAATTTGTGGAGTGTGCAGAGACACCAAGAAATGTGGTTTCCTTCCCCTTTGTGGGTGTGAAGCAGAAGGCTTGAAGCTAGATCAGCTGCTGCAAACAAACAAAACAGCCTTTGCTGCCTCAAAGTAGCACCCAAGTTGCCTGTCTTGTCTGCARAGACACCGAGTGGGTGTTTTGTCCTGTCCCTCACTGTCCAAGTGAGGAGCTGGTGCGCAGAGATGGAGCTGGCTGGTCCAGTGGAAGTTTGTGGTATGAGAGGCTGGATGACACAGAAACCAAAGCAGTGAGAACCTCTCCGAAGGAGGTTTCCTGCTCGCTCTTGAGGTGAATTTAACCCAGCTCATCCGGGCTGACCTAGAAACACCTCTCTGTTCATGGCTAGCCTGACCTTTAAAAGCCCTTGCTCGGTGTCCCAGTATCCTAAGCTACCTATGGACTCGAGGGATGTGGAGCTTCACTGATGTGTGTGCAATGAATAGGAGAAGGAGGCAGGAGATGTGAGAAAATCCTTGCATCCAAAGTGAGGGAAAGAGTGGGCGATTGGAAGGGCTGTCCTGACCTGGGGTCAGGATAAGGAAACAGCAGCCCAGGTGTATGGTGTGAACAGTGAGTGACTTTGGGACCCTTTTCAGCCTGTGCCTGCCGTGCCTGAGGGCCAGGAGCATCATCTCCTGGGCTGGTGCAGGAGGGGGTGGCCAGCACCAGCACGGCCGCTCTGCAGGAAGCTCCAGCCTCGCCGGGACCAGAAATCCTCCGGAGGCTTCCCGAGCTCCCGTCTGCCTGGAGAGGCAGGCACGGATACGTTAGCAYCACTCAGCTAAATGCTGTGGGCTCTGCCGCCAGACGCCCTGGGACTGCGCAGAAATGAGTCTCCTGGCAAGAGGACCCTGTGGGTTTGAATGTTGCTCTGCAATGTGGCTGTTCTTGTTCAAGCTGAGCTAGCTAAGAGTGAGTAATTCATTTGTTGATGACCTAAGTTAACTATTGTGAGAAGATGCCCTAAATGGCACAGTTTAACCTGAGATTGTAATCGCTTTAGGAAGAAGTAACTCATTTCATTATTCATTTATTTGGCTTTATATGCAAAGGAAGAAAGATTTAAAGCAACTTGCTCATAAGAATTTCTGCAGCTTCTGGCATTCTGAAAGATAGGATTGTTTTGCTGACGWGAAACTCATCCGATGACTCGTTAAAGGTTTAATATAAAAAAAAAAAAAGAAGAAAAAGTCTGTGGTAAAGTTGGGAAATGAACCCAGGAATGTTGACTTTGAACTACATGAAACCAGTTGCGCTGCAGCCATGTGCTCAGTACTTGTGCTTGGTTTTCAGCCACAGCTTTAAAGTTCAGCCAACAGAGTTAAGAAGTCAGGAGGGGGGGCAATTTTTATTCTTCTGATGAGGAGACTGAGAAATCTAAAAGCCCAGTGCTCACAGTAACGTATTATTGCTCTTCATTTGATGGAGTGACTCATACAGCACATGGCTTTGGGAGCAGGTTTGAGGAAAACTATAGCTGAAAACACAGCTAGCTGTRAAAAGCTAGCCATTTCCTACGCAGTATCTACTTCAAAAGAATAAAATAGATGTCTCTTTTTTTTTCTTTCCCTAGACAAAAAGTGACTGCAGAAGCAGCTTTCTTTTGTTATCTCCCTATAAACGTGTTTCTCTAATAGTGGAATTTACTGCTGGGGATGTGTGTGTTTCTCGCCACTGCTTTCCTTTACAAAGAGCCTGATCTGCCTGTGTTCTGGGAGCAGGCGGATGCCATCCCGTTTACCGCATGGGCAGCGCGGCGGGGCTGGAGGTGACCACGTTGCCCTGCGGGAGCCGAGGGCGCTCCGGTGCCCAGGGCCACACGGCTGCTGCACGGGGCCCAGCTGGCGCTGGGGACGGCGGCGAGGACGCGATGCCCTGAGCGTGGCTCTCGCTTGCTCCCCCCAGGCAGCCTCCCTTTAGCAGMCGCGAGAGCAGCCCAAGGGCACGAGGCTGAAGAAGCCCTGGGCTGGCAGAAGCTCTGCCCAGGCAAACCGCAGTGGCTGCTCCGTGCCATGGGTTGCTCCGTGCCATCGGCAYGCGGGCTGAGGCAGGGCTGGAGGAGCCGGGAGCGCGGCAAGTCGGGACAGCTGCCTTGGCACGGCCGAGGGGAAAGTTTGCGGAGCGCTGCCTGAACTAGTTTAACTTCCAGCGTGAGGGTCCCTGACGTTCATTAAGGCTAAATTCATTCTCACATTTTGAATCACTGGAATGGAAAAACAAAACAGGAATGCACAAGCAAGTGCACTTCTTTTTTAAAAAATTTATTATCGCTTTATAACAAGTCTGGRATAACAACCCGTCTGCATGCCGGATGTGCCCAGGCAATTATCACAAATCCAAATTGAATAATTCTGCGTGCACAGAGCAGTCTGCTACCTGCCACACGCAATGACTCAATTTGGGTGCAGGTGCATGGGTTTGCCTTGCGCGTAACACCCAGTGAGCTCGCCTTGAAAAGGACCCCACGAGACCAGCAGCCGGGACCTGTCTYGCCACGAGGGGTTGCAGAGGGGCAGTCATGGCCATAGCCTCTGAGCTGTGGGTTGCCCTCAGTGTCACGGGTTGGTGATGGACTTGTCTCCACTATGCTCCTCTTCGCAGTATTCCATCTGAAACCCACAATAAGCATCATCTCTTTCCTCTCAATAGCTTCTTGCAGCCCCACAGCTCCGTTGGCTCACGTGCTGTTTCTCTAATTCTGTCCTTTACTTAWGTACCAGCAGAGTATGACTCGGGTTATATATTATGTTCCGAGTGCAATGTAAGGAAATAAAAATGAGTAACAGCTTGTTTCCCCGCCCTGGATGGAGCAAAAATGTTGATGAATGGACAGACCAGTTGTGTGAAAAAAGAGCATGAATAATTTGCAATGAATAATACTCAAGTGTTACCTTTTTTATTTCCCACTCATAAATTGCTTGCAAACTTTTGTTCCTCCTGAGCCATTAGTCACACGAGCACACACCGAGCCGCTTGTTGGGAGTGTTTGTTGTGTGATCCTCGGAGCTGTGCTGAGCTGTGCCTAGACAGGCTGGTCACTCACATTGATGGCAAAACTCGTGTGCACAAGTTTCTTTGCTCGACACCTCCGGGCTCCTGGTGCTTTGCGTGTATTTCATTCCAGAAGCCAGGGCAGGTTCTGAAAAATTGATTGATCTGCTACTGTTCATAATTTATAAATTATTGCTTCTACAAGTCTCAACCAACATTGGAGTTTGACAGAGACCCAGGTTAAAAATGAAGTATTTTATGAAAAAGACACGTTGGTCTTTATAYGGTTAGTGAATTGCAATTTGCTGTTTCTCTCCTGCTTCTCTGGAATTTTACTGTTTAAGAAGGACGTGGTGATCTCAGTGGAAAGGTTGAGTCCTTGGTTTCACTGATGGCAGCGAGGTTCTAGGTGGCCTGGATCAAGGGCTTGCTGTGGGTTTTTAATTTAACAACAGGCAACTGAGCAAACACTTCAGAGCCTCGCGAGGCCGACGGCAGCTCGTTGGGCATTGCCACGTGCCACCCTGGCTCAGGGTCTCACAAAACAGGGCTGCAGCCTCCCAAGGGTTGTCTGCTGGCCTGGGCACTGCTCAGTAGTTCTCTAAAACACTGGTTGAAAACTCAATGGTGGAGAGAGAGGGGGAAGTGAAGGTGGGAGATGCAGGATGGAGATGAGCCCCTGCATGGGCATGTTTATTTCCACATGGGCTGCTTTGTGTCTTGCCTTTTCAACCTTGGAAGACCAACAGTAATGAAACGCATCTTCCTGTGGGTTTGTAACCCTGCCCTACCTTTACCCAGCTTCCCTGGGAGAGCTGAAGCCCAGAGGGGACGGGAGATGTGCCAGTGGTCACCACGTTGCACCAGCTCATGGAGTTGGGAGGTTCTCCAACTCCATATCCTGGGCACTGTCTCCAAGGGTTATTTCCCCTATTTTTTTTTGTTTCCTTTTTTTCCTCTCTCTTGGTCCGTCGACCCATCTAATTTGTTGAGATACGTTCTCTTTTCCTTCTTTTGCTTGTACTCAAAGCTGTGTGAAGGCATAACCGCTCTCTCTCATACTCATGAGTGCATTTTAAACTTTAATCGCTTCCATACCATTTCCTAAGAGCTGCTTTGCTCAGCTGAAACTCTGTACGTGGCTCTCRCATTTAGGGAGCAGCTAGAATACGATGGAAAAGTACAGTCCCTGTGTCACATTTTCTTTTGCATGAGAGATGCTTCAAATTGAAGCTATTCTGCTTCCTAAAATGAACATATGTGAGGTTGAGGTTCATCTCATGCAGCATTTATTGGCATTGTACAACTGTAAAGAAATCTGTTTTACTTCTGAAAAAATGAGTATAGTGTAGCTAATGCTAATCAAGAGATATCTTAATAACGTGCAGTGATTTCTTAAGAGATGCTAATAAAATAGGCTTAAGGGGGAGAAAGTGAAACACAYCCACAGAACTCGCCTTTGCTCTGTCCCAATTGCTCTTCTGAAGTGCAGAGGAATGTTTGATTTCTGGGTGTGTGTGTCTTCAGGGTTGGCAACAGAAACCAAAGCAATCAAGAGTAGAACAACTTTGCTTATCCTAAACTGAATACCATTTTTTTTTTTGGAATGTTGCAAGTTTAATGACTTATTTCCTCTTGGCATAACTTGGAGCAGTTATGGCCTCCCTCGCAGTGATGGGAGACAGCTTGGAAAAGCAAGGAATAATCTGGGAAAAGTGATTTGTTACCATAGATCCCAGAAAGGAGAGGTTAAATCCCCTATTACTTCCTGATTGTGAGATATGTGAATTATTAGCTGCTGGGTGGGTAGCTCTGTTACCAACTTTGATGTTATGGACTTTGATGTGACAGTAGCTGTTCAAAAGAAGTGTATGTAAAGGCTTGAAAAACAGTGTGTGTAAAAGCTTGAAAAGCCTGAGCAATCAGAAAGAATAAGGGCTTTTAGCTCGCCGTGTCTTCTTCTGTCTTGTTGGTGGAGATGTCTCTTCCCTGAGGCAATTAAATAGATCTAGAGTGGGGAAGGGATGAAGTTCTTCTTTGGATCTCTTGCTGGAATAACCTAAATTGCAAAGTTAAGAAAGAGATTTGAAGTGCAAGGGATAAGCTTTGAATGCWGTGTTTGAACCATCTTTGGAGCTGGAAGGAAGCAAGAAACCATCTCACCGAAAAATAACAGCTTACTGCATAAAGGARATGCCCTTTTCCACAATTTGTCTTTATTCATACTAACAATATGTGGTGAACTCACCCGTACCTCTGTGTTGGGTGACCCTGGCCCTACTAAACCTGCGTTTCGAGGATTCACAGGACAGCTCCTGAATTTTGGCCTATAGTGTCAGGAAGGTSTTGCCAGGCAATTCCATATGGAATAACCCCTCCTTTCCAGCTGATTTAGACCAGCCCCCCTGGGAACGAAGCCTCCTGTGGTCTCGGCTGGGCCAATGAGAGACCTCCTGCTGAAGGAGCAGGATGAGGATGCTCAGYGGGTGGGGATGCCTGAGGACTTAGTGTCCATCGGAAGCCTTGTAGTGATCACAGTCTCTCAGCGGCTTCCTCTGCTTCCCAGCCAGGCTGGGGGGAGTCCGAAGGGCTTTGCACTTGGCTGTTGAGCAGAAGGCGAGAGCTGGGCTTGGAATCCAGCTTGCGGTGGATAAAACCCTGGCGAGGTGGGCTGGTCCCCACAAAACCCTCCAGACCACCTCTAAGCAGCAGCTGGCTTCGCTTACAGCCCCAGCTGAGATGAATGCCATTCCAGCTTTAACCAGCAGCCCACCACCCCTTCTGCTTTTACAGCTCTTGTCTAATTGCACCCAATGGTTTGGCCTCTTGTGTTTGCTTTTTGGTGCAACTCCGACAGCGAGGGCGCGTTGGAGCAGGGAAAGGAGGACGTTCTCCTGGCAGCTGGAGCCAGACCTTCYGGCCTGAAAGTGCTGCCGAGGGTTAGTGGCAGCAAACGATCTCTCTGTGACCTCTCCTGCCTCCTCTGTGAGATTTTGGATCGAATATTAATGAATACAAAAATCATTCCCACCCACCAGGGAGGCTGCTGTGGTAGCACCGCGCATACATCTGCAGCTCAGTATTGCAGCAGAAAAGGAGCTGTTATATAAGATTCAAAGATATGATATGTGAGAGAGAGATTTCAAATGGGAACTGAAAAATATGCCTGTTTGGTTGGATTCCTTAAAATTATTTTGTTTCCCATAAGCATTCAACACCAGCTTTCTGTAATTTCAAAATACCTYCGTTCTAGCTGTCAAAATGTACCGCAGCAGTTATCTCTCTATAGGAGTTAAATGAGGTGACGGTTCTCTGGTGTGCCCCAGACTGGGTCAGCCCTGCTGATGGGACAGAGCTTGCAGAAATACTTGCGAGTCTTCCCCTTTAGGATGGTCGTGTTTAGCCCCGGTGGGTGTTTTTTTGTGGGGATATCTTTAAGGAAGAACAGGCAGAAAGCCTCTGTCCTGAGTCAGCCCAGCTGGGCTGGTGTTAGTCAGTGTCTGGGCTAACTTGTTCTCAAAGTCCTGAGCCCTCAGGCCAGTCTGTTTTGGACCSAGATCTTTCCTGATGGACATTTGTCATTCAGGATACTAAAGGGCACCCACATTGGAGAATTCCTTTACCTGCCTAGGGTCCCTTGCTATCAGTGCTGAGAAATGACTTCAGAGATAAGCATTAACCTGACTAGCTGACRTTTGGTGACACCCTAAAGCCCAGCACAGACTTACTCCCTTCTTTTTCCCTCTCTGGAGTTCCAGGACAATCATTTTGGTAAGAGGTAGACAACTGTGTCTGCCTAGTTCCTCCACATGCTCCCTGTTAAAGGTCTAATCTGGTTTTTCTTCCTTTGCAGATTGGAAGATGGAAGAGTTGAGTCATCCCGGGAGAAGGAGTTTCGCACCCCAGATGATRTTATGCAATCCAGCTCTCTTTTATAGCTGCTGCTGGAGGAATTACTGTGTCACTGAAAGACCTGCGTGAAGATAACATTGTCCCCCTTTCTCTAGTCATGTCACTAAAGCAAAYCTGAACTCCTTGCTTATTGCTCGCTGCGGAACAAGTAAGTGTTAGTAAATACTTAAACACTTTCTATGTGGAAGCATCCCTGTCTGTATTGATATTTTCCCTTTGAGGGGAATATCTTGCTACATATTGCAATGATCTTGCAATGAAGTTTCTTTTTCTATCTCTCTCTGTCTTTCTTTTTTTTTTTTTGAAAGCCTAGGTGACCTTCCTGTGCTTTCCTATGAGTAAAAGGAAGGTGTCTGTGTAAGAGAAGTGCTGAGCGACTCTTTAAGAAATCTGAATTCAGTTCCTGTTTCTGTTCTATATTCCCTGTAATTTAAAGCAAGTCACTTAATGGACTTGTTCCTCATCTGTGATATATGACTGCATTTTTCCTTCCCCTTGTCGGCCTGCTTTGTGGGGATCACGTGCTGGTCCAGGCAAGGGCTGTCTTTGATGCAGGTGTCTCAGCAGATTGTTTAATGCCGATRCTTTGGTTGATTTTTGGATTTGGAACTGCTCATATTTATTTTCTTCAATTCTCTGCTAAACTCAGAAAAGTTTATCTTGGTTATCTACCATATTTAAATCATAGTTTCTAGAAGTAACTGATTATATAAGAATTGTGTCTCCTGGGTTTTGTTTGGATTTCCTTTTTGTCTTTTWAAGGTACGTCACCAGCACCAGTACWAAATGATCTGGAGAGCRYTSAGAGCCWGAAGGTGACTCCCTGTGCCCGAACAGCTGGAATACATCAGCACTTCAAGCAGGCAGCTGTTWAGGTCAGTCTCATGGCTCCCACCATGCTCAGGTCATCACGTCTCGTGCTGGGGATGGGGACCGTACAGAACTAGTGCTGGAATCAGGAGAAAGTTACTTTTCTTGCCTGAAAACCAGTTGAAATGTGTGTGCCCGTATGACATGGGGCAGAGGCAAAACAGCAATCAGCTGATCAGCCAGCGAGGGCTGCGGCCTGTCGGACGCCTCAGAGGAGGCGGTGGGGAATGCGCAGAGGGCAGATGTTCTGCATTCAGCATCGGGTGACTCGGGGCTCAGGCTTCCTTGAGAATAACTTAAAAAAAGCCAGCAATTTTCTTGGACAGCGTACTGCTCTGGGGTATATAGCTTAATAAAATAAATGTTTCTTTTTCTGTTATTGTTGTTTACTAATTTGTTTACTTAGTGGCACAATGCATATATTGGGTGCTAGCAAGTGGCATCTGGAAAAGCAATTACATATATTTACCAAGAGTGTTCTAGAGCCTGAATAAGTTAAGTCTCTGCTTTCAGGTGTCTGTCCAAAACAGCTGCAAGAGTTAAAGTAATATCTGTGTGCTGTCCTATACTAAAGGAGCTACATTCATATCTTTCATTTTCAGCCTCCGCCTCCTCCTATTCAATTTACAGTCTAGACTGTTTAAAAATATCCTGTTACTGCCTTTTTCTGTGGGGAAAGGGCACTTGTGAGACACTGTGCTCAAGTGGAGATTGCACAGATTTGTTGCRTGTTGGTGCATGATAGCAGGAGAGATCCAGCAAGCTCCAATATGTAATAAACTGTGAAGGCATGAATTGCATGTGATTAAACCTTTGATGGTGGGCTGTTAGGAATTCYCAGCACAATATGCCACGCTGCCTTTTACATTAGACCTAATAACGGCAGTGCCAGACCCGTTGGCTCCAAGGGGTTAATTATACATTATGCCTGAAAACAATGTGAGTATGTTTGTTCGTACCCAAATCATCGCCTGGTAACCCGGGGTGACTCCCTTGCTGCTGCTGCCAATTTGCACTGCTCACCTGGGGCAAGATAGGAAAAGGCTTGTCATTCCTCTCCCCCGCTTTCTTCACCCCTCCTTGCCTGTTTGCAACATCAATTTACTTGTCAAGGTGGATGACAGGTGAAAAGCCTACCTGATTACTGCAGTGGTGAGGTCAGAAGAAATTTAATCCATTTGCTGTGGAAGCAATTCCCAGGGAATGCTATTCCAGGGCATGCACGGATCAGGGAAAGGTGAGGCCAACGAGCTCCTGTGAGTCTCTGCATGTGAGATAAAGCAGAGGGTGTTAAAAAGGAGCAGYGGTGGGCAAGGGAGCTGGAGCTGGTGCTAGCCCCTGGGCCAGTGCTGCAGCTCCRTAGGGAGCCTTGACTTCAGTGCCTGGCTCTGTCCCAGCCTGGAAGAGCTCTTGTTTAGTCCCCGAGGAGATGGAGCRCTGCACATCTGTCATCGGGTTGACGATGTGCCAGCGACGGGTTAACCGAGAGAATTCCTCCCCGTTTTCCTTGGAAGCCCCTCTGTGGCTCGGGGCAGGGGTAGGAGATGGGAGATAGGCCAGGGCCCAGGCAAGAGGAGCTGCTCGAGCGAGGCCAGCGCCTGGCACAGCTGAATCCCGCCGCTTGAGGAGGCCGGGAGCGGGAGCCACCTCCCTTGCCATGATCCTCCAGGGCTGTGCAGGAGCATTTGCCCCTGGCACGCGTCGGGGCGCGTCCTCAAGGAAAGGTGGGTGACGTCCCCGCTCGGGGCGAGTCCTCGAGGGAAGGTGGGTGACGTCCCCATTGCGGAGGGGAGGGGCTGGCAGCGTTCCCTGCCTCGTGCCACCCGCGCCTCTGGAGCCCGGTGCCTGCTGCCAAGGAGAAGCCTCAAACGCCCAGGTGAGCTGAGGGAGCGTCTGTCTGAGCGCTTGAAACCTCGATGGAGGTGTCGCCTCACAGGGAGGACGTGTGTAGCTTCTCTAAGTGCTCTTTTGCAAAAGAATGTATTTGACCACTGTAAACCTAGGGTGAAACCATGGACTCTGTGAATTCATCCTTCTACAAAAATGGGAGCCAAATAATGAGGCTTTAATGCAAGAAAGCTCTGATGCACGTAGCAAACAACGATAGCAACTGTTGCGCTTAAGGGAGAGAGCAAGAATATAACCTTCAGAAATGTCCTGATAAGGGAGAAATCTCACAGTATCTCATGCRAGCCCACAGGGACAGCCCGTCTCGGCGGATATAAATTTCACAATAACTCTATTAAAGACAAGGGTCTCCTGCTTCCCGGTGCCGCTGCCGTGAGGGAGTGAAGCACAGGCYGAACCGCTCAGTGCCACCAGCAGAACCAGGCGCCGGGCCTGGGGAAGGCAGCGCCGCTCATGGAGCAGGGATGGCTCSTCGGGAAGCAGAGCTCCTGTGGCTAATGAAGCTTGACGTGCTGCTGCCGTGTGTCCGTGTCCCTGCGCAGCGGCCGTCCCCTGCCGCAGCGGGGCCAAGGCTTTGGCTTTGGACTTTCTTTTGGACCTTCTTTTATTTTTTGGACTTTCCTGCAGTCCCCTTCCAGACCCAGGGAGTGCCTAATAGTMTAGAGAGGGCCCTCTAAAAAAAGGGGAGGAARAAAAAAGAAGGCTGATAGTATATGAGGCTCTGACCTTATCTGAAATAACCCTATGTGCTGAATCCAGCCAAGGACTGCTGAATAAAACAAACTTGAAGTTTCTAGGCCACGTAGCCTTTGAGATATGGCTCTACAATAAATTGTTAGAGGAATATCTCAAAGACTGAATTGTACCTCGTTTTTCAAAGTCSCTTATCTTGCAAACACCTTATCTGATCCAACGCAAATTTCTGTCAATAAATTATCCCCCTGGCTACCGATCGCATAGGCAAAGTTTTCAGCAGMAGCAACAGAATCCTTGCACAAACCTTCATCCTTCCCCTGGTGAAGGAGGAGAGTGCGAAAGGTGAGAGGGTCTGGGACAGAAACAAGAGCYGAGGTTGGGAAGGCCAGACAGCAAATCCCTCTTCCTCATTGGCAGCATCTGTAATTTTTAAGGGGAATAATTAATCCCAAGGCACTAGGGCTCCTTGGCAAATGCCTTCCTAGAAGAAGAGCTTGATTAAATCATGTTTTGGAGATGGGGATAATCACACTTCTCCCCACCAGCTGTGCATCTCTCCCCTTGCAAGTCTCCTCTGTGGTGTCTGCATTCGGGTCTGTGCAGGAKTTGTCGACGGAATGCTAACGCTCTSCAGCCACGACAGGACAACCAGCATCTCCTCCTGGTAACTTCTGATATATTGTTTTCAAAGATTCAAGTGAAATAAGCATTTAGTAATGCACTAAGGGAATCATTTGGCATGTTGATATTCATCTTTTTTTTTTTTTTTAATATACATTGGAAAAGTATTTCAAAGTCAACCTTTCTAAAGAACAGGACTGTAACCGACTTGGGGAAGTGTTTTCATCTGTGTTCAATTATTTCAGCAGTCAGGTTAACTCATGAATTGAAATCCTATCCATCCTCATTACATGGATATAATCAATAACAGTAATTTAGAAGCTGGGGAATATCTTCATTCGTATCCCCAGTTCAGGGTGGTTTTAAATACCTTTGGCTTATTAAGCAGTTACCATTTTATTGTRGTATGGGATTTAAAAGTCATTTTTCCAGCTCCGATATGCCTTGCTTAGCAATGCCAAGCTGGTGATCAGCTAAGAAATCACTAAACAAACCGTTCCTGCCTGCAATGCCTTTCCAGCAGTCGCTGCTTTCCTTAAGCTGCTGCTGCTGAGTAGCAGCTCTTCAGAGCGGCACCGTCGCTCTGTGCATATGGAAAACGTGGCTCTTCTCAGGGTGTTTCCTCAGCTCCCAGCCGAGGCTGGTGGTCTCGGTGCTGTTGAGCTACGTGGCCGGGCGTGAGCTGGGACCAAACGGTAGCGAATGCCGCTGCTTGGAGYAGATCCAGGACGGGACACCAAGTTGGGAGCAATAGCCCTATGGTCTGGCTATAGGCGGGAGCTAGGGCAGAGAAGACRGCGCTGTTGGCAGGGTGTGTTTGGAGGCTTGTGTGGGAAATTGCCTTGTGCAGGAAAAGCCCTTTTGCAGTGAGCRCGGCTGTTTGGGGAAGCTCCGAGCGGGAGGGACACGGGTGATGCCCAGGGCAGTCACGGCGCCTGTGTCTGGAGTGTGCGGAGCACTCTGCATCCCAAGGCTCCGGGTGTCTCTCCATGCTCTGCTGTGTGTGTCGGAGCAGCTTGGCTCCGGCCTCGGGTTTGTGCTTGCTGGTGGCATGGGAAACGGTATCTCAGGAAACTTCAGAAATACTTTATGAAGTGTGGCAGTAAAAACCCATGTGGTGTGGCCTGTGCAAAATAGCACATTTGGCCTGGAAAAAGTCTTGCAGATGGATTCCATCTCCTTGGTATCAGATATCCATTACACAACCCCACATAATTTTTCGAGAGCTGTTGCAGCACTAGCTCTCCCTGCCAGGCTGGATCTGTCTCTGTGCTCTGGTCTGGTTCAGGCACAGACCCCAGCAGTCGTGTTAAACCAGTGGCCTCGTCCCTTGGATCAGAGCCCTGTAAGGACTGGTGCTCCAGATGGGACATATTGGGGTTGAAGACGTGGGACACTGCTTGAGGGTGGCAGGGTCCTGCAGGAAAGCCTTGGGTTTCTGGGATGCCTTTGCCACAGGGAGGATCTGGCCACCTTTGAAGAACAAAGAACTGTTGGAATAATATTAACACATATATTAATGCGTAGAGCTCAGATATGGATTTTGCTTTGTAGCTCCCGCTGTTTCGCTCTGAAAGGCGTTTGCTACCTGCTTGATAAGGGACTTGCYGCCGCAGGAGGGTTCTTGCTTTTTTTACTGGTGCTTCAAAGTCTGTGGATATGTAAGATTTGACAGAGCAGGAGCAAGGCTGGTATGCCCAAAGGACAAACCAGGCAATTCTTGAGGGTTGGCATTCCTGATTCTGATGAGGGATCACATGCAAGTAACCCCTAGTGAGTGTTAATTACTGTGAGAGTTATGTATTTTGCTTGATTCCTTTCTGGCAGCTTGTGCAACTATGTTTTTGTCAACTTGAAATGTTTGATTTTAGAGGAAGGAGAGAGAAAGCCAACAACCACCTCTGTAACTACACTTGCCCTATGTTGCCTTACTAAAGGTTGCAGGTTGGGCTTATATGATCTCTTATGGATTCCTCTATCTAGAGAATGATCTCCTGGCTCTTTCTCCAGAAGAACAGCGCAGGGTTTGCTCACTGCTCATGCATGTTTATTTGCCAGCCTTTCCCAGCTTGGATCCYGTGATTTCTAGCAAATGGAAAAGAYAAGGACTATATATTTTGCCTAGGATGTCTGTGGATGGAAACCCAACTGTCAGCTCAGTTTAGTCCCTGTGATGGACTTTGGAGGGGGCTCCGTGCTGTACAGCGCAGCTTCCCTGGGTTTTAGTTAGCAAACAGCTTGGACATCAAAATTCAAATGGGGATCTGTCCCGGGCACAGGGTACCCTGAGGGGTGGGTGCAATAAGGACTCGGGGCTTATTGTGGAGAGGACTCTGAGCCTGAGCTCTGTGTGGCCCCTGTGCTCCAGACCTGCTTCTGTGTGCTTTGCGGGGAGGTCCCACACCATGGTGCTGCTAAAATAYCCCCTATAACTCAGCAGCTGGAGCCAGGGCCAGGTCATCCTGYTGCCCAGCCTGTCAGTGAAACCGTGTAGAGCAAACTGCCCGCACGGTCCATCCTGTGTGTTGATGTTCTCGATGCTTTGGGGTTTAGTTGCGTGCCCTTCGAGAATGCCGCTGCGCTTGCTGGCACCTAAGGTCTGCTTGAGCACTTGCATCTCTTTGCAAGTCTTAACCCAACTCTTAACCCAGCCAGAGGAAGWTCCGACTTGCCCAGGTTGTTCATGGCAAGTGGATCACGTGGCGCGATGGGCAGCGCTGGCGGTCGTGAAACACCCGCGACAGCAGCTCAGAGCYCCGTGCTCCTTTCCGGTGAAGCTGCAGTCACTGGCTCGGTGACAGAAGTTTCCTGCCCTGACTCATAGTTGCTGAGTCATTTTTAATTTTATCGCCCTTCGAAAGGAAATGGTATTTAGTCTTGGTTTTCTTTTGTTATTATTTTTAACATAACACAATCTTTGGTAAGTTTTGGTTCACACTTTTTATTTTTGTTATTAGCGCACTCGCAGTTTCAGGYGGGCTGCTGCAGTGGTTTAATTGTGTGTTAGACTCTGAGGTGGAATAACTRTGGGAGTCATTTGATTAAACCTTGTCCTTCTTTCTTTCCCTTTTTCTGGCCAATGATATATGATCCGAGGGGAGGTGTAAAACCCTCACGATGGACTCATCCAAAATGTGCGCTCTTAGGAAGTTTATTCCCAAAGGAGGATGTTATATATTCTTTGTACAGTCATGCTTGTTACTCACTGCTGATTTGGGTTTTTTAGCAACATTCAAACCTTATATAACTCTGGTCTTAAGTGCCTTACGCAGCTCACACACGTGCTCTTCTGTGTGCTTTGATTTGCAATACTAATGATGAATACGCTTTTGTGAGGATAGCTGGGTGGGAGAAGGCAGTAAAAGCCTGTTCAGAGGAGCCTTGCGTGGTGGTTTGGGACGCTGACTTTGCGTGACGTTGTGCTGCTGCCAGAGGATACGGTGCCAGGGCTCAGTGAAGGGAGTGCAAAGACTTTCTTGGTTCAGTGAACTTTGCATCAGGGGCATAAAGTCAAACCTCTTCTGGAACACACTGTGGGATGTTCCTTGGTAGCTCAACACGGTGTATTTCTCAAATCACAGATTTTCTTTTTTTTTTTTTTGGTAGCATTTCAGGCATAAGGTACAGAAATCCAACTCCCGTTAGGCTTGCAGCTGACATAAGGGGTACGTTTCACTGTTGCTCTCAGACGGTAGGTAAACCACTCGAGGCGTGTAAATTGGGTATGTGCTGTATATTCGGGAGTGAATTGCTCTGAGCTCAAGGGAAAGTGCTTGGGAAATGGAATAATTCAGTAAGTGGCACAGCCAGGGGCTGAACTCTGCCCCAGCTTTAAAGTGGTGTCATCCAGGGGAGAGTGGCAAAGAACGGTAGGAAAAGCGAGTGGGAGTCAAGTGAGACAATGTCGGCCAAGCAGAGGGCATTCGGAGATGAAAAGAAGAGCCTGGCTCGAGCCCAAGGGCCTTAGGTGCCTCCCCGGCTGTGCTAATTTGCTGAGAGCCTGACTTTGCTGCCAGCTTGCAGCAGTGCCGGCTCAGCGCGGGAGCTGGTCGGAGCCCGYGCGCTGCCGGGGAGCGGGATCAGCCCCCATCCTGCTGGCGGGAGCTCAGCACCCTCCCCACGACGAGGCTGGTTTGGAAGCGGCGTTGCGCCGGAGCAGCGCTCCCGCTCTCGCTGTGCGGATATGGAAATACCCAGAGAGCGCCTGGCTACCTGCCAAGAGCAGCAGCAGCGGCGGCTTTTCTTCCCTGGCTAATCGCTGATAAAACAGGAAGACCTTGATCATCCCTTTTGACATGAATAACGATGTTATCTCCTGTGATGTATGACCCAGAGCCAGATAATGTCCTCTGGCAGGCCTTTTTTCTCATGAGATGTAAAATACAATGATTATGTTACAAGGGGGAGATAAAGTGGCACAATCTTCACTAGTTCAAATAACTAATTGAAGCAGGAACTAGTGGAAATGGCTTCCTTTGTTCCCTAGCCATTGTTGATATAACAGTGCTTATAATGAAAGCCGAAACTGTTGCCCTCTTTCTTTTCTTTTATTTTTTTTTTYYTTTYYWWTTTTTTTTYCCCCTTTTAAGCACAAGTGGCTTCGCTTCTGCTCCCCCTCCCTGCCTCCCTGGGGGAGCTGAGGACAGTGCAAGCGGGCCTGGTTTCCAGCAAGTCTTGTGTGCGATCCTCACAAGGATGAAATCAATAAGTAGCTCTCGTCCTTTGTGTCCCCCAGAGGACTTCTGAGAATGKAAAAAYTGAGACTAGTGCTCTCCAAMCCATAATTACACRTTTTTTATTTTATTTATTTTTTCTTCTTGTGGGTGTGTGAAAGCAGCTAACCCAGTTACCTGGCAGGGATGGTCACCAGGGGTATATCGATATTTCAGTGAGTGTACGATTCTTTTCACAGTTGAGTTGAAATATTTAAAAAGTAGAGGAAAAAAAAAAGTGGGAGGGGAAACTAAATAGCTGAAATAGCTTGAGGGAGGAGGCAGGAGAGGTCACATAGCAGCTGTACACAAGGAGTGATGTTACAAATAGCTTGCACATCRCATTAAAGATGTTAACACTTTCTTCCTAGCCTGTTCTTGTCATTGGAAAGGATGCTGTGATGCAGCCTCTTTCCTCCCACACAGGAAAAATGGGCCTCTTTGGGCCAAGACTGACTTCAAATATGAAACAAGGATTCCTTCCTTTAAAAAACGTTATATTTAGTAATGTCTTGGTGCATGTACATTGTATAATGACCAGACTAACATAAAATAAGAGGTTCTTGTTCTCTCTGCTATGTAATTTGTTGTTGTGCTAGGTGTTGTGCTGCTGAGAAACAGGCTGCTCTCTGATGGCTTGATAGCTTGGGCAGCTAAAGCAGATAGAGACATATTCTATTGCATGGCTGAGCTGCAAGAAGAATTTAAGAGACTTGTTCATAATCATCTGGGAATATAGTAACAGCATAATGAGATTAAACTTCACGTCTCGTGTTCCCAGGCCATTGATGCTGTACTATCTGATGTCTCTCAGACTCACAAAACTTTAATCTTATCTGGATTAATTTTATGGTGCTTCAGAGAGAGATAGAGGAAAAAAAAGTCTGACTTGAGTGCTGGGGAGTTGTAGATTTGTAGATCTACCTAGTCTTCTGACAAGGAAGTGTTTGCAGCCTCTGCAACGCYAGGGGCTGCAGCTGGTTTCCCCTTCTGCTCTAGGGTCAAGTCCTGTAAAGCTCAACCCCCRCCAACTCCAATGACTGAGGAGAGACACTCTAAAAATATTACCTTGGACCTAAATGAATGAGGAAACGCTGACCCTTGGCTAGCCAAAACTCTTTATCCGAGTGCCAGGCTTTCACAAGTCACTTGAGTGACCTAAGTTTATATTTATTGAGGAACAAATAGCAATGTAAAAGGCTTTCAGATKAATCATGTGCTCTGGAGCTTTTGTTTTCAAATGACAGGCAGGTTGGTGGCCTCTTTGCAAAGAGGTTTGGCCAGAGCTGAGCAGGCTGCYTAGGTCCTAGGTGCCTCCTGACCTCCTGTGCCTGCAGAAACGCCCCCTTCCCTGCACCTTCCTCCAACTTGTGCAGCTGGGATCTGGTGGGGGCTGCGGCTGCCTCTTCCTCAGCAGCAGCCGCCAATGAGCAGTACCAATGAGGAACGGGTGGGACAGATGCAGGACAGATCCGATGAGACACTGCGCGCGTTCCAGACCTCTTTGAAGATGAAGTCAGGCTTCCAGCACACTGACAAAGCAGGGTGAGAAAGCTCAGAGTCTGGCTAGAGCGGGACATTCGGGTGCTATTTATGACTCTGCTACTGTGTGACCTTGACCAGCTCTCTTCACCTCTGAGTCACAGCTCTGCTTCCCTCCCTGGGAAATGAGTGTTGCAGTAACACCTACTTCATTCACAAGGGCATCATGTGGTGCAGTTTTGTAACTAATTGAATGTAGGAAAATGTTTTCTGTGGTGTAAGAAGTGCAACGCAACGGTCTGATCCTCCTCTTGCTCCCTTGCAGTCTGGGATGGTGACTCACTCTTTGGCTTCCAGAGGGTGCTTTGTTCTCTGTATGCACCAGCTGAAGTATTTGCACAACTGGGACCCCTTTGCAAAGTTTTATGAGTTACCACATGGCCACTGTGCAAATCGATTACTGTAGCAGATCTGTAATGAGAAATGACTTGCAAAACAGTTACTGATTCTACAGCAACTTGAGCGTATGCCAAAAAATGTGGCCAATAATGGGTGACCGCCTTACGGATCCAGGGTTTCACAGTGGCATTTCCTCAGCACAGGGTTCACRATGCATCTGTTTTGGGAGAAGGTCCCACTAGTGCGGTCAGATTAGTTGGGGTTTTATTTATTTATTTTTTATTTTTATGTTTATTTCATGTCAGTCTCTGTTAGAATCCCAGTTTAAAACCTTTCAGGTGTAAGTATAAAGCTTAAAAGCTTTTCCACAGCTCCACCCTTAAGAATGGGTTTAATCCTTTTAACAAAGCTCTGATCTGACAGTTTATTTCGCTCCAGGCTTTAGCTTCAGTGGTTGCAGCCAAAACCTGACAAGTTCTTCTTGTTAATTCTGAATGTATTATCCAGTGACAAATGTATCTCCCACTTATATGTGACACTGGGAATGAAATGCATATGATCAAATTTCTTATAGCTGGAGTGGGGCTGGTTGTTAAGAACATCTCCATATCTTTGCAGTATGACAGTCAATCCGAACCCATTCTTTTTCAGTAGCTTATCTCAGCCTAGTTTGGGACACTCATGATGGGTTGCAATCTGCTGCCGTACTCTGCAAAGATTAAAGAAAGGCTAAAAATAAACCTGTCACTTTCCCTGGACGTTTTCTTGTGAAATGCAGAGAGMTACGTCACTGGAATGCAAAATAAATTCATATGGATTTTTTATGCTTTTTTTATGGACAGATGGAGTCACTGTCATTTCTGGTTTCTCGTTTTTAAAGGCAGTGGTGCTCTGTACAGCCTTCCACCTGAAAGCTTGTACCACTTGTACCCATGTGCAGGATGCAGATAGTGTATTTGATGCACTCAGCCCCTCTCACTGCTCATCAGATATTGCCATGCCTATGAAATTTATTCCTTGGAATATATTTTGTGTTCCCCACCAGCTCGAGGAAGCGCAGGGCTCTGCAGGCAGATCCACCAAGAGAAATGCTAACGCATCCACAGGATGTCACTTGCTGGCCTGATCTGTGTCACTGAATTCAAAGACAAGAAGGTGATGGAGAAAGTCAATTTCCTCTTACATTAGCCTGGCCGTTTCTCTGTGGAAGGTGGAATTTTAATGAAAGTGCTTATTAATGGATGAGCCCAGAGGGAAGTGGATTTGTGGTGAGGCTGAGACTTTATAAGGAAAGCTTTMCCTCATAAAAGGCCACAAAAGGTGCTTACAGGACTGAACTTGGTCTATTGGGGAATCAGCCTCTTCTGCAGAGGGTCAGTCTTCCTTTTCTCGTAACCCATGCATTAAGGGTGCCAAAGAAGTTGGTTCTTTTTTATATCGGTCACAAAAACAGTGGGAGGTTTAGTTCCTGTCAGGCTTTATGGGCCATTTACAAGGAGGCCYTCCCCAAAGTTTTTCATTGGCCAAATAAAAATAAATGTCACTGAAAACTTCTATAACACAAGGCACAAAGTGTTGCGGTGGTGGGARAACACGTGGCCTTTCCTCCCTCCCCACTGCGGAAGAGCTAACATGGGATTTTAGCTGCTGTGACTTTCACAGGGTTTTCTCTTGTGAAGGCTTAACGTGCTCTCGCTGTTACCTTGGAAGGGAGGGGGATATTGTGAAACTTTTGCATTGGGATGCAGCTCTGCACGCTGTGGCCATGGCCATGTGGAGTTGGGCAAGAGTGTTTGGAGTGTTTTTGAGGGAAAATACCTCCTTTTTTTTTAATTCAGAATGGGAGGACAAAAGGAACAAATATCAACCATCCCTAGTACAAGATGAAACATTATGAGAGGAACTAAGTGCTTCAGCTTACAGTAAGAAGCCTTTTAACAGGAATATCTACATTTTCCTCCTTAGAAGTTTTATCCTTTGCTCTGAGCTATGGGTAAGAAAACACTTGTGTCTCACAAGAAAAGCAGCATCTAAATAAATGCTTGGAGAGGGAGAAGCTCTTGGGAATGTTTTTACTAGCAATGGGTTGAGCAGTGCCTTCTGCAGCGGAGCTGTCTCTGCTGACGGGCGCACTTCACAGCTCCCTCGGTGCACTGTTGCTCTGCTGAACTCTCTGTATCTTGGTGCTGGGCTTGCCATACCAACAGCTTTCTCGGGGGAGTGAAACAACAGCTTGCTCCTGCGAGAAGGGAGAGGAGCTACCTACCCCCAGCAACCAAATGGACAACAAGCAAAGATGTTCTCCGAGTAGTTTCTTCCCTTCTCGTACACATGCTCGTGGAGACCCTGCTTAGCAGGGGTCAAGGAGTTTGAACAGCTCTGTAAGTTACACCATCACTCCTCCATGTTGCACATTTGATAAAAATTAACAATGAATTTCTTTCCTAGCCTACTATGAGAGTTGCTACTGCATTATTAATTTTTCCTYGTGAAGGTGATTGAGTGTTGGAAGCAGGAGGCTCGGGAATGTTTTGATCCTCACCCATGGAGTTATCCGGAATTCTCCTGGACTCGGYCCAAAGCAGCCTGATCAAATCGGCCTCGCTCCGAGTGCGGTTCACACAGAGACTTCCAGCTCCCCCTCTCAGCTTGCGTTGCATCCTGGTTCTGTGCAGGATACTATTCCCTGCTGCAGGAGGTTCCCAAGAGCAGGTTTGGAGCATCTCKGATGACGCTGGCCCTGCAACCCTGCTGTCAGAGAAGGTGTCCCAGCAAGGACAGGCCTCATCTCTGCCCCGCTGGAGCTGTCGGCTCTTCCTGCGAGGTGCGTGCTACCCGCCAGGGTCGGGCACGAGATCTGGGATGAGATGGACGCGGGGATCTGATTTGATCTGAGAGTGAATACGTTCCTCTGACTCAGGGCAAGCCAGTACGGTCTGGCTGCAGGCCCTAATCTCTTGGTGAAGAGAGTCTTGAAATGGATCAGGTCMATAAAGTTGGCTTTTCTAAGCATAAAATGAGGCTAAAAGAGTTGTCTTAGGGTGCAATCGCTTTGTAACTGTGACAGTGAAGTGCTAAGGCAATGTAGACAGGTGGGGTAAAATCAGGAACATCTCCAAAGACCAGACAGAAAATCCGTGTTCAAAGGAAAAAAAGAATGTCAAGCAAGCAAAGGCAAACAGGCTTGGTTKGTTTGTTTTGGCTTATTTTCATATCCTCTCTCTTTCCCATGCTTTTCAGTACTTTCCATCCACGAGATCTTCTAAAAAATGTTAATTTTTCAAGCACCTATTAATCTGGCATTCTGTTTTAGTCACATAGCGGAGTGGTTTGCCTGATGCTGAYGGGCTTGGTTTGTGTTTGCTGTGATGCCATGTCAATTCTGGTTCAAAGTCAAACTATYAGACAGCAGGACATGGCTTTGAAAGAAGCCTCTGGGATCAACAGAGCTGTAAACCAGCAATCTCAACAATTTTGCATAACAATGTAYGCTGGGGAGACATTATTCCCCCTCCTCATATACCTGTAACATTATGATTTTGATTCAAAGCTTAAAGACAAGGAAACAACAACACAGAAGATCCGAATGCCTTAAAACAATGCCTTAATGCCTTAAAATGCCTTTAAAATATCTGGTTGCTTTCTAGTTTGGATGACAAGCTACCAGAAAAAAATAATGACTAGTAATGTGACACAAAAGGCATTGTACTCGAGAAGGGATTAACTAGTTTCATTTAATTTTTATTTTGTTCGAGGTGACCTCAAAGTAACTAAAATGCTGGTAATCTTCCTACTCTGAATAAAAGGTCTGCTAGCAGGGAGGTGTGCGGGAGGGAGATGCCCGATGAGAGATTTTAGTTAGGCCAAAGTATCCGTGTAGCCCGTGCTGAAGTGCTCTGTTTTAATCTTGAGTGGTGCCTGCTGCTCACCCTGCACAGGTCGACGGGGTGGCTGCGAGCAGGGACGGCACCTTCCTCTTCATCGCTGCAGCGAGGCGCGCGGGGGAGGACGGGCGGTTCCACTTGTTCTGATAGCCCCTGGTTTTGTCTGCTGCTTGAAAACGTTTGGTCATGCGAATAGTAATAATCAAAATGAGTCAAACACAGTCCAAAACCTGCTGCTTTTTCATGGGAGTTACTTTAAACTGCTAAACTGCACTTTAATTTTTGCTAGGATATCCCACGGAAAATACTTGTTTTTGAGTAAATTGATCATTTTATTTTCGATTTTTAATGGAAACAATTTTATCAAAGACTTCTATCCTTGRTTTTATTTTTTTATCGCAAACACTTGTACAGTTTGTCAGTTTTTGATCACTCGATGTGCTTTGCAGACTTCAGCACTGCTTGTGTGAATAAGGGTCACAAGATGGGTCCTTGCTGTGTAACTTATCTTTCCTGTCCAAGAGCAACAGTATCTTGAGAGTCCTGCCTGACTAGGCAAGATCTGAGTACTATTATTTATTTATGCTGCTGCCAAGAAATGCTGGCAATTAATTTAAATGAATATAATCTCAATAATCATTGGTTTTATTGCCCAAGAARACCGAGAGCTTTCAAGCTCTTCATTTTGCCAAAAGCTGAGATCATGGTTTCCAAACTTTGCTGCTTTGTACCAGTATGCAGGTGCTAATCATTCCCATACTCCTGAGCCATAATTTTCTGGCCTCCTCTATAAAACATACTACCTTTTCACAGTGCCCTCTTATATATACTACTTTACAAGGAAACCATAACTAACAATTAAACCAGCATGTAATGTACTGTTTTCATAGTTTATGGGAGATTGTTTTATTGGGCAGCATATTAACAAGAGATGCCTGGAGGTGTTTGGGTAGGTTTGTCCTGCCCTTCAGTGCCTCATGTTTGTGCATAACTATAAGCAGATGACAGTGGTCAATAATCACATCGGTGGTTCTGCAGAGTAACTCCAGCGTGAGGCTTCTCTGACTGAAGCTTCAGAGTAATTTCTGATTTCTATAGTTACAGAGCGAGTGGACTGTGATAGCTTGAAAATGTTTGCAGGTAAAATGTTGGAGGTGGAGTCTGCCAGGGAGATSGTTCCTGGTGCATCAGAGAAACGTCTGGATAAAAGGACACCCTCAAAACACACGGAGAAGAGGAAGGGATGATAGAAAGTCATTACCAAACTGTGTTACTAGAAATATTTGGTGGCTATTTTCATACAGATTTTAACAGAAAAATGTATTTTTCCTTTTCTTTTTTAAGCATAAAAACTTTGAGTAACTCTAATAACGCACCACACTGATTAGAAACATCTTCCCCTTTAGGACATTTCGATGGCGTGTGCTACTTCTGTTCTCCWTGTGTAAAAAGGACTTTGTGGGACAGATGTGCAGTAGTAGTGGAGTGCCTGAAATTGAGTTAAGGCCAGGGCTTGGTGACGTCCTGGGTTCTTGTCCAGCAGTGGGGCACCAGTGTTTTAAAATGATGAGGTTTCTGAAGAGCACAGGGGTAAGAAAGGCAGCTTGACTTGGCAGGCAGAGCCTTTTGAGGGCTCAGAAAAGAGAGGAGAGCAKAGGAGGTAGAGCCCGTGTGTTGTGCTCATGGTGCAGAGGTTGCCAGTGCTCTGCTGGTCACAGAGCTATCCGAAAAGCTTGGTTACTTCTGGCTTTTGCCTGGTTCTTTAACATTCATGTGTGAGGGGCCTTTGCGTCTCCTTCCAAAAGCCTTTGCAAAAGCCTTGTGTATGGCATGACGTCTAGACTGCTGCTCCACGATAYCATCTTGCCTCTTTGTGTGTATTTTCTCTGTGAAAAATCATTTTTATTGTACGCAGGAGTCCTATTTAAAAGAAGAAAGAGCAACGAGTTTTTATTATTTCGTGAAGTTGATCCAAACCTTCAAAGTGTTTTGGTAATTGTGTTTATTACGAAAAGATTGATTATTAGAGTCTGTGTTAGAATGCAGTTCTTAGAATGAAGTAATGGCTCATTACAAACCAGCTCAGGAATGCTTTTGAGGGTTTTTCTGTTTTTTTTAAGGCTGGATGAGGAGGGAAGAGCGTAAAGCACTAAGTTTAGCATTTCAAAACATCTGGATCTGCCCTACGGTTTATTTTTTAATGTGTTTTCCATGAGTCTATTTAAACAGCCACATGGTTTGATGGCAAAATGAATGCGAATGCAGTGTCTGGAAGGGACCCTGGATAAACGTTTGGCTTCCTAAGCAGTCAGCGACACGCTTGTGCTTCAGGTTAGACCGWGTGGATTCACAGAAAGAGCCCATCTTGGCTGCTGCTGGTCCTTTCCTCTGCCAAACGCCGCTGAACGTAAAGCAGGCGAAGGAAGTGCTGAATTACAGAACACCTAATCTTTGTTTAATCTCAAATGAGACTCCCAGACCTCATAAACGAGAAGGGAGAACAGCAGAGCAGGCCAACCACACGGTGCTCTGGGACCTCCCCTCCACCAAAGGTCTCCTGTGCCTGCAGAGGGGAGGGCACGGGGAGCAGAGGGTCTGGTGAAGTCTTTTGCAGGTTGTGCTATTGCAATGCTGTTGACAGAGGTCGTCTTCTGGCAGGCTGTGAACATGCCGGAAAGGTGTAGCACATCCCATGGCCTCTATAGCTCCCATCACTTTTGAGCAGACCAGGACTTCTGTAAATAGAGAAATCGATTTTGTTTTATTATTATGAAATGTAAAAGATCCTTGTTGCTGGCAGAGACTGGCAAACGGTGAATTACTCCTAACTCTGCTTTTAAGTGGTCATCTTTAACCCTAGCTATTTGCTGTTTCCTCTCACATCTTTTAGTCCTGTCTTTCTTTTCATGTCTGTTTTCCCCCTTTTCTGTTTTCCAGACATGTGGCTCTGTTCTGTTGTTGCTTTCAACTCGGCCCAAAAGTTATTGGGGCCTCCAATGGCAAGGTCTTTAACCCTGTGCTTGTTTCTGGAGAGCTCRGCTGACTCAGGTGCAACAAGGCTCAGCTTTTACTCATGGTTAGTGGGGTCCATCCCCACCAGAGCTTTTCAGCCCTCTCCAATATTTATGTCATTCTGTGCCATTCTGTCTCAATAGCTGAATGTAAAGAGAGACATGTAAGCGAAAGCAGCAAGTTTCTTTACAAGACAAGAGGTTGGCTTGTTATTTTCCTGGTTTCTGGTAGTAGTTCTAAGAGAAGGGCATCTGTATTGAATTAATGTTTATAAAACTAATCCCTGGCAAAAATTTGCAGGAAAGGTTGTGTTAGTACAGGAAGCAAAGGGTAAATGGGTCAGGAAAAAGTAATATAACCACCACAGCTCTTCAGATATCTAACTGTGCCTGRTCTCATGGTGATGACCAGAGTGCTGCAGGGCTACTTTTCCAAGTAWTCTCTTTTGTATTTCCAGAATATGCAAAGGTTCAGCCTTGACATCTATCTTCCTATGTACAGAGACTGATAGGTCACTGGTGACACAGCTGCAAACACGTTATGAGGCATCTTCTGATTGCTACCAGGCAAGTGATCCGGTCCTGTGTAAGACAGATGGTATTTAGAAGTTCCTTTTCCTGAGTATTTGGCTGTATTTTCATGTACTCTGAGTTATGGGGTGAACAGACATTAAGCACAACCTTTTCTTCCCTGCATTGCACCTTGCAAATTAAGGCAGAATCTGGAATATCAATTATAGGCCCACGCCAGCTGGCTCGGAGGTTCCCTTGGCCTTGCATGTAGTGGGGACAAAAACATGTGTGGAATTTTAGTCCAAAACATCTTTTGTGGGGGCTGTCAGGGTAACTAGGGTGGTGAAGTGAATGGGGGTGAGGTGTCTGAGTGGCTTTGTTGATCTGGATGTACTTGGAAATGTTCTTTTGCCCAGGACTTTAAGGAAATGGAAGGGTGAAAATATCCCCCTGGTGCTGCTGTGGTTGAATTTCCCTGTTTTGGGACATTTCATTTTGACCTCCTGAAGGAGGCAAGATGGGTTAATCCGTGGATGGTTTGGAGGTTTTGCTGGTCTCATTTTCCCAAGCAGAAGGAGCCGCAAGGGACAGGGGAGGCTGATTCGCTTGTGCTGCAGCTCAGCACGCAGCCCGTTGCAGCCCCARGAAAGGCTTTGGCAGGCGAGAAGCTCTAAAATGCCTCTCCCTGGGCTCCTATGTGTGTGCATTTGTGTGTACATGCGTGTGTATGTTTGTGTGTGCGAAGCTTGCTGACAGCGTCAAGCTGAGAGCCGGGAAATCTTGTGCTAAGAGGGAAAATAACGCAGAGACTTTAATGTTTAGTGTTGAGTTCARTAGATCATATCCCCCCTCACTCCTCTGAGCTGAAAAAATCCAGGTCTCCCTTGGAAAGTGAAGCTAAAATTAAGGGCACGTCTCCTGTTTGTTTTGTGGCGGAGGCATTCAGACTGCTTCACTATTTAGTAATAGCAGATGACAGTCGTTGGCTCCACCTCTGTGTGTTTACGTGCTCTGTGGYGGTTTGTGTTTGTTCCCCTCCTCTGGAAGGGCTGGGAAACAGCACTGGTGTTGGGTGGGAGGAGGGAACCTGGGTCTGGAAGCTGGTGCCTGGGGGGATGCTGAGCCCTGGCAGAGCTGAGGATGCTGATGGGCTGCAGGGCGAGGAAGGGGCTCGTGGGTGCCAGCAGCMTTTGCAATCAAACCCTGACAAACTCCTTCACTTCCATATATTCAGTCCTGCCTTATATGTGACCATGTGATTCAGGCATGAAGTTAACTCATAAGTGCTGCATGCACGTGTGTTAGGGTCAGCGTGAAATCCGGCTGCTCACTCATAGCACCGGTGAGTCAGCTCCTCTGGTGACGCTGTGACTCAGATGCTGTTGGGAAGTARGATCCGTTTGGGGGCTTCTGCTCAGTTAGAGCAGGCGGCCCAAGCCCTGCAGGTGCTGGGGGTGAATTCCCATTCAGCCTCCATTCCTTCCAGCCACCGCTGAAGCAACCAGTGTGAAAGAATGAGTCAAAACTCATGGAGTTTCCACTCCGTTGCCTGCGAAAATCCCCTAGAAAGGGGATATTTTTTAGTTTTAGTTTGYGAGTGCTTTCGCTTAAGTACAAAAACAGAAGGATACCAGAAATGAATAAMTCTCTGCTCTGAGTTTAGTTTGGAGCCACTCGACTTGACTGTTTTTACAGCAAAGCTCCACAGAGATCGCATCTGCGTGCTTCTGTCTGGGAGGATTCTGCAAGTGAATAACGTTCACACGAGGCGGCCCCGGGTTGTGTGGGATGGGAAGGTTTCCTCATTTCCACGGGCAAATCAGGCGGTTTTCTTTCTTCCGGGATGAGGATGATAGGTCTTGTGGATGGTGAGGGATCGCGGGTGCGGAAGCTGTTACAGGGACAGCTGAGGCTCAACCGATTCTAAAAACTCATGAGCATTTCCACCAAAGCGAGCAAGGAGTTGAGGTGGC
Organism: Eudromia elegans; assembly: GCA_003342815.1. Lineage (NCBI taxonomy): Eukaryota > Metazoa > Chordata > Aves > Tinamiformes > Tinamidae > Eudromia > Eudromia elegans. The sequence goes on from PTEX01000097.1 coordinate 2,253,450, forward strand.
TTTTGGGACAGGCTCAGCTGTCTCGGATGAGCAGCTGGTAGAGTGAGAATGTGACAGAAATAAATAGGATGTTGTCTGGAGAGCTGGCTAAGCAGTGGGAAGGCGATCTACCCCCAATTTGTCTGCTGTTTTTCTGACAGGTGAACAAAATAAACTCTCTGGGGAAAGAGCTTGRGGTCAGTCTTTTCTGCGTGGAGAGWCTAAATCGGAAGCCTGCACCTTGCATGGAAAGCAGGCAAACTGCTTTTCACCAAACATTTGGATGTCAACGTGAGCAGCTTGAGCCTGTGTAAGATTATAGASTTTTTCATGTGTCAGTCAAAATATCCTGGGGAGAAAAATGTCACATTCCTCCTCTGTGTTACTGGCACTTGTGTTTTGTTAAACACATAGCTTTTTTTATTTAAAATAGATCTGATATGAAAACTGAACACAGAATATCAGAAAGTTGGCTGGTCTTTCAAAGGGATGCCCACTGAGAATGTTAAATTAATTTGCTGCATGTGAAAATGCTAGCTGTGGGCACAGATGATAGAGAAGGTAGCAGAAAGAGAATAACRTGGTTATGTTTCCTCTGTCTGGCTTGGCAAAGTCATCCATTCTTGTTCAGAAAGGGCTGTTTCTACTCTGCTCTCTATTCCTTTCRTAATTGCTTTCTCCTTTTCTAGTCCTCTTCCGATACAAAACCCTTTTTCTTAGGTAAGCCTTGCAAAGAGGTGAGGGACCTAAGGACCTAGTCTGTGCCAATGAGAGTTGCCTCATTTTCTTGGCAGATAATACTGTTGTTCTCTGGAAGATGCTCAGGTCTTTAAGTAATATGCCGGTCCAGGTTTCTCCCCTTATGGCAGAGCTTACTGTCAGGATTAGACTTCATAGGTCCAGTTTCACAGACACAAAATCACATTCTCTGGGCTTCTTACTAGTTCCCCAGTGCAGTAAACACCAATGGCCTTTTCTTTTTCTTTTAATCCATATGACACAAGGGTCTAACATGTCCTAACGTAAGTGACTATTTCTCTGCCCTATTTCTCTGGCACCTGCTTCTGTTTCCAAGGCAAGAAGGATTCTCTTCATAGCAGTAAACCCRGGGGTACAAGCTCCTGCCCAGGGCACAGATAGGCTGTTTTCTGTCGCCTTCCACTTAAGATAGGAAAGCTGTTACTGTCGCTCCGAGCTGGTCAGCTGCCTCTCACCCCTGGCTCGGAGAAGTCGCGCTGCTCCTGGTCTGCACCTCGGTTCCGCTTGCACAGAGGGTGCAGTCAGGTGGGCACCTAACTGTCAGATTAAGTGCTAAAAATAAGGGGAAACTCTGTGATAGTTTGGTTTGCAGAGGAAAATTTGGGGTGCACACTTCAATCTACTTCCATGACAAATATCTTCGAGGTCCAGACTGAAGGCAGGGAACCAGAAGATTCAAATAGTTTCATGAATCTAAAGGTTTCTTGGTAGAGYTGAACGTTGCCTCAAATTGATTGTTAAATCAGAGAGCATGGGTGTAGCTCATTCCATTATAATCCCCACAAATTGCTTTGTAATTGAAAGCTTTTGTTCCAGTGTCAAGTGGTTAAGCACCAAGTAAGAAGATCTATTTTACAAGAGCAGACAAGATCTGACAGACAGTGGAAACTTAACTTTCAACAAATATAACAATCAACATGAGAGAACCAAAAGGTCCTCATTAAGCACTGCTGTTTTTAATTAATTGGTCCTTCAGATTTACTTCTTTAAAGCTGCTAACAGCCCTAAGCCTTTCCTAGATTAATTACAAAAGACGAGCAAATCACAATAATTAGTTTAGCCTCAGGCTTTTGCTAGGCCTCTGACCTACGTGTGTAGGTTTGCTCCATGCGGCGTAGACAGGGGGAAGCAATTTGCCTTCTTGCCGTGTTTCTGATTCAGAATTTCTGGCMGGAGGTTGGTTTTGGKTTTTTTTTCCTCTCTTTTTTTCCATCAGTTGTTGGAAAGTGTAATTTTCCTTCCTCTMATATATTCTTGTCACTTAGTTCAAAATGATCCCTCTTCTGTAACGACTCCCACTTGGGCTGGAAACCCTCCTTCCCCAACAACAGCTCAGTCAGTGCTGATGACTTTCAAGGCTTGTAATTCTTGGCCTATGGGGCCCGCAGACTTGGGCAAGTATCATTAGAAGTGAATCATGCTGCTCCGTGGGGATGTGCTTCCTTGCCGGGATGCGCGTTGACGTGAATCCATCACCCCTCCCTTGCTGCCGAGGGCCGGCAGGTCAACAGGACGASGTAGGAGTGAATTCCACAGAGCAATGTCTGTATGTACCTGTTCATAAAAGGTGTGCAGGGGAGTCTCTGCACATGCGTGTGCACGTAGACCTGTTACTGCACCACGGTGCTGGTGTTCTTTTGATCTGTTCCTGTCTTGCCSCTGCTTCTGTGTGTAGCTTCATGCTGATCTTTGGGTCTAGACCTTCATGMGGCAAATCCTCACCTTTCAAGACGCATCTCACTCTTTTGATACCWTTTATAGGCTAAAGGAAAGGCACACAGGCCTTTTCCGCAAAGCTGCTCGCCTCTGTTTAGCCCTCTGTGAAATGGGCACAGCACCATCCCTTGGAGAGCAGTTACAGGTCTTAACTTACTCATTCTGTAAATTGCTTTGAGATCCTAGGCTGATGGAGAGATAAGGGAAAATAATTGCTGTTTGTGCTCTTGATTAGACAATCATCTGCTTAATTTCCTGCGAGTTCAATGAGACTTACCAAGGCACCTCAGAATGATGCTGGGCTGCGGTTTGAGAAGTGACATCATCCCTGGGCTGTGCAGTCTGAAAAAGGCAAGTGTGACTGTGGGTAACCACTAAGACACGTTGTTCTGGGACATCAGCGGCATCCACTACCTGCGCCCCACGGTGGGGCTTTCCCTGGGGGGAATTTGGGTGGAACGTCCCTGGGCAGCACTGGGGGGGGCTTCCTGTTCCCTGACTTGCTGGCAGCATTCCTGTGCCCTGCAGAGAAGAAGCCCCACGTCCCTCCGAAAGTTGTTAGCCCGGAAGCAAGATGCAGAGCTGCCAAGAGAGGAGCATCAGCTGGGAAGGTATTTTCTAAGCGCAGCCCGCTGTGGTGTTAGCACGTTGCTCGGCTGTGTTTGATTCCGCTGGAAGGCAAAAGGAGGTTCAGCTTCTTCATCACCTCTACTCCYATTCCCCTCCGTCTTGCCTGCTCTTTGAGTGGCAGCTCTTCACTTGGAGCTAAAAATAYGTATTTTTATTTTTCATTTTTAGTGCCCTCAAGGTGTCTTTTCTCAGGCCTGAGTACACAAGCTTCAACTCTTGTGTCCCGAATTGCTGGACATTCCTTTTTTTGCTATCTGGAAATCAGAATGACATCAGTTCAATGTCCCAGCTAAAAAAAGCTCTTTTATTTCTTGATGCCAAATTTCCATTGTAGTTAGGCAGAAGGGATACAAACCAGTGATTTTTTTCCACCTGGAATTAGAGGAAGCTGCGTTAGGAGCGATGGCAGTTTTGGGGAAGGGAGCGACTCACCTGTGGTCAGGTTGTCCCTGTTAGTGCTGCAGTGGTAGCCGGACACCAGCAGCAGAATGAGGGCCAGACCAAAGGAGAGGGGCAGATGGCCCAAGTCCTCTGTTCCTCTCACCCCAGGGCACACCACAAAACAAAATCTGGCCAGTGCAGCTCCTCTGCTTCCCTTTTAAAACTCTGAGAAGACTAAAATGATCCTTAAATCTCTAAACTGGAAGTATAGCAGGAAGCAAACAGGGACCTTTCTCTTCCTTCTAGTCATCATCTGTTCGACCCTCTGAAATTCTCCTAGTCTCTGGGCYATAACCTCCCTCTGCAGAGGCAGARCAGGGCAGGGTGATAAACGCTCTCTGAAACCACTGGTATTGAAGCAATTATTCAGCAGCCACGGCCCTTTGCTGCTGAGCACAGATTACCATCTCTATCCCTGGGAAAACTCCCTTCRTGCCTTCTTAATGCATCCTGGCCTGTGGACCTTATTTATGGCACCTTCTGGTTGAATTACCAAGCTGACACAGCCTCAGGATCTTTACTGCTCACTCTTTAGACTCTGTCCTGAAAAACGTGGTCTTTTTTCTCTTCTTTTATTTTTCTTTTTTTTTTCTTTTTCCTGTCTAAACCAGCATAYGGTTAATGCTGTTCATGGGATAGCAACACTCCCACTCACTTCAAAGAGCTGGTCCTGTGTATTTACGGTCCTTAGAGAATATATGCAGTGTGACAGAGACAGATATTAATAATGCCAATAGATGCTGTGCTACATGTATGTTAATATTGCTTTAGTTAATAGATCATGTTGATAGCTGATTTGAATGCAGTTGGGAAAATATTGTCAGTAAGTATTTTCATGGATTTTCAAATGGATTTGCCTGTGGTTTCTAGGAAGTGATAGYTGTGGAAAGTGGATTTTAAATTTCWTCTCAAGTTCTTGGGAATTAGCTAGCCAGGAAGCATGATCAGTCCCTGAGATGCAGAGTGCAGCCTCAAGTATTTGCACTCACTGTTGGCTACAAGCTGAAAAAGTGTGTGAGAATCGTGAAGTTGCCRCTGATTTGAAGCACTGAGGTCAGGGAACTTTTGCTGCATGGTCAAGAGCTTAAAAGCAGAAGCAAAGCTTCTCTTTTTAGGGTATCTTCTCAGTCTTTATTTACTGGCATTATCCCAGTGCCTGTGTCTCAGTATTTTGTACTGTGGGCATGGTTAGACAAGAACTAAGAGAACTGCAAGGAGGTCTTCTCTGGCATGTGAAACTAGTGCTCGAATACAACACATTGCTGCCCTGTCCATCGCTTYCTCCCATGACTGCGGGGCTCCAGGAAGCTCTTGCCTGTTCATGTTTGTAGCTGTTGTTTTCTGTTGCAATTTTTATTATCAAGCTGTTGGAGCAGGAAGGAGTGTGACGACAAACATGAGCAGGCTGCAAGACACAAGTCATTCCTCCACAGCTTTCTAGGCAAGAACTCTCTCTGCTTGAGGACACAGAAGCCAGAGTGCCTTATTTTGAAAACAAGTTTTGTTATTGTTGTTGTTGATAAACCCAAACAACCATAAAACCCCCCCCCAAAAAAAAAAACTAATTCAACAYAGAGTTAAAATGCAAAAAAGGAAAAGATGTTAAAACAAAGATCCCAAATGGTAACCATGGCAGCAATGCTGGAAAGATGCAGTTGACACAGAGGAAAAATATTTTAGCATTTTTCCAAAAAGCAGCAGGAGAAACCGACAATCAGCACTCGAGTTTCTTTCACTGACACGTGGGTGGACGCAGACCTGCCCTCGTCTCAGAGCGGCTACTCCAGACGTGCCTGTGAGCAGGAATGCAGAGGACAGGTAAGGAGCTTGCACTTGGGWGAGAAAATTGGGAACATCAGGGGTTTTTTTATTGGTTATGGATTTAGCAATAAATTACAGCAATTTCCCCTTTGTATAAGCAAGAGTAGAGAGAAAAGAAAAAAAGAAAAAACAAAACCTCTGCCTCATTTCCTGTTGTGTTTTGAGGTTTCTTACCAACACTGAAAACCACAGTTCATTACGGGAAGTTTTAGTGGTCTGTATCTGTCAGTGTTTTAAATCCGTATCTGGCATCAGCGGATGAGACGCTTTTCCCTTGAAGTAGGAGGGGAAATTTCTCTCTTTGGGGTGTATTTGGTTTGAGAAATTATATATTCACGTTTCTTGTCAAGCTTCTCATTTATAAGCAGTGTGAAAAGCTATWATAACAAAACCAGGAAAGTTTTGAACTGTTTTCCTTCACCCTAGATGAAGAGCYCACTTCACTAACCTGGCTGGGCGTTAGGGGTGTAGGAGCAGAGCAGGTGCTGGCCTGCTGTAATTTGTGCCCTCGTTGGTAGAGACATCAGTGTTCAGCAGTGAGATTGCTGCAAAGAGAGTTATGGACTTGGGACACCAGCAAGTTTTCATGAAGCTCCTGAGTTTGCTTTTTAATACCATCTAGGAGGTTGGGTTGCCATTGCTCCAGGTGCTGTACAGATGTATGGGCAGCAACAGTGATTGTCCAAAATACGTTGTAGCCTAGAAGATCTATTGGGTAAATGGGGCAAAATTTGCTTAGGTGAGTGAAAATTTCTTGATGATTGATGGYGTTTGCTTTCCCAGGCATTTAAACACAAGTTATGGTTTAACTTTAGTAATACAGAGCTAACTTCTGCCTTTGTATTCTGCATGTTTTGTAAGAAAAGGGTTTCCATTGGCAGGATGTAATCAGGGCTGCATGGGCAAGAGGAGGTGCTACCTCTGCTGCTGGGCGCAAGAAAGACTGTCCCTTTTGGTTTGTTTTGTGCATGGGCCATGCAGGTGTAGAAGTCTCCATTTGTTAATACCCCACTTGCTTTTATTTCCTCCTTTGCAGGGTTTCTCGGCTCTGTTGGCCGGATTTGGTGGCTGGTGTGTCTCTGGTATRGGTGTAGAAATGTATTGCATTTGTCTCTTGGATCGCTTTCACTCCTAGTGTCAACTGAGCTTTGGAAGCTCACAACTCCACGTGCCTGGTTCGGCTGACAAGGTGCAAGCTCCTCACAGCCCCAGGGGAAATGCAAACACAGAGGTGTTTCAAGGTGGAGGGGTGGAAATTTATAACAGGCTAGGGGGGAGTCTTGAAAAAGCAGCTCTTGCTCCAGTGGCCTTGTCCTCACTTCCCATAGCAAGACATTACCAGCAGGGAGTTCAGGCGAGGAAATGGGAACAGATAAAAACAAGGAAGGCAGAACATATCTTGGAGCTTGACAGCTTCCACACCTCTCCTCTCATGCACACATACACTTCTGTTTTCCCAAAAATCCTTCTACCAAAGAAGGAGTTGTTGGTCTCTATAGAAATCACACACCAAAAGACAGTGTCAGCTCTGTTTGTTGCCACTTGAACTCCTGGACTTGCACCCACTTGAAAAAGAAAATAAGGATTAATTTGTTCTATCTTCATTCATTACATAGGGACAGCAGAGCTAAACCAACATACATAAGTTGGATCTCTTCCCCAGTTGGAGGTGAACGGAAGTGTGAGTGCTGCTCTGTAATATATTATGCATAAACCTATGTTTTAGAGAAAAAAATAGAAATATAGAAAAATATATAGAATATAGTGACATTAAGAAGTTGTTTTATACGTGTTTTGGTTTTTCCTCCTATTTTCTCACCAGTGATGCTCCGCAGGCATCCGAAAGCTGAGTCTGTGCCTGAATCCGGTGCGCACACGAGCCTTTGGCTTGCAGGCAGAGCGGGTCGTGGAGCACGGTGACTTTGCTGCCATCCCTCCTCTCTCTATGGGAACTACGCGCGCACCCTCGGGAATGCGCCCGGCTCCGCAGGCCTGGGCCTTGGGTTAAGTGTTTTAAAACAAGGAAGGCATAAAACAAATGGTCTGAGTGTTTCAATGCGCCACTGAGAGCCATTAATTTGGTAATGTAGAGAGAGCTGCACTTCAGCATCCCTTACACCTCTGCCAGCCACTTCCAGAAGGGATTATCAAAGGACTTCTTTAATAAGCATTGTGATTTTTTTTTTCTTTATTTTTTCTAGTTGTCCTGTGGACATTCAGGCTTAGACCTCCTCACCATGGCCCAGGGAAAGCCAGACTGAGCCCTATTTAACCATGGCACGTGGATGTTTGAGGAAACCATCAAACAAYTGTGCCCTCCTAAAATGAATGGGGCCCTCAGTAGAGATAAGACAACAAGCTCTAGGAAGGAGRGGGATAAGGTCACACTTTGCACCTCATGCTGCTCGTGATGCTTTGCTTTGCCTTAAAAGGGAATAATGCAAAATCATTAAGTTTTATGCACCCCTTGAAATTGCAATGAACTCAAGAGCCCCGCAAGTTTTTCATTTGAAACTTAGAGCGTCCTTGGGTTTCGTGCCAGATAACATGTTGCTATGCCACGCTCTGCCAAGGAATCTAAGCACTTGGAGTGCAGGGACACTAAAGATGCCACACAGAAGGCTCTGCATGCTTGCTGTGTTTTTCCATAGCAACAAATACGCCTGATTACAGCACATTCATATGCTCTATATAATGAGTATCCCATAGGAAATTTATAACCATGCATCCTGCATCATAATTAGAAATCAGACCCGGGCAACTGAAATGAATTCCCTAGGCGTAGGATGTCAGATGCATTCTGTGATGAGAGGGTGGTGGAGAGCAGGGGGAGGAGAGGAAAGGGGACCAAAAGCAGGCAGCTCTGCTCAACGTGCTGATTAGAGGATGAGGGTACGTTTGTTTCTGAACTTTGCAGCTGATTCTGAAATATTTGTGCTCTCCCTCTTGGCAGTGTTTGCATGTGTGTGAGACTGGGAAGAGGTGGTTTTGAGGTTTTTCTTTTTCTTTTTTTTTTGTTTAATACATTTTTCTAGCCTAATTTCTCTTCTGCTCCCCTCTGGTGGGGAGAAATTGAAACCAACAGCGTTTAGACCTCAGTTTCATAGGGAAAGCGTGCTTTCCTCTGGGGTTTCTGCTGCGGCTTGGTCCAATTGTTACTGATGTATCACTTATGATATTCTTAACTACTTCAGACAAATCCAGCGGCTCTCTAATGAGAAACTAAAATACATGGGCMTACATTCAGCCAGGCAAATTTAATAAAGAATTTTATTCACCTGACAAATCTAATCAATTTTCACCAAATAAGGCAACATTCAGCCTCAAGGTTAGGTGTTCACTTTGTGTGTAGTGTGTACRTCTTTGCAGGTTCAAAAGACTTAGGTTTTGTGCCTGTTGCTGAGCTCAAAATGAGATGTTACAGGCAGGTCAAAAGCTGTTTATAGTATAGCAGATGTGTTTAGTTATTCCCCTGGTTCATTCAGCAATGATCTCTGCTAGGGTATCTGCTTATGTTTGCCATCAGCAACATATAAAAGTTGTTTCTGATAGGAAAAGATCCATCCAGATTCAGGTAACGAAATTATCTTTCTTTGCAATCAATCAGCATTGCTTCAATTTGTAGACAAATGCTACTCTTGGCTGCAGTCTGATTTGAGTCAACAGGTCATCGTTGTGTTTCTGAAGAGAGAATTTGGTCCCTTTTGTTATGTAGAGCCCCAAAAGGGAGACACAAGTTTATACTGYATCAATGCTGCCTGTATGTATATTAGTTTAGTATACGCTATGCCTTTCTGCTCATACAATCTGGCATGGTACTAAGAAGAAATGTTTTGAGTCCTTGACAAGTTCACACTCGGAGGTGGCCGGGGAATCATGCAGAGGAGTTTCCAGCCTGAGGTTTATCGTGTTACATCACCTGCTGCTGCAAGGCTGTGTGGGAGGGAATCAGGTGCCCAAACGTAGGTGTCTAGTGACATTTTAGAAGCCTTGGGGTATCTGAGATGTCGACAGAGTTGGCATCTAGGACACAGGAGACTCATGCCCTCCTGCAGCTGGTGTGCTAAGATGTCAAAATGGCACTAGGTGCTTGCCAGGTACTCTAAATGTTCCCCTCTACATGGTAATAAGGATACTTGTTCAACAAGTAGRCTAATTTAATTTCTGTGAGATTAAAGACTTTAGGCATAGTAATTTGTATTTCAATGAAATTATTTAGGATGGCCTATTATTTAGGATTACAAAGGCTCTCAAGGCTTCTAGTTCTGGCTTTCTGCAAAGAAAATGGAAGCCAAACTTCTTGTTACCAAACTGCACTGCGTTATCTCTGTGTGATGACTCTAAGTGGTGCTATTAGGAGCTATTACTAGTGAGGAACGACAATATTTCAGACCATTACAGCTGAACAGTGCACAGCATTTTTTTGCACATGCAAAAGAATTGCTGAAACTTGCTTCGTCTGGTTTATTTTTTCCAAAAATGTGACAAACCAAGTTTGGATTTGGCACATGCAGAGGGCAGCCTTAATGCAACCTCTGAAATGACAGACAGACAGACAGCAGCGGCCCCTTCACTTGTTTCCTAGGTGCTTGGGTGCACACGCAGCTCACTTGCCTGCTGCTGTCAACTGCCTGGAGGATTCAGAGCTGGAGATCAGAAAGGAAAATCAGCCTTAGCGTGGCTCGCAAACTGGTTAGCATCTTGGGAATGGCTGATTCCCACGGCTGGGTAAGGTAAGAGAAAGAAATATTGGATTTCCAGGCCTGATATCAYAAATGCTGTGCTAAATTAATAGTACATTTCATTGACTGTCCATTGTGCCTTTTAATGCAATCACTTTGCTGTTGAACCAGTCCTTTCACAGTGCACACATCACTGCGTGTGATCGGTAAAGAACACAGCACGCTTTTCCTTGTCTTCTCCTTTCCAGGCCCCAATGCTATCAATGCTGGCAGTCCCGTGGTTCTACTGCATTAATGGAAAACATCTATGATACTGCATGAGTTATGGGGCCAAAACTCCCTGTTGCAACTTCCAAATTAAGTGCAGCTCATAAAATCCCCAAGGCAAGAGAGCAGGGCATTAGTGTGTAAGCCACCTCAGAATCACTGCGGTCACTTACTGGGCACCAAAGAGAACTGATTCCCAACCTTCCAGCTGAACAAGTCCCTGTTTCTCCAGGAATGCTCCTGCTTTCTCTGTCTGCTCTGACAAATTACGACTGTCACTGGAGCAGTTTCTCTGTCATTTCTTCCAGGCATTTTTCTGTTGCCCTCCGAAAGTGGCCCAATGAGGTAGAAGAAGGTTTCCGTCTGGAACAGACATTGCAGAGATCACTGTTGTCTTACTTGACACAAGGTTTAAAGGGATGATTTTTCACTTCTTTTCATGTTTCTGTTTGCTTGGGGATTCTCAGGGCAAGGGACAGGTTTGTAAATGGCTGTCATGCRGAGGGGAAGAGTAATTTTCACTCTYAGCTTTCTTGCTGCGTGGGGCCAGTAGGCTCCCTGCTGCTTGACACTGAGTCTTGCTGTGATTTATTGCAGCCAAGAAAGCTCTGAAAGTTCCTATGAGACTGCATGAGAGTTCATTCATTTTCAGGATATTTTCTTGATCGCGGACAATGAAAAGGCCATTCCTTTCAGCTGGCACTTCCTGATATTGTCCAGGCGGTGCCTGGGATGGGTCCCCAGGGGCTTTTCCACGTTTGTGCTGCAATGTGGTCTGCTGCTGAACTCAAAGTGACCCAGGGATTATCATTCTGAGCATTCCCCCGGCTAAGTTTTCCTTCAGGAGTCAGGTGTTCTTCTTAATAAAGCATGGATAAGGAAGAGTGCTAAAATGGCATCCTGAGTTAGTTTAAGGCTACTGGATTGACAGACCATATCCTCCCATCCTTACTGCGACGCTTATTGGGCAGCAGGTTTTTAAACTATCTACACATGAAACAAATTTGATGTAGCCAGAATAGATCAGAGCAGGGAAAGAGAAATGAGTAAGGAGGAGGGGATGGGAAATAGATTGATGTATCKTTGGAGGGAGGAAAAGGAATGTGTAGAACAGACACAGGAACAGTAGATCAAAGTAGCCCAGCAGGAAGAGGAGAAAGAGCAAACTAGTTATTGCATGAACAGAAATATCGTCGTGGATGAGACATGAAGGGAATGACAGGAGGAAAGGAACAGAGATTGAGAGTAAAAAGAAACATTTTCCTCTCAGAACAGAATAGAAAAACAGTAATAAAGGATAGGAGTGGGAGGTGAAAGGGAATTAGATAAAGAGAGGAAAGGTTAGAAATAAAGATATACTAAAATGGTGTCTGTATGACCCCAGGGGAAGAGCAGCAGCTAGGAGATGTATYTTGAAATTCACTCTGGGTAGCACATCATGAGGCTCAGCTCAAACAGCAGGTTTTTATTTTCTGTGGGGGAAAAATAATCCGCTTGTGTGTTAAGGGAAGGGTGATGTTTATGCAGGCRGGGGCTGTAGGAGGGAATGCATGGCTGGAGTCCTGGAAGAGGGAGCTGGGACTCCCTCTGGACTGGAGACAGAGTCCAGGGAAGCACGACCAAGCTGCTGTGGTTCAGTGAACCAGGCCATGCACGATGACATTTCCCTTAAATCCCTACCTTGTGCTTMGTTTGCTCTGAAGGAAGCCTCAAACACCGGTAGCTCTCACTGGAGAACTGGCTGGCTGCACAGCATCCCTCCCGGGATGCACCCGGGGATCCCAGGTGTCTGCCCTTTGGAGACAGGGTGATGGGAATCAGAGCAATTGAGATGTGAGAAACAGCACTGGAAAAATACATTGTAAGGAGAGTAARTGAACGTATTTCTCCTTCTTCTGCACTTACTCAAGGAGGAAAAAATCTGTTTTGAGGGAGACTTACCATGCTTAGCTGCCAAGCTCTTCTTGGTATGGGCAGGCAGCTGCCCGGAGTCYCCTTGAAGAGGAGGTGGAAGGCAGTGTCCTGCAGTGCCAGGACAGGGTAGGGGAGCACGCAAAGGAGCAGCGCGGCGTGTGTTTGCGTGGTGACTCCCACCGCAAGGCACGTTCAGCCTTGTCAGCGTGCCTCGGCCTGGGGAAGGCTTGGTGCAGGKTTGTGCAATGCCCTTCAACCCTCCAGTCATTGAGGACCTGGTGGCTCCTGTGTTTTGCTGCAGAAATAGGAACGGGAACCAGTGGGCATCTCCCCAGCCACCAGAACCTCCTGGAGGACCGAGGGAGATGTGTGTGCCAGGCTGCCGTCATTCACTGAGCAGATATCCCTCCTTACAAGATCACTGCTGAAGAAGCTTATTAAAAGACAATCTACCAGTATTTACTTTTCACATAACACCTATTTTTGACACCTGATGATTGTCATTTTGATTYGATACCTGCTCACTAAGCACAAAGATGGGTATAACATTTTTAACACAGTTTTCCAAGTGTCCGTAGCAGTGTCCGTCTCCTCTGAGCACAATAAGTCTTTGACTACCACAGTCATGTTTTTGTCACAGATCCCATTCTACAGTCTCAGAATAAAGAAGAATAGGAAAAGAAGTGGGGGGAATCTGATCACAGATATGAATGTATCATTCCAGCATCGAGCTGTATCTGCCACTAAGCTGCCTGGAGCTGTAGCAGCTTGAAAGTTGTGAGGCTGGTGTTCATACTGTGACATCCTCAGGTTTAACAGAATCTGAGCCGAGGCAGACAACTCAGTTGAAAAGCACAGTGTGCCCGTGGCCAGGACTTCTGTGTGTGCAACAGATACTGATTTAGCATGAGGAAAAACTTCTATGGATTGTGTGATAAGGATGCGCCTGAGGAGCCTTCACTGAAGTTTTCAGACATACTCCCTTGTAGCTGGTCCCTGCTTGGCTTTCCCTGCCTCTGGCGATGTGTTCAGGGTGTCCCAAGCCCCTGCTCTCAGCAGCTGGACAGACTCTTCTTCGCGTTGCCTGTCTCTTGCGGGCTCAGGGGGTAGACGTGTCCCTCATTCATTATCCCTGGTCCCCGTTGCTCTGTGGAAGCGCTTGCTTCCTCCCCATTTGGAACTAGCATTGTTAGGTTTTTGGCTCTAATAATGTTCATTTGAAGCTCTAATGGATATCCACACAGATAACATATTAATTTATTAGTTCGGCTCAACTGGGCTGCAGGATGAAAAATGATTGCGGAAGACTTTTAATAAAATTCAAAGGGATTTTGTAGGTCTCAAGCCACGTTTAAAATGCAAAAGAAAACCAAGTGTATTACTTTGTTAACCCACATAATTCCATCCAGCCTAATGAGGTCTGGAGCTAATCCTCAGCGCTCTACCCTGGGATCAGAATTATTGGAGCAGGTAAACACCACTAAGTACCGCACTGCATCTTTCAGTTTTGGTTGCTTTGTCACGGTGTCTTTCTGTTCCTTCCCTCTCAAGCACTTTTCATAAAGCTCAGAATAAAAATTATAATGTAGAAATAAGGAGTTGGCTTCATGCCGCAACTCGCATGCCTCTCCTCCCTGCTGCTGGAGCTCCGATAGTGGAGGGAACCGTGATGTGTTGGCCAAGAGGAAGGTTGCACTTCGTCCTTTTGAGATTACTTCTCCTGAGGCSTGTAGAGGGATGAACCTGTGAGGGCACGCCAGCTGTGACACTTGCACTATGGCTCAGGGTAGGCAATGTATTTCTTTTACACACCAGCTTAACATCKCTCACTTATTTTTCCAGAATTTGTTTTCTTCGGGGTTAGTTTTGGCATGGAAGGGTATTAAAAAAATAGGAAAGATATGAACTGCTTACTCCAGTTCAGGAGAGAGCAAGAKCTTCTAACCTAAAAGTGGAAAGAAAGTTTATTTTTGTCTACTATTTTTTGCTGGTATGTAGACACTCAATGCAGCTTGACGCAGTCTGTGCCAAAGAAGAGAGAAAATACAGACTGCGACTATGAATTATTGCAAACTGGTAACCCCGCTTGATTCAGTGGAGTTACATTAATCTGTACCATCTCAAACCTGTTTCCTATTTGAGAAGCCATCATAAACTTTGTTCCTTTCAGTATTATTTCAACGCAGATCTTGCCATTAAAARCAAACAAAGCATTAAAAATGCTGGTCTTGCTAATGGTTTTTCTAGCTGCTCTTGGAATCTTCCCCTCCCTGTGTAGGTTATGCTGAAGCTCATTTTGGACTGACTTAAAAACAARGTAATTGAACTGCAGTTCTTAGAATGACCGGCAGAAGTTTATCTTCATTTCCAGAAAATTAGACGGTTTCGCAGTAGACTTCACTTTGCTACTTTCACAATGTGTATGTGCCACAACCATCAAGAAAGCAAAACCTGATGAGTTTAGAGTTCTTTACTACACTTACTAATTTAGTGCAGGAGCATATGCGTGTCCTGGATTCAGGGCAAGTTTTGCTAAGATTTTTAAGAACGATGACAATATTAGCTTTTTTTCCAACTGTGTAAGCAGCGGTTGTCACGGTCAACAGCAAAGCGCAGTCATATGTGTCCTTTGGATGCCAGAGAGAATTCTGTTTAACCAACTGGCCTAGCAATTCACTTCCATCCAATTATTTAATGATTCTAGCGAGATCTGGGGAATATGAGCCGTAGCCAAAGCAGAAGAGGTTGAGGTGACCACTTACCGGGAAAATGTGGCTTTCAGGGTGTATGTAATCTGTTTACAAGCATTTAATTGCAGCAAATGAGCCAGGCAGGAGGTGAAGAAGATCTGAAGCACAGCAGAATAATAAATTGACACGKGTTTATTTAAGCATTTATATCTTCTGGAGCTGGATTAAACCTGTGGAAACATGGAGTTTAAGACATATTTACAAAGGTTCTTGTTTTCTTCTGCACCCAACTTTTTCCTTATGCTTTAACACCAAATCCACCACCCCCACCTCTGGGGTGGTAGATTTCCCCATCCCACTTCTCCTACACTGTTTTCTTTGCTTCTCTGCTTTGACCTGTGCTCTGCTGTTCCCTCTTTCTTCCCTCTTTCTTCCCTCTTTCTTTTTCCTTATGTCTCAACGAGATCCACTCTTTTAAGCTGACTTGCCTGCACCCACCTTTCTTTGAATTTAGGTGTAGAATTTCTGAGTAGCTGAATGTGTAAATTGGAATATATCACTTCAGATCAACTGCAAACGGCGTTTCCCAGGAGGGTTCAACTGCTTTAAAAAATCCAAATTAATTTTGAGTAAAGATGAAGCGTTTTTCTTGACATAAAATTGATTATTTTGATGAGTTTTTCAGTTGGTAATTCCACATTTAACATTAAGCTASATTCTAAACTCATTTTTTTGCTTGCAAAATGTCAACATTTTCATTTTGAAAAATGTTGAAACTAGGTGTTCTGACGTTTTAGATAGTCCATCTCCTCCCATACCAGTTCTTGTTCCCAAAACCTATCGTTAATTTGCTATTTCTAAAAAATAACCTCAACGGCAGCCTGGAGCCTGTTTCTTGTTTCCCAGCCTGCTGTGGAGTGTCTGCTCGTTCTGGTTAGATTGCTCATGTAATTACCAGTCCAATAGTGCCTTAAAATTGCAGCTTAAAGGAGAAGTGCTTGGGTGCTTCGGGAGCAGGACACCTGGGGTACCAAACACCCRGGTCTTGTGTGCAGTAACTGCTTTGGGCTGAGTTGAGCCTTATCCGACAGGGTTGGCTTCCCTGTAATTACTTCTGATAACTGTAGGAACATCTTAACGATAGCTTAGCATATAGGCAACACACAGGTTGAACAAAAGTCAGGTAAATGTCTGGGCCTCGTGGGTGTTGATAGATCTTAATGGCCCTGACCAGTCCCACCTGGGACCCCAACCCCACCCAGGCCCCAGAGCCCATTTCAGGCCAGCCTGGGGCAGTGGGTCCTTTCCTGAGCTCTGTTCTATCAGTCCTGTGGAGCTCCTCTGATGCTCAAGACAGCAAGATGGTCAGGAAGACCAGCCTATGGAGCCCTCTTTGTTTGCAAGGCCGTATCTTGCAGTCATAATACGGAGTGTCCTTCTTCAGTACAGGCCCCTTTTTTCTCTGACTCAGTGCTCAAGTCTCAGAGGATAATGGTGTTCATGGCCCTGCTCAGCTGAAGACTGCAAAAATGCCTTGGGGCTTATCTGTAAGGTAGGACAATGCTGTGTTGTTGTGGTTGTTTTGTTTAATTGCCTGGAGAAAGGAAGACTATTGCTCTGGTTTTAGAGGGTGCTTTCATTTTTATGAATTATTATCGTTGTCATTTTCTGGTTATGGCCAAAAGAGTTTCCACCGCGAGTCTCAGGGCTCCTGGTGAGCCCAGCCAAGGCTGCTCTGCCTCGTGCTCTCTTCCCTGCTCCACTGCTTCACCCGTGGCACCCTGATGATGGCCCCAGGCCAGCCGGCTGCCTGCACCRCTCTGCTCTCGCTGCAGCCCTGGCAAGGCAGCAAGGGATGCAGCTATCGAACACGTGACGGAGGAAGAGGGAGAGCCRAAGCTTTTCAGCTTCTCTCACGTTACACCACAAGAAGCATATTTGCTGCCCAGTAAAACCCAGTGATGCTCCTGAGGATGCTATAAAGCATCGCGGGCTGCTGGTGCAGCTCAAAGTCTCCTTTTCTGCCCTTTGTGTGAGACAAAAGAGGGGAGAGAGCGGAGAAGGAGCTGTCATGCACATTAGTTATGAGTCTGTCAGCCCCATTTACGATCTCATGACTCAAGSGTCTGCCTTGGAGAAGGGGGCTGCTCGCGTGCGTGTTTGGTTAAAAGGCTTCTGTCTGCCCAAGACCCCCGCCGGCTCGCGCGCCTCCGCACCGGAGAGGCGGGATCCTTGCGGAAGGGCCGGCTGCGGCTGCCGAGGGAGCCGAGCAAGGTGACCCCGAGGTGTGCAGCCCCTGTGATTTATGCCGGCATCCAAGTAGGCTTTCTCCCTTGACATCGTCTCCTCTGGTTTATACTGTCCCTGCAGCCGGGGATGAAGCTTTGAAGAGCGTGCRGTCATGAGGAGATTTCCTAATCTCTCCTGATGCGGAGCCCTTTGCTCATTGGGATGCACGGGTTTAATAGGCTGCAGTGTGCGGGTGGTCCGCACGTGTGTGCGTTTCAAGCAAACTGATGGAGACCAGCGTGCTGCTACTTGTGGTTCCCATAAARGATGCATTGCACATATGGCTAGTGCATACACACCCTTTTTGCATTCATTTATTGATCATCCTTGAGGGGCGGCCGCGATAATTAACAGTAACAAACCTATAGGAGATCCAGGCCCATCAGATACAGTTTTTGTTGTCACATCCCCRCAGCCAAGGCTGACTGCAAGTGACRGCCCTTCACCAGAGCCAGGAATGTCAGTCTCTGGGGATGTGAAGGGTGTGGATCCCTATGGCCCGTTCCTGATGTCTGACTTCCCAAGCATTTGCCACTTCTGTCTCTAGCTGGGGATTGTTCCAACTTCTCAAGTTGATCTAAGGTTTCATTCGGTTCCTATTAAAACTTGTGAAAAGATTCCCATAGGTTTCTGTTTTAACTGGACTTCCTAGTTTGCTTTTCATTGCCTGAAGAACAGATTAATCACATGGGATTTGCAGTGGAAAACTAATCTATGCCAAAAAATGTAGACAGCTTTGCAAGAGCAGATGTTTCAGATTGCTGGACTGAAAACTACTCAGAGCAACTTGCAGAGCCATCTGAAATAGAAATAATTTTCTCATTTTAAAGATGTTTTTTTTCCTTCTTCTCCAAGGTCTTCAGTAAATGAAAAAAAAAAAAAAAATCTCCTGGTGTCAGCCAAGCTTGGCTTGCCACCAGCCCCCGAGCTGGCTGGTCACCTTCAGCATGGGCTGCCACGAGAGTGACTTCAGCTTTAACTTCTCTTGCCCTCTGAAGAGGGCTTGAGCAGCCCAACCTAGGCATAAAGCTGGACATATGCAGAGCAGGCAGGCGGCAGGAGAAATCCAGCACTGGTAGGTGCCATCCAGTCTGCCAAGTGTCTTGTTAGCATCTAGCACAGGAAGTGATTCTTAGGACTTGTGTCTGTAGTGACAAAAAGGAGAGCAGAAAAGGGAAGTGAGACAAGAAAAAAAGAAGCTGAGGGAGTATTTTAAAGAAATAGGTGGTTCCCTCATGCTGCAAGAGATGATGACTGGACTCGGTCGGCGGCCAGCTCTGATTTTCCCAATTCCAGGGCATGACTGCTTTCAGTTCCTGCTAACATTGAAGAATAGGGAACCCAGAACAAGGGCTGCACCGAGCCTCATTCATCTTSAAGAACAACAGTTTGGCCCTAAACAATAACTGGTAATGCTGTTTTACATCCYTCCCCTGCTCCACGGCAAACAAACCTTTTGAATTAGCAGAGAGGTAATGTAAATCTAGCAAAAGACACGGGGGAGACTGTGTCGAAGCCAGGGTACAATTTCCCATCATTTTGYAGTTTTCAGGGTGTTACTGCCAGAGCTACTCTCTTASACTTGGTGCAGGTTATCTGTGTTTGCTTTTCTCCTTTCTTCCAAGTGATCCAAAGAGCCACGGTGTGTATAGGGAWCTTGGGCTGTGCAGATCATGGCTGTGACTTGCTTTTCCCATTTATAAAATAAGGTGAAGGGCACTGTCTTTCCCTGTGATKATAAGGTCTGTGAAGGAAAACTGCGTAAAACTGCATGTTCTATGATTTTGGGGGTGTCTAAAAAAATAGTGTTTACTCTGGGTGAAGTGTTTGTGGGTAGAGCTGGATCCTGWCCTACCTGAGGCAGATAAGATCTTATTTTGTCTCTTTGGATATCTCTACAGAGGAGTAAGAGAAGCAAGGACATAATTTAGAGGTATCATCTCTCTAAGCAAATATCCGGCTCGCCTTAAAATATTTTCCCTAGCATTTACATGAGGACTTTTTTTTTTTAATTTATTACCTTCCTAATGGATTCAGCCTTATCACACAGCGTGATAGCAGCATGTCATTGAAGTATAGCTTGCAGACTGCTATTGCAGTCACAAACAAGTAGCAAATAGCCCATTCAGAAAAAATAAATGTGACTTTTATCAGTGTGTCCATAGCACCCATATGTCCAATTTGGGATTGGTCACTCGTGCAGAAAGACTAATACCACKATGTACTTTGTTTTTTAGACTCTGAAGGCACAGACCAAGATAAGGTAGGTGCCGGGTGACCCAGCAGGTTTTTGAAAGTTGCTAGAATGTTATTTAGTGCAATTCATGTGTSGTGACCAGAACACCCAACCGTGTGCAGTGTGTTGGCATCGCTGCCAGCGCTCCAGGGCCCATGTTGTGCCTGGGGTGATGTGCAGGGCTGCTGGATCTCTCCAGCAGCAGGGTGCTGAGCACAGACACTGCTMTATATACACACACATRTATAYGGATATAAAATATGCTGCCTGCATCTTCAAAACTACCTCAGAGAAAAGCAATGGCAAAATTAAGAACCGTCAACACTGGCTGTTTTGGAGGAGGCCCTGCCCACTGAATATTGAAGCAAGCATTAAGAATACATAGACTCTGTGTTTCTCTTCTTAATAGAGGGGAGTAATTTAGACCTCCAGGTGCTTGCTGAACCTCAACCCAAGGAGYTGAGGTTTGTCAGCAGTTTCTGGCATTCTGCTGCAGATGGGGAGGTTCGTGCTTCTGGGCTGTCCAAGTTTACCTGACGTGTTTCTTCGTCATCCAATTCATTTCAATGAAGGTTTTTAGAACAGGGTGTTTCTGGAGCTCTGAATTGACATGTGAATCAGGTAGTGTTTTATAGTGTAGTGATTAAGAGGGGGGAGATGAAAC
This sequence comes from Eudromia elegans, assembly GCA_003342815.1. Lineage (NCBI taxonomy): Eukaryota > Metazoa > Chordata > Aves > Tinamiformes > Tinamidae > Eudromia > Eudromia elegans. The sequence goes on from PTEX01000097.1 coordinate 2,273,538, forward strand.
TCTACTCTCAACTTTACTGGAAATTACAGTAAATGATATGCCTGTATCAGCAGTTTATTTGACAACATAACTATAGATTGGTGACAACTATGGGGGGAAAAAAAAGAAAAAGAAAAAAGACATTTTGATTACATGTTAGCAGCTCCAGGTATTGGAGGGGGTGAAAGGGTCTGGGTTTTTGTAAATGCTCTATAGCAGCAGAAGACTAAAATCTTCTGTTAAGATACCTCAAAGCCAGGGTATCATTTTCTTTCTTATGCTCCAATGCAGAGAACAGGACGTTTCAGAGTGACAGTTCGTTCATGGCTCTGTAAAGACTGGGTGCCATGGGAGGAGGCACAAAGGCACAGGGTGCGTGTTGAAGAAGAATATAAGTGCTACTACCAGCTCTATGGATGTCTCCAGGGCTTTGTAATGTGTAAAACACTCCTCAGGAAAGATACAGCTTCCTAATAAATGGCCAGTCTCTTGACCTTGCTGTATGCTATCAAACAGCAGGAAAAATTAAAATAAACATAACCRTTCATGCTAAATTTTTAAAGATAATGAAGGAGAATTACAAGGCGTTGGCCTGCCCTTTCKGAAGGCTCAGGGTACAATTGCCAAGAGGAAGAGCAGTGCAAATGTTGGGAAACTGCAATGAGCATTGCTCAACAGAGYAGTTTGGTGATAAAGGTAGGAGTTTGGACTCCGGTAGCGGAGTGCTGGGAGACCACCCAGAATGGGGAGAAAGAWCCAGGATCTGGATCTTTTGTGCCTGCCTTGCAGACTTCAYGACTACGCTGCCTTGCCTGAAACGATCACTTCAGGTGCTGCTGAGCTTGGGATGGATGAATGGGTGTTTGTAGCTTTGTCTCCTGCTGGGAAGTAGAGTATCCTTCAGGCTGCACATGGTAGTCCTGATACTCAGTAGGATACACGTACCCTGCATGGAGCCCGGTGTTTCTTTGGTGCTAAAAGTCTATTTTGGTTCGGAAGTAAGGTGTTTTCTGACTGGTTCTTTCTGGACAACTCTTTGCCTCTCAAGTAGGCAGAAGTACTTGATAAACCCTTATAGTAGTGCTCAACATAAATATTTCTGCTGGAATTGAGGAGCAAGCTTCTATCTCTTTAACTTTCCAAGTTTGTCTGCAAATATATGCTCTGTTAYAACTGGTTCTAGGTTTGACAGTCTCATGCAATAGATATGCTGTAAATCTTTTTAAAAAGATACATTAGAGAAATACTAAGGACTGCAAACATATTACTAAAATGACAGCATGTTGGGACATTTAGACTAATTTTTTCCGCTGTGAATTTCTTGCTTCTAGTGTTTTCTCTAGATTCTATGACTTTGTCTTTCAGTGGTGTAAATGGCCTAGATGTACCAAGGATTTGGCTGCCTTTATACTAAATAGGAAGCTAAAATATAGAGGAAAGATTTATCTTCACGAGCTAAGGGAATTTTTCCTTCTTTATGATGAGCCCAGCCYTTTAAAGCCTCCGAAAGGAAACCAAATATCTTTAATTCCCAGGAGGCATCTCAGAGGCTCAGAGCTAAAATGTTACTCTCTTAACTATGAGATAGAGAGACCTCTGCATGACCCTCTGCATCTTAGAGTGCAGCCAGCCTGCATTGGATTTGCCAGAACAAACTATTTCTCCTATAACCAGAGGCTGAATGAGAGTGCATCGTTGCAGAAGTTTAAATAAACCACATAAGGTCAGCTGCTGCTTAAATCCTTAATACCAGATCTGTAGATGTTTTTTGCTTTGTTTCTAAGTGAGCTGAAAGCCCTGGTGCCAAAGGGCAGCATGTAAATTGTGCTGTTTTTTTTTTCTGAAACATGCAAGGTAATAAATGGTGCTGTCAATTGTTTTCACTCAAGTGACAGATTTATTCTCTTCAGAATGAATGACCAGGAATCGCCATTATGGCAAAAATTCCCTGTGTATCATCTTAGGCTTGTTGTTTAACAAATAATGCTGAAGTCTAATTGCCTTGCACTGTGGTCGAGGATCTATGACTTAATGTGTTTTTTATTGAAGACATGTAATTTGCCATTGCTTTTGATGTACCGTCAGATTGAATGTCTTCATGAATTGCATTTGCAGTCTAGCTCCGTGGGTCCCAAAGGAATACTCCTTATCCTATTGTTTTCTAGGGATTTGGGTAAAAACAGTCCTTTCTAACATGAACTTTGAAGCTTCTATTTCTTGATTTCTAGACTGGGGTTTCAGCTTCTAGTAGATGCATTGAAGTTGAGTAAATCAGCTGCATGTGGGAATGTGCTATGGTTTATAGCACTATCAAGGACCAGCTTTAAATCTCAATAGGGCTCTTTCCAGAGTCAACCTAGTATTAACATGGAATTTGATCCTGCAGTTGTGCCCAAAAGTCCCCAAAATCTGACTGCAGCCRTTTGAATAGCGCCTCGTTTTCCAGCACGAAGTTGCTGCTGTGGGTTATCAAGTCACCTCCAAATCCAAGCCTCATCACCTCTTTGAGGCCTTCTGATTTAGTCACTCTCCTTTTCCTGTAAGCCTGTGTTCCATTTCACCAATCAGCGTTGCAATCTTTCTAATGTTTTGGTAAACATGTGAGGAGATTAGAAAAGAACATCTAAAACTGAGAGGCTTAGATAAAAGCTTTTGGTCTGTAGTGTGTTTTATAAAGAACTGATTGCAGAGCTGATTGTTGGAATTGAGTTTGGGTTCTTTTTAAAACAATACAGTTGCCAAAAAGAAAGCAATAGGGAGCAGAGATTAAGCTTTTACTTAGAGGAAAAAATTCTTGCTTTCTTGTAGCTACTGAGTGAAATCCATTGTGGGAGGAGAATGCAGCGAGTTTACCAGTGCTGAAAAGGATGTCAGATATTCCGAGACATGATCATTACCATAGTTCAATCCTTGGTTCACAGTATGTCAAGACTACCTTCACTGCAGTTGGTTTTACACACAGAAAGTGTTGGCTAAAGCACATTACCTGAAGCCTCTCATTGAATCTGAGGCCAACCCATCTTATGCAATGAAAGAGGATCAATTCCCACATCTTAGCTGCTGCCTGACCRGCTGTTGAGCTGCAACCTTGTCTTTTCAGTAGAATGGACCAAATAGCTGCTGCTGGCAGCATAGGGCAGTGGCTGTGGGCTGAAGTACTCTGGGGGCTGGAGGAAGAGCTTGGCTATGGGGTAAAGTCTGCCTTAACAGCCCCTTGCGCCTCTTGTGAGCCAAGTGGCACCAGCGCGCAGAGCCCTGCTGCTCCCAGYGAGCAGTCCCTCCTCAGCTGGAACAGCTTGCACACTGCAGCCTGAGCAGCGGGGGTTTTGTTTTAACTTTTCCTGTACTCGGCTCTTATCTTGCTCTGTTGCAATAGCAATTTGATGACCTCAGTAGGGGCCTTGAATCCAGGACTCAGTTCTTCAAGTGTGCGACCAAACTTAGGTTTTTTCCTAAACAAACAGCTCTGTGTAGCCAGATGTTGTCTTGACCTTTTATCTGTTTTGACAAACCGAGGGCCCGGCCCTCCTCCTCCTCCTCCTCTTCCTCTGCATGCTCATCTGCTGCTGGGGGTCTGAAGGAAGGATGTGGCTCGGCTTGCCAGCATCCMTGCTCCATGAGGACATCTCACATAACAGCCTGGCCAAGCAAAGAGTGAACTGGATATCCCTGACCCAAAAGGCACCTAGGGCTGATTGGTTTTACYTGGGCTACCAGCCGAGTTTAGCCTGCAGCCAGACATGCTGCAGACGCATGGAGCCCAAAGCATTGGCCTGAACATCACCGCTGTGCTTATCTTTGCACTGTGAAATATTATCCCTTCATGGTTAACAACTACCAGYGAACCTGCTCATTGTGGAAGCTGTTTGGCATAATTAGCCGGGTAAAGAAGTCTGCCTATTGATTAACTGAAGTAAATGACCCATAATTTACAGCACAGCTGTGGAGCTAGTCTATTTGGTGGTGTTTTCCTTCCCCTTCCAGGTCTGCGCCCTGCAAGCCTGTTCCTTCCTCGAGGATGGGCTGGTGCGGAGCCAGCAGCGTGCCGTGATGGAGCTGGGGTGGCCCTGGGGGGCTCCRAGGCACGTGCTGGTGCATGGCAGAAAGTTATACTTTCAAATAGTCAGAAAATAATAGTAATAATAATAATAATAATAACAACTCTCTGAATTTTCCTTCCTTCCCTTCTCTTGTCTCACCTTCCCCAAAAATTCTTTTAGGGGGGAGGAGGGGAGCAGAAATTGCATGATTGGAAACCTGACTGTATCAGCTCTAAGTTTACAGTTAAACAAGTCCTTAAGTATTAGTCTCTGCTTAGTTAGACCCACTGAAATAATCATAAATGTCTCCGTTGCCTTTACATCTTCCTTGGCACTGTAAATGCTTTAGGCTGTGAGCTCTCTTGGCCCTGGAAGGGGATTCCTTCTCCGCACTAATTTCCTTAATCTGTAACATGTTTCGGCCAACCGCTGGAAGTAATGCTGGCCTTTCCTCTGCTGGTGAATAACCCCAGGTTAATCCCTTTTCCAGGTATCATTTCATGATCACAGAGTTGGATCTCTTTCCTACCTGCTGTTATCAAAAAATGCTCTTTTAGAAGAGTCATATTCTTTTAACAGTTACCTTTTAAAGTGCATCACAGGTATCTGAGAAAATCATGTGCGAGAGAGGTATTCCTGCTCCCATTTCCCTGGTGGGCTGAAGCACGGAGAAATTTTTCCAAGGGAATCTGAACAGCTGGTGGCCCTTGATTCCAGGGCCACCTGGAATTCCAGGGCTACCAGGGCCCTGAAATTGGGGTTTTCTTACCATAAATTCCTGGTGTGTTTCCAGTTAACCAAAACGTATACTTGGATGAAGAAGTCCTTCTGCTTTGGAGGACAGGTACTGAGTGACTTGTTGCTTGCAGGCTGCACAGGCACATCTTGAACTTGAAAGGTTTTTATGCTTTTTCAGTGTATATAATTTATACTTTTTTAAAGAGACTGTGACTGTATCGGCAATTACTTCTTAGCAGCTCACTTGATGCCTCATGTATCATCATATAGCACAGAGACACTGTTAGAAATGCCTTGCTTGCATAACATAGCTTTAATAGCTCTAACAAGGCAATTAGAATGTAATTCCACTTGAACTTTAATGTAGTAATTTGCAGTAAGTAATCCCACTCTGATTCTATACACAGCCTGTGTTGTGAACAAATATCAGAGTGRCAAAAAGACAAAAATATCCCAGCTGCTGTTTCTGGCCGACGGAATGGGATCTGGGATGATGTTCTACCATGCTGAACTTGTGGACACCAGGCGCAAGGTGTTCATTGCAGGGGCCCTGCTTTGACTGCTCTCCTGGGACTCTCTCTGCTAATGCTGCCCTGAACTGTGTCTCAGTGAAATCAAAAGGCTTCATCTGCATGTCTGCCAGTGTGCCCGTTGCAGTGGGACCGTCCCTTGTGGGTGTCCTCGCCTGGATGGTCTGCACCAGGTGGTCCATACTGCTCGGGTGCTTTAGCTGAGCTGTGTGCCATGCCCCAAAGGGAGGGACAGAAATGTCCTCCAGGTGTGGCATTGAGGTGCAGAGCAGATTCTCTTCTTGTACTTCTTGCCTGGAGGAAGACTGGCTTGCAGTCTCTCTCTAAGGTGCATTTGGATAGCAGAGAYCCTTTTGGTATCCTTCTGGAGCCTTGGGAGAGGCTTGTAAAGCCGACAGCASAATAAYGGTTGTGTCTTGTAGTGTGGAGCCYTTRRTCCCAAACACTTCTCAATTCCCAATTGTGTTTCCTACCCTATGCTAYGGAGGGGATAGTGGAGAAATACAGGTGCTAATGAAGGCTTGTGAGCTGAGATGATGTATCTGGATTGTGTCCCAATGCCTCTGTATTGTGGGAGAATCCCTTTCAGTTTCCTAATGGGTCTGCAGCATGCCAGCCAAATGATGCTGTGGTACCCAAGGGCGAAGTAATGCTGCCCAAGCAAGTTCTTGGTTGTCTTGAGAAATCACTGCTCATATTAGAAATGCTTCCTCAGGCTGCCCTGAGGATGTYCACGTGTCTCTGAAGAGAGTGAGGGGACAGGGAATGTTTGAGCCCATGTCTTGCCTGTTTTTTAATCTCCTGTGGTCAGATCCTGTCTGTTACCCCATCCTTCAGGATAACTTTAATGCTGAAATTTAGCCTGTTAGTGTATCATTACTAGCAACCATGTGGTCAGTTTGGTAAAATGCATAAGTATAAAACAGTGCTTACCACGAGGAGCTTATGATCTGGAGAAAACAGGAAATGATATTTTGGGTATCTGTGCTACAGCAGATGTTTTTTCTTGGCCCCATACTTACTTTTGAACAGAATAGGCTGTAGTATTGTCTAGGACCAGATGTATAGGTAATGATTTATTCATTTTTTTKCAGATTTTTATGACATGGTCATAGTAAGAATATTTTCAGCTGAGGAGGRAAAGGAATATGCCTGTCAAACTTCTGAAGCAATAGGGGAGTGCTTAGTGCGATAKCAGTTAGAGCAAAGCTTTCCACGGGATGGGTATTGGACACATGCATTGCAGTCCTGCTGACAGAAACCAGAGYCGATGGGCTGGAGTTTGAGCCTGTAGCATGAGAGAAACCCTTTCTTGCAGAACAAGTRCTAGGCAGGTTGCTCCATTCCCTGGGCAGGGAAGGCAGGGAAGGAAGGGATGGTTGGGCAGAAGCAGCCAAGTTTTCCCTGGCACAGGGAGATGTGGATGGAAAAGGCAGTTCCAGTGCACGAAGCCCCAGGCAGGACCTCAATATTCCTGTGTCCCAAGCAGTGCTGGGACTTCAACCCTCTCCTGCATGGCTCTACACGTGCACTACACACGTGGCTGGTCCCCAGCATTGCCRGGGGACAAAATCTGTCCCAGGCTGCTCCACTAAAGGCCCTGGATGTGCTYGGGCTGGAGTTGTGCCATGCACCAAGGAGGAAGCTGCAGCAACTAATGTAAGTACCTCCCATCAGAGCATCTTGGGACCTGCTCAGTGGGGGAGTGTGTCTGCAAGCCAACATCAGGTGCAGCAGGGAGTAAGGGAATAGGAAGGGAAATGTGTCAAGAGCTGCAGGCCCTCCTTTCTTGCAAACCAAATTCCTTCAACAGCTGGATCCCCCACTGCTCCTGTTCATAAAAAGCAAATGACTTCTCAGATTTATTAGTTACCTCCAGGTGCAATTTATCAATTCCAGGCTTGGCCCTGCCCAGGCAGCTGGGGAGAGGCCTGTGTCTTTGATTAATGTGCTATCCTGCACAATGGTGGCAGATCTCTTACAGGGGTTTAATTCTAACAGATTCTTAAAAATAACAAGAAGCATATTCAGCAAGCTGTTTAGGAGGACRCAGAGCTGAAGCACAGTTCATTCTCTAAAGCTTTGAAGTGTTTGCAGGAGAGATTGAAGAAACCTTGTCTGAAGCTGGGGAGGGTAATGGGCGCTCTTGCTGTAGCTTAAATGGGGAAGGGGGAAAAGGGAACACATAGAGCAGCTCCTAGTGAAAATAGGAGGCTGAGTCTTTGCTAAAAAGAGTAGACATAATGAGAGGCAAGATGTAAATAGGAATAACCACAAAAGGTTCRGGATTTGGTTCTTGAAAGAAGAAGGGGTTCCTTTGAAAGATGCATACTTTGGTTCTGAAGTGGTAAAAGAATGAAAGGCAAATCAATGTAAGCAAGTAAGAAAAAAACRRAATTTAAAAAAAGGAGGGGRGGAAAAAGATMAAAATCAACTTTGGATGGTAGTGTGGAAAAACACCAAAGCTTCAGTGTAAACCTTCCCCCTTTTCTAAAGGCATCTCTTCCATAAATATGCAGGCTTGTTATGTGAATGCTTTTTTTCCATCTTTAGCTTCTCCTTYTAATCATGGCAAAAAGGAGTATGTTGCATACAGATATCTTTTGGAGACTGAGTRAAGGTGAATTGTTGATCCTTTGGTCCTTTCTTCACAGGTGGGATGATATTTACTTTTCCTTTTTTTAAACACATGAAAGCAGTTTTGTTGTTTTTAAACAACGTCATTGCRGGAAATCAATGCCCTGTCCTTATGAATGCAAGGGTTAAGTAATTTGCTATTTTCCAGTGGCATTAGGATGTGGGATCATAAATGGTCCTATAGTGATTTGCAGGAGCTCCAGTATTATAGTCCTGTGCCCCGGCATTGGCTGCTGATTGCCCTCTTAGGTGCTGTAGTTTAGATTTGAGTGTGACAGTGTTTTCACACTCTTGCTAAGCAAGAACATCATAACCCAGTTAAGGGGCAGTGTACTTCAAGTCTTCAATGCATATTTATGCTACCTGTTTTAACTATCTACTTTCAAATCTWTCTGTATGGTCAGTGTGAAGAGGATGCATGTCTCTGGAAGGTGACTCACAGCACCTAAAATAGACGCCTGTTCTCAGACATCCTCCCTGCACTAATTATAGAAGGAGGCTAGACATAATAAGATCCTCGTTTCAGCACACAAAGGTGGTTGCCTGCATTAACATCCCTTCTGTATTTCCTGATACTGGAAGTGAGATGGCTGGAAGATGGCAAGCTGTGTATAACACAGGTCGTATGGATTACATCTCTGCTGCAGCTACTGCGAGCTTCAGGAGAGGGAATTCAAGGCCACACAGGTACTTGCAGGCTTGTTCATTGTGTCAGCTCATTCTGACACTTGTGCTGCTGCGTCTCTGATGCACGGCGGCTGGTTTGGCAAAGTAACTGCCCTCTGTGGTACCTGCAGCTGGGGCATAGACATCCGGAGCGTTTTGGGAGTGCGAGTTAGTGTGCCTCCCTGCTGCACACTGGTGTTTCTGTGAAAAGCCRGAGGAAGGTGGTTGAGGTTCCTGTCTCTGCCTTTCCCACTGAAAGGGTTCTGGAGGAGAAATCCACTGTGGTGTCCCCTTGTATGAAGGCACCATCCTCAGCATCACACCTTGCAGCAGTAAAGTTGGCTTGCAGAAGGAGGCACTACAATATTAACACACAGAAGTTAATATGAGGGTTGACATATATTTCTGTACTTTCCTGCTGGTCAAAAGAACACCAAACAGTGTATTTGTGGCCAAGATAACAGGCATGTGAGGCAGGTTGTGCCCCATCACGTCTGTCCATCAGAGCAGGAATGCAGCCGCTCAAGGTGGCACAGCCTGGAGCTCCTCTCCCTCACCCCCACTTTGCATTGCTCCTTTGGAGGCACAGTTGAAAATTAACCCAAGAGTTAGCCATTTGTAAACCGAGCTGACAGGAAATTGCTGGCTTTGTGCTGAAGAAGTCATTACCTTAAGCTTTATTGCTGTGTGCAGAGTTTACTTGTGACAAAGTAAATGTGCAGAGATGTCTGTAAATAGGGCTGGGATATTGCTGTGTTAACAGCTCCATGGTAAGCTATCAATCAGCAGAGCAGTATGTAGGAAAGCATTAAGAGCCACTGCTGTAAACGCAGCCACACACACACATGCACACGTGCAAAGAGCCCCGCTGGCTGCGGCCGAGCGCTCGGCCCTGGCCCGGCAGGACTCGTGGTCTTTCAGTGCTGCTCCTGGAGCCAGGCAGAGGCGCACACCGGGATGGTTCCTGGATGGCATGGGAAGTACCTCTGGGAATACAAGGGAAAACATACGGAGGACATCTGGACCTAGYGATTTTTGCATTTGGGTCAGGTTTCCTGAGGTTTGTAGGCTCCCAGTTAGTCTCTATGTCCTTTCGCTAAGGCAGTGGTGGGATACTGATTTGCACTCGTTGAGGCTCTCCATTGCTCCCCTTCTAGACTCACACTGGGGTGTGACCTTCACCGAAAATAAATGTTCTGCCATTTGACTTGAGCAATTCCTCAGARGTGTAAAAAACCCAATTATTCTTGTTTCTCTCCAAATAATCCTAACATTTTGGCTATGAGACTGTTGTTGATCCTCCATGTTCTCTGACTTTCATGTTCCAGTTAATCACTGGATGAAATTCAAAACCTTTGCCAGTTATTTGCATTGCAATTAATACAAATTGGCAACAAGCTCAGCACACATATATATTTATTTTGTTTTGTTTGTTTTAATATGTACTTTTTTATTATTTCATTTTTCTTTTGATACGTGTTTGGTAATAATCTGAACCTTTCTTCATCAAGAAGTTGATGGAGTGCAGTATAACACAGGGATGTGCAGTCACCTTTCACTGCCAGCTGCCTGTCTGTCCAGGGAACTACCTGGGTTGTGTATGTTGGCCAGGATGTCTCGCAGCCCTGGCTTGAATTTGGAGCTTTACAMTATCAAAGCAAATGGTGCCGAGTGTGGTGTGAGCTTTGGCAGCCCTGCTGCTTCGGATGGAGGAGCGTTACCCAAGGTCGAGTGCGAGATCTTGGTGTTCCTTGAGCTTTGTCTGTTAACTGTGTGAATAAGAAGGGGAATAAGTTTGTTTTATAATGCCAGGATTGGTCTCATTTAAAACGTGTGAGCTGRGAGGATGTGCTGTTCAAGCTGCTTGGACGGGAGCAGAGGTGGTTCTGCAGGGAGTGCTGACCACGGGCTGATGCCTGTGCTCGGTGCGTGTTCGAAAGGCACCCGTGGTGCCCRGGAGGAACCTCTTCCCTCCGCTGCTGTTCCGAGGCCGCTGGTTAAAAGCGCCTGGCCTCCTGGCAGCTCCAGCTCTTCCCCCATTCGCAAAGCTCTGGCAAGGACAAGATGTGGCCTTCTGGCTTATCTGTGTTTTCTCAGCCTCCACCGCCGGAGCACGTCAGGATGCCTGGTGTTTTATGTCCCTCTCCTGCTGCAGCAAACACGTTTGCGGCCCTTCCCAAGCGATAAGCTCGGAGGGGAAGCGGGAGCGCGTCGCTGGGGGTCGGCGGAGGGGCAGCCTGGAGGGCTTTCCCAGGCGGAGGCCGGCGGGCGCAGGCGGCTTCCCGGGAGCCTGGAGCCCTGCGGCTGCGGAGGGTCCGCTTCCTGCAGGAGCGCGGATCCACTGCATGCGCGGGAGTGCTGCGGGTGCCGTGGCTGCATGCGGAGATGGGAAGCCCAGGGGGGAGGCTGCTGCACTGACCAGGTGCTGCTGCCACTTTCCTACCTCCTTCAGCCTGTGTCCTCACAACCTGCACCGGTCCTGGGCCGGGTGCTGCAGGGTTTTTATGGGCTGATGTAGTCGTGTTTCCCTATAAATAAACACTGCCGTTAGCCTGGGAGACTTGGTGCATGTCCTACCACATGGGCAAGGAGATGAGGAAGCCTCGTGAGGGCTGAGGCTCCCTGCCCAGSCCCGGCAACATCTTCCCTAGAAGTCCTGCAAGGTCGGGAATGAACCGAGCCTGGTTAAGTCGGGAGGAATRTGTCTCAGCTGATGATGACTTCAGGAAAACTGTTCCTCAGGCTGTGTCTAAGTGATCTGTAACAGCTATTCCCCCCCTAGACTTTCTGATGCCTAATCAAGTTTGAGCATGCACTGCAGCCTTTTGTTCGGCTGAGGTTACTCAGTGTCTCTYTCCTTTACGTGGATGTCTATTTTTATGAACCTTTGAGGAACTGAATCGTCTCAGAGGCTGTTATCTCTCTGTCAAATTCAGCTGCAATTGCTCAATGAGTTCAAAGCTGTTGAGGGAGACACAGACACACATAGCTGGTGTGAACACGTGAACCATAGGAAACCAGACTGGCAGGCTGAAATGAGAAACACTTCAAAATTGTCCAAACAAAAAACTTCCTGATAGCTTTCCCTGACTTTTTGTCCAAATTATTGGCTTCTAARTACTCCTGAGATAGTGATGGCTGCCCTAGCCCCATGGGGCTCTTGAGCCCCACAACATGTGCTGTGTTGGCAGTCTAAGGAACGCTTGAGATGAGCAAAAGAGTTGGCATGGGCTTTTCCTTTGGCTTCTCAAGTCATATCTAAGAGCTAAAGCCCACGGCTAGAAGCCCATCCATGCCATTACCAGCCAACCCCCTGTGAGGAGCCCACGTGAGACTCTCATTTCATTAGTGTTTTCTTTTCTCAGGTGCCTAAGAATGGGAAAAGGATCTGACATTAGTTAATTGGTCACAGGTGCAGGTTAGAGAAATAGTTACAATAATGAATCTCTTCTTGTTTGTTGTTTCAGTCCTATCACAGCCATTCACAGGATGGATAATATTTTAGCCAAYGGTTTGTGCAATGAGCTAAGCACCATCAAGAAGAACAAATGGCCCTGTTTCTCTTCCCTATCATGAGGATCAACCAGAGAGTTCYCTGGCATAGGTAGAAGGTAGATTTGTGGTTGAGCATTAGAGCCAAAATTCATCTGTCTGAATGTGGGCACCTGATTGTGCATGTCTACATTTGAGTTAGTTGTCTAGACTCTTGTTTGTAGGAAAGAAATGGGCACYCTTAAGACATGAGTCACCCTTTGCTAGAGTAGATGATCAAAATAGGTCAGATGAATCATTCTGTAAGTGTGCCTCTTCTGTGGCTGTAAAGGSAGACCAAAGCCACCAGGCTAGGCAGAAACAGAGAGATTTCTATTAAAGCATGGTATGATGAATCCCGAGTCACTCTGCAGATCATTGCATGTCTTTGACATCCATTGTCCCTGTTCTCTTGCTTTTCCTCTTGTAAATTAACCTGGGACTGAGATGCCATTTTGTTCCTTTACCTCCCATTGCAGATATTTCAAGGGCGAGTCCCTTGTGCTCGGTACACTTGAACTGCACAGTCTCATCTGAATTTCTCCAGATATGCATAGGCCTCTGGTAAGCAACCAGAGTCCCCACCTGGGCTTTGGTTATGGCTTTTTCCCTGCTAGGGTGGGCAGTGGGCTGAGATCAGCTCCCAGAAGCTGAGTGTTCCTGCAACTCTGAACTGTCATAACCAATGTAATAAAAAGCCTCAGYAGAGAGGTTAGGTAGATGTGTTACCCTGAACCTCCTTGCTGACTGACTTCTGTCTTGCTGCTGTTTGTTGTACAAAAGAAATGCATTTGACTTCCAAGCAAGGCAGTTCTTTCGAAGTAGGCTTGGAGCCTCGTCCTAGAAATGCAGMATTATTTTAACAAAACCAGCACTGTGCCAATAAACAGGATGGTGGGAGGAGAGAAAGAAACTATTCATAACACATGGTGCAGGAGATGAGGGAAAGAAGAAAAGAAAACCGAAGAGTGCAGATAAGACCTTTGCTGCAGGTGTTTTCTCAAGTTTGGACTAGGAGATAAAGGAAAACCCACAAAACATCCAGATAAGCCCACTAGTCAGGTTAGTTCAGCCCTGTTTTATATCTCAGTAGTGTTAATTGTGTCTCTAGTCCCAGAGAAATTCCAACTTTATTTTTTTCACAAATAATTTTTTTATTTAAAAAGCTCCTTTTTTAAACCTCATTAGAATCTGGGAGTGCTTTCAAACGCTGGCAAGGTATACCCTGGTGTGAATGCAGATAGCATGTGGGTGTTAGCGTCCTTCAGCTTGAATCTCTCCCCCGGTGGCATTGAGACTGGAGCAAGCCTTGGACCAGCCTGTTCAGCTCTGAACTTCAACTTGGTTCCTTGCACTAAGAGCTTATTGGGATTGAGAGGTGTGGGAGCAAAATAAGGTCTGTGTGAGCAGCTTGGGAGGAAGAAAGAAACGGTCCACTTCCCCTGGAGACCTGAGCAGYGAGTGAAGTTGTTGGGCAGCAGCTGCCTTTCTCAGCGTGGGAAACAGCTGGGGCTGGAAGCCGTTGCAGTAGGTGCAACAATCTTTCTGAGCAGTTGGGTTGGGTGCCTGAACGAGAATCCCAGGTGAATTCCACACKAGGGAGGCTGAATTATGTATTATAATAGATATATTCCTGAGAACTGGGTGTGCACCAGCACTTCGCTTGAGATGAAAGCTGGTGGAACACACAAACTGAAACCACAGCGAGCATTGCTCTGCTCTGAACGGTTTCCCACTAGGAAACTCCTTGCCACAGCAGTTTGCCTTTCTATTTGCTCTGAAAAGCACTGTCTGTGTCCCACTCTGTAGCGGGAGACGCTCCAGAGGATTGCTGCCTTCCCATGCTCCTTGCTAGCGGTCAGCGGAGTTGGCGTGACTCGGAGATGTTTTCCCTTCAGTCATGCGTGTTCAGAGTCAGCCCGTGTCACTAGAGAACGAACATCCTCATCACCCATCTGGGGGTGGTTAGTGCTCTCATATGAAATGAGCTGGCAATTCCTGTCTAGTTCCTAGCAGGCTGGCGGCTACTTCGTAGAAAGATCAGTCATGACCCTGATCAGGGATGCTGATGTTAGCTGACCAGCGGAGGAGATGATGCCTCCCAGTGCACAAGGGTGCTTGCCAGGACCTGCCTTTGCTCTTACACTATTCTACACCTCTGTCTAATCCGTCTTCTCTCCTGACAGCTTTCTAGCCCTTTGTGTTTTCTTTTTATATCTACGGTTAACCTTTACAACTGAAGCTCAGCAAACCTCTTGAAACCTGCCTGTTCCTGGAAGCCTCCTTACTGCAATGATACTTGTGTGCGCTCTGTTGTCTTGCCAATACCGAGTTAGAGATTTTCACTGATGCTGAGAAATGTCCTTATTAAACCTGATGATGTTGGAGTGGGATTCAAGCTATAATATAGTGTTTTCTCTGCCATTTGGGAAAGTTCTTCTATTTTTTTTTTTTTTTTTTTTGCAGTTGTGAAGAACTATAACAGCTCACCTGACAAGACTGAGGCTCCTACTTCAAGGAGATCTTCAAGAACAGATCAGTGGCCTTTTGTCAGCAATGTCAGGTACCAAATGACCTCATTATGGAAAGAAGATGAACGATGTGGTCTCATGGGGTTCATTCCTGCCCCAGGAAACCTAACTGAGAAAGTCAACAGATGCGGAAAAATTGTGTAGGCTTTAGCATGAGAGTGGAAACTGCTCAAGAAGAACATATTTCAAATTCAGAGCCACCTTCTTGGTAGCGTGGAGTTTGCCTGGAGCAAATCCTATGGTGTTAGGCATTTGAAATGCTCAGCCCATTACACCTGCGACTGCATCTCTTGCCAGCACAGCCCGCAAGGGGAGTGTAGATCCCTTTGGACAGAGCATGTGGGATTTTGCTCTGTGTTCTGTCTCACTTGTGTTCGGGAGACATACAATTAACAACAGGTCTAACTTGCTGCTATCATTCCCCTAGCATTTAGAGACTTTTATTAAAATATATATATATGATGGGGATCAGTCGCTAGATAAAATCTGGTTCTAGGTTAATTTGCATTAAGTGCTGTTCAGTTTTGTCTTTCTAACACAGTTTTCCTATGGTGGTGAAGTGAGAAGCATGTACAGCAGTAACCAAGCAGGCCAATAAAAATGACACAGGGAACATTTCCCCTGCGACACAGGGAAAGACAAGAACATTACAAACAACCACTGTTTGGGCTGATAAAAGCATTCTCAGGAAGCTTGTTATTTTAGGAGTCAGCCATTTGCCTGAGCTGGCAAGAGRAATGGAAGAGAAATCCATGCACGAAACAGCAGTTCTATTTTCAGCTCATTTTCCACAAATGGAACTTCCAGTCCCCTCTGAAGCTGCAGAAAGTCAACTTGGGAAGAGCCGAGTCCTGCCGTAGATGCTGCCTTATCTTCCAAGTTGCTGTGTTTCCCCAAACGTAATCAGTGGTTTGCCCTTCCTGAGCACCTGCAGTTATCTAAGAAGCGCAGACCAGCATGGTAAGTGAAATAACATCCTGGAGTGTCATGTTGTGCACCCCAACTCTCTACTGCCGAGTCGAGAAGCCACCAGCAGAGCATCCCCTCTAACCCACCGGTCTCTGGCTCGTCCCAGCCCTTGCTAAACGCYGGGCCTGCCCATCAGCAGGTTGCAGTGTCAAGCTGCATGGTTTTCACCCGCTCTAAATAGTGTAAGTGGCAATGCTGCTTGTAGTGACATGGCAGCAGAAATCCCCAACACGCAGTTGCGCG
Source organism: Eudromia elegans (assembly GCA_003342815.1). NCBI lineage: Eukaryota > Metazoa > Chordata > Aves > Tinamiformes > Tinamidae > Eudromia > Eudromia elegans. Next base: position 2,289,402 of record PTEX01000097.1, read on the forward strand.
GGAAGGTCACAGCTCAGTCAGAACAGCACATTAAACATTAAGYGCTCCATTTAGACGCACTAGTGGCATCATGCCAAGATGCATTCGAAATGATTAAATCTCCAGCCGTGTTGGTTCCTTTCACAGCAACATAAAGCATTTTGCKCCGCTAGTCGACGCGATGATGTTGTGCCGAGGACAACAGGCTCGGGCTCTGAGCTGTGCTCCTCTTGGTGATTTGTCATTAAAATGCATCTCTTGCCGAGACGCGCTGCTGGGGCTCCCGGAGGTTCAAGCTGCCACTTGGTTAAGATGCATCGTGGTTTCCCCTGGCCAGATGACTCACCTCGGCCTCTCGCGTCGCCCGAACGAGACAAAGGCAATTGGAAGGCAGAGAAGAAAATAACAACCTGTTGACCACATCGTAAATCCAGAGATGTGGCAACAACAGGGCTTAGCTCATTCATGCAGGAAATAGTGTAAATGAAATCACAGTGKTGAGATTCAGTGTCTGGTGAGAAGGAGCTCTTTTTTTATATCTAGCAGGTGCAAGCTACCAAGAAATAAARGGGCCTGGATTTCTTAATTTTGCAGGAGGCTATTTATTCCTCAAAAGGCAACATATTTATARCTCTAGTAAAAATGAAAAAAACCCTGAAAATATAAAGAACCTTACAAGAAGCAGAAATTGATTTCTGGATCTGATTAGAGCAAAGCTCTTAATCTTTGCTCCTCTTTTATAGAATTGCTGCTTGTGGACTGCCTCTGTGGACCCAGGTCTTATCACTGTATTCCATCCATACTCAAAAGGAGAGCTGTCCGGAAAGGAAAGGTAGCCTCAGATTTGTTTTTGTTGTGTTTTCCCCCTTTTCTCATGATTAAAAGAAAATAGAGATTTGGATCAGTGATCTCCTTTGGTTTTTGTGCTCAGCCTCTCAACTGGGAATAATTAATCCCTTAGCTGGGAAATTTATAACAGGAGTCTTTAGAGAACAGAGGGATGGGATGTCCCATCCTGCTCCCATCGTGGGGCAAGGAAAGATGCAGTATGAGATGACATTGAGGGGGAATAGACGAACTGACCCTGAGCAGGATCCAGCTGCTGGCTAATGTTTGAGATKGGGGCCAGCGGGCACAGATCAGCACAACTCTCTAACTGCTCCTGTATATGCCTGGGGGTTTATTGCAGACTGGTGATCAAGTGAATCCTGCCCAGAATTAGGAGGTGTGAAAAAGATAGGCTAAAAAGTATAGAAGAGCTAAAGCTAGTCCTAAAGGCTTTGGGTGCCTTCTTTTTTGCTGCAGTTGAGGCAACCCTGTGCAAGGCTTTTGTTGGTGCCTAGGAAATGCTCTCTTGCCTCCTGTTTCTCCTGGCACTGAGATCTCACAGGTGTTTCCAGCAGTACCTTGGCATTTGAGCTTCCTATTTGTTAATAAAGCTAGAGGCTTTGAAAAGTCCTGTCTGCCTTAATCCCTATTGATCACAGTTTCGAGAACCCTGATGTGAAGGAATTTTAAATTTGCGGCCGCCGGCTGTTTAACAACTTCGAACTTCAAAAGCTCTAGAAACCTTCTTCTCCTTTTAAGTACACTTTGCATTTAAGGAAAATATAGTTTGTCCCTCATTAATATGTTCTGCTCCCATAATTATGCTACTGTTCGTAGTGCTCAGGCCCAGTGCACATACTTCATTCATGAAATCAGTAGGCAATAAGTAGTGTCCACTTCTGATGTTTATAGAAGTCCTTTGCCAAAAGTGCAAATTTTGTTCAGCCTCACAAAGTAGATACGAGATAGATGGTATTAGAAAACATTAAGGTTGCTGAGCCCAAAGCCCATTGCCCCAAAATAAATCACTGCWTATGTTTTTCTAGTACGAGCTACTTGAAAGCCCAGAAATGCTCTTTTTTTGTTCCCTCATCTTCTCTCCTTTTCCTTTCTCCTGTGGCAGCTGCTCTGCGTGCTCAGGCGGGGACCCTTCCCATAGCCTGCCTGCAGCAGGAGCTCAGCAGGGCTGTGCCAGGGCTCCCCAGGGAGGGTTTTGTGCAGTGCCTGGCCCTGCTGTAGATCTCGGTCAGATCGTGGCAGAGTCTGTAGCTGCTGAGCTGTGAAAGGCACCAGCCCTGGGAGCTGGTCACAAACCAGGGGGCTGCAGGGTGATCCAAAGCYATCCTCACCTTCTGATCCTCATCTTCAGGGCCTCGTGTGCAGAGCGCTCGCCCTGCCCTGTTCATGCCCACCCGCCATGTGGGCCCAGATGTTTGCCAGCTGGTGGTAGAGGCTGCTGCCATTGCCATGAGCAGCTCCTGGTGCACAGAGCCACCCCATGTGGCACTGGTACCATGTCCCCCTTCCCCAGCCATTCAGAGATGTAAATGTGGCCACCAAGAAGGGAGCTGTGGTTCTGGTGCTATGTGCCCTGGGAGGGGACGAGCGGGGGAGCCACCGAGGAGCACACGAGGTGACAGGCTGTGAGTATATCTGTGAGCCAGGGAGCATGAAGRAAGCTGGAAATAATTAGAGAGCTTATGGGGGAGCTTGAGTAGCAGAGAGSCTGCAGAGGCCGTGATAATCCCCAGGGATTGGGCGTGTGCTCCGGAGCGGCGTGTGCTCCGGAGCTCCGTGTGCCTCTGAACACACGTGGGTTCCCCACGGAGCCGCCCGGGGAAGGAGGTGCCTGGTCCTGCCCTGCTGGCCTGAGCAGCAGCTCTTGGGAGGAGATGGGTGGCTGGGGGGAGCCTATGGAGACACTGAAGTGTTTGGGGGCGATGCCTCATGGAGGTGCTGTGGGCGGCTGCTACAGCCTCCTCCAGGCAAAGTTATTTCAAGTACTTGGGGCAAATGCTTGGGGAGAGGTTTTCACATAAAATTGATATTTGGTATTTTTGAGGTTTTATTTTGTTTTTGCTGGCTTTGTCAAAAAGAGAAAAGAAAAATTCTCACCTCCCCAAGGCTCCCCTTCCTAAATTGGCTGGGGAAACTTTTTTTCAAACAAACAAAAAGAGGAATAAAAATGCTTGCAAAATGCAAGGTGCAGTTATGCAGCTTCCAGCTTCCCAAACAAATGAAGTGGGGGATCCTAGACACAGGAGTTTTCTTCACTGCCCAATTCTGACTCATCCTCCTTCTGGAGAAGTCATGAGACATAGTGCAACCCCGTGCTCTCAAACTGTTTACAAAAATGTGCAGGAAGGCATTAGTCCAGCCAAGCTAATAATGGTTTTTGGTTCTGCGACACTCAACTATGCAGTCGAAGACACAAAACCAAAACTGTGGGTGGAACTGACTGGGAAGCTGCATAAAGCTGCTCAGAACGGCAGGCAAGTCTGGAAACACTGCAGGGCTTAACAAAAATCTCCAGTGATTCTTGGATCAAGCTTTTCCTTGAAGGTGGCAGAAAAAAAAAAATGGCACTGAGGTGTTTTATCCGTTTATTACATTTTATTCAGGTATATGGGAGCAGAAGCCAGTGAGCTGCAAACCAACTGCAAACCTTTTCAGCCCAGCCGAATGCTGTGGTTCAGGCTGGAATAGTTACAAGTCTTGCTTTCAGATGATTAGAGGAGGAAGCTTTCTGGCAGGGTCTTGGAGGGGGAAAAAACCTTACTGGACTTGCATTCATGCTGGATAATATTTTGAAGGGACAAGGAATTGGTTACGCAGGACTAGCACGTAAAGTTGGTCTTGCATCTTTAGTGATGGCACGTGCAGGGAGCAGGTGCCCTTGCACCCTGCGTGCACTCGCTGCACTTGTGCCAGTCTGCTCTGCCCAGAGGGTCAAGTCTCACTATGCCACATTTCATGGCCTTTGGATACCTTTCTAAAGCTGGCTTTGTGTCTTGAGGAAACTTTTGAAGGCAGTGAGTAACAGCAGCATTATTTATTCATGTCAGATGAGACTGAAAATTTTCTTGTTTATCCTGCCAAAATGGWAAACTGAAAAAAACAAAAGTCTTTTTTTACCTTGGTTTTAGTTTGATTTGAAGGTCCCCAAGGACTGAGAGAAGGAAAGAAATAGCTCAGTAGAAAGTGTCATGTTAACAGAAAGCATCTGCAGAAAGCAAGAACAACGTGTTCTGGCCCAAATCCACAGCTGTAGACACCATCTGTGACAGCCCCATCCTTCCAACTTTGCCCTTACTCTGCTAGTGCAGGAATAGCTTTAAAGCAGACAGACAGAAGAGCCCATAGGGAGTGTGGCGCAGAAACAACCTGCTGCAGTGAACAGAGAAGATRCTGGATGTGTGCAGGACTCGAGCAGCCTGGTCTACCAGCCTAGCAGGCAAGTGCTGACCCAGCCCTTGGCGCTCAGGCCGTCACGGGTCAGCCAGYGAGCCTGGCTCTGGGGATCTAGCAAATGAAGACATATTTGATAGTGGACATGACGTGTGTGTGTGTGTGTTCCAGTCATATAAGGTGCACAAAATCTCTGGCCAGGCTCTAAACTTCTCTTTGGAGATCATTTCTGTTCTTCTTCTGTGACTTTCGGTCCTTCATGCTTAAGCTTGGTTTTAGATATTGATGAATATTCAAAGGGTTTTGTCATGAATCTTGTATTGGCATTTCCAAAATAGCTCTGCTCCTCTGGTTGTCCATGACCGCTGTGGACTTGTYCTTTAGGTGCTTCTTCCCAGTCCTGTTCTTTGGAGTGACGATGACACAGAGCACTGGGCACCTCCTGACTATGGGAAAATCTTGTGTCACCTGAAAAGATTGTCAGCACCTTTTGGATCACGACTGCTCTTTCCAGCGTTTGGGAGACATTTTTGTTTGTGAGCTTGTGCTTGAACATTATTCTAATAAAATGTTAGTATAAATAATACGTGCAAAGCACATTCCCCTCCCCTCCACCTCAATAAAACCTGTTGTGTGTAACTTCTCTTGCATAACTCATCTGAATCCAAGAACAAATATCCCTAATTTCTCCTGGATTGTAAGCTTTGGAGAGATTTAAAGGGCAATTTCTCTCTTCTCTCCAGCTCTCACAAAGTATTGCAGTAAGGAGCTACAGTGACAGACAATCCTTAAAGGAATGGTTTAGAAGTGATTCATCTGTGAAACACCGTGTAGCATATTTTATTGTATTTTAGGTYGTAAAAGCTGCACATTCTAGACCAGCTGTGTCATACTGCATGGTAAATTATACGCACAGAAATCCCAGCCACCTAGCTGAACGTAAGTCCCCTCTATAMAAGAGTTAATGCAGTAGATTTGTACTTAGACATGTATGTGTAAAATATTTAAACCGCATGAAAAGGGCATCTGTAGGAAGATATGATTACAGGAGCACATAAGTGCAGCACAGTGCTGTCATATTTTAAGGTTAAACAGCCATYATTAGGCATTGATGGTCTAACATGGGGTGTGCTGGGGAAGGGGAGCTTTTTCAAACACTCTATGGACTGTGGGGCAGAGAAAATGGGGAAAGGCTTGTGTTTGGCATTGGCTCTGCAGCCCACCATCTGCAATGTGCTCCCAGCTTGAAGGATAGTGTGTGTCCTGCTTCTGGAACCCTCTTATATCGTCTCCCTAAGGCTTGAGGAAAGAGCAATGGTAAATTGCCATTCTAGTTCTGCTTTATGCCTGCTCCGTCAAGGCAGAAAAGCACAGATGATGGTGAGATGCTCTTCTCGACTGTACAGCACTAACTTGTCATTCCACGGCTGCAAGCACTTTCCAAATACACACAGCAATTTCACAAGCTCGCCAACATATTTGGGCGATGCCTCGTAGCCTCTTGGCACAAAGCGGTGCAATCTGCTAGTGCAACAGCTTTTAGGAAAGCGGAAAACTGTGTCACTGCTCCTTACTGCAGAGTGCCTGTATTAGACCTGCAGAAAACAGCCCTCATATCCGCACGGTGACCACAAACCTCCTTTGAATTTTACGCAAACCTGAACCTTATAGAGGCTTTAGTCTTATTTTTTTAATAGTACTACCAMTTTTCCAAGCTGAAGAGAAAAAGGATGCTCAGGTGCTACACTAAAAGGCAAACTATGGGGAGATCTGCCAATGCCTAGCCCTAAATTGCACACAATCTAAATAAGCTCCAATTCACTGAAGCATTTTAGCAGTCTCTTTTATTGGCTTCACGGAGCTTTAAACGTATGTTTAAAAGTTAAGCGCATTTTTGAGATTTGCTGAATCACACAGCAAATAAAATATGCAGAGCTGGTCTTTAGTRCAACTTGCTGATTCATGTGAAAACTACACATTTCCCGTACAGTCTACTTTGAGTTAATTAACGTGCATTAAAGACTCACATTTTTCTAGTGAAGAAGGGCCCCAGGGGATTGCAGCAATTTATGTTCATACCCTGAACGATATCAACGCGATTTTCCCATGGAGACAAAGCCCTAAGTGCTCTCCCTGCGCTGGCCAAAGCACTTGCATTTGATGGATGGGCTCTGGCTGCCTCGGGCACCCCACGGGTCRGGAGGGAGGGCCTGGCCTTTGACCCATCCCTTTCATGCCCTCGGGCTGCAAGCGTGCCCACCGCATCACCGACCTGGGGGCAAGCAGGGAGGGTGGCAGAGGGTCGGCCTGCTTGCACACGAGGCCCTGCCTTTCACACCATCCGCCACTGCTGTCATCASCACCACCTTCCTGGGCTTGACCCAAGGCGGCGGCAGGCTGTGTCTGCAGAGCACACCAGCCCCGGGAAGCCCCTGCTATTGATTTATCTCAGCAGCAGAGCCAAACGAACCGGAGCGGTTGGGTGTGACAGAAGGGGACAGGCCGAGTGCCACCGGAGCGAGAGGCTGCCAAAGCGCCACGGCAAAGGGTCCCGGTGCTGCGTTAAGGTGGGGCTGTCCTGATGCAGCCCCTGCCAAGAGCAGGACATGGATTCCTTTGGGCAGAAGGGAGAAATAAAGACATAAATTCCCGAGGTGCCAGGGAACACAGCTGGAGCTGACAGTTGCAATGCAATTTTCTTGATTGCCACTTTGGAGTCTGGCTTTGTTTGCTTGGCAGCCAAGGTTTTAAAGAAATGAACCTTGGCAGCTGTAAGCTGAACAGCTCAGTGCTTTCGGGGAAGCCAGAGGGAGCACCGGCCTGGAGAGGCCTCTTTGCTCAGCAGCTCTGATCCCRTGTATCCCAGGCAGTCACCCTTTCATAATTTATCAAGCTCCATCYTCAAACTATGCAGGTTGACTGAGGCTTTTTTTGTTTTTCTCCTTGTTTTTTTAGCCCCCACCGTTGCAGTCTCGGGTCTGTTCCAGACGCTGCCTCTGCTGGGGAGAAATGTTTCATTTCCATTCCGATTCTATTCCTTCTTATGTCAACACTGCCTGSTAGCTGCTTCCCTCCATTCTATTTATYCTCGTAAAAATCATCCCTCGGCCTCGTTSCAGCCCTGTGTGGTCCTCCTTTAAKTGGGAGAGCAAGGGAAGAGGAGGGGGTTATTATGGGCTATAAAACTGGCAGCGTGGTGAGAAGGATGGGAGGAGCGAGCCCRGCAAGGACAAATACTTGGAATGGTTGTAGCAGGCAGGGCTGGGCAAGAGGGTTGTCCAAGGGGAAGGGGTTGGCCCTTTGGGGAAACCAGCTGCTCCATTGGGTGAAGTTCCCTCATACTTGGTCTCTGTCCRGTGTTTTTAGCAAAAGTGCTGAGGCCGCCCTATGTCTCTGCGGTGAGTATGGGGAGCAGTGCGGCAAGGTTGGTAAGAAGGGGGATTGAGAAAAGGTGTTTTTTTGAAGGAAAGGATGAAGAGCACACGAGGCAAAAAGTTAKAGTGACCAGTTGTCAAGTATTTGGCTTTGCAAATGCCACTTTTCATCCTCCCTTTTCTCCATCTGTGAAAAACAGGATGATAATAGTCACTCAYCTCTCCCCAGGGTATTGTGAGGGTTGATCAGTTAACTGTCTTTAGATGATCTAGGCCATTTAAAGCATTAAAGAAATTTCAAGTATCATTATTATTAGTCTTCCTGTGCCTCGGTTCCCCATTTGTAAACTCCCACCTAGTACGTGTTGATTTGCACCTCCTCAGAGCAGAAGAGGCTCCTATTTCTGCAAAGGGCCTGGCCCAAAGAGGCCTTGGCTGTAGATGCACCGTCCCACCCCTGCTGCTCTAAGCTGGGCCTGCTTGGGAGACATCCTGGGAAGTGCYGAGAATCCAGTTTTGCTGTTTGTAGGGGCGTTAATCCTATTTATGAAATGGATTTAACAGCATTATTAATGTTGTGTGTTYGTGTCGTCACTGAGGAGAAAACAGGGCTGTTGTTCATGTGCGGACAAGGRAAAGCAGAAGTGGCATCACGATGCTCGCTCTGCTGCCAACTTGCTGCGAGCTCTCCTGCAGCTTGGGGGGGTCTGGTGCAGGAGAGGTCTGTGCTGCTCCCAGCCGTCACTGTTGGGACTCAGCAAGAGGGACACTGCCCCAAGACACGGGGCCAACATGGAGCCACCTCTCCCCACACCTTGGCAGACCAGCTGGGTGCAAATGTAGAGGCATCACTTTGAGGACCAGTGTCCTCCGCCCCATCCAAACCTGTGGTCGTGGAGTCTCCCATGACACCCTCCTTGAGAAGTCTGACTCTTCCTTTTCAGGAGATTTATGCTTTCTGGTGTCAAGTTTATGGCCTTTACCTAGTTGCTTTAAGCCCATTCACAGTGTAATTGTTGACATCTGAATTGATTTCCAAGGCAGAGCTGCGAGTGGYCTTGTAAACAGTTGTCGACAACAGCTGTAATTAAAGTGTAAAGAGTGCAAACACAAACCACAACAGCAGCCTGGAGGAGTTTCACTGCTGTATCAGCTTTAATGCGGAGAAGCCCTTAGGGTCCTGTCATTGCTTACCCGGCTCGTTGCTCTTTTTCCCATTTTTCCCCATCTTCTGAAAGGGACAAAAAATTAGCTAGCAAACCTTCTTCTTGGGGAAAATCAAGTTTAAGAAATGCTTTGTGCCTGTTTGGTAATGCTTTGTAGTGCTCCTCTGCAATGGCAACATGGGACAGAACTGAGCTATGTCACTCCTGCCAAAGGACTCTCAAGGGCAGGGAACGCCTGCGTGGACCCTAAGCAGCAAGCATCTTGCAAGGATGGGAGAGGGAATGGATTGAAGGGGGTCAAGACATGGAGAGAGTGTCCTAGGAATGGACCTCCTAGCCCTGACAGTGGGAGGTCATTGCAGTAGGGATTACCAATGCTTTTGCTTCCAAGTCAGCACATGAAAATAGCATGCATATTAAAAGAACACTTGTCCATGAGTTTATTTTGTTTCATGCGGATTATCTGACGTTTTAGTGAATAATAAAACTGGTGACCAATAAAAACTCACTCCAGAAAAGATTTGCTGAAATCTACCTGCAGCAAAAKTGAGGACCTCAGAAGAGCTGTTGAACCTCTGTCAGCTTCTTAAGACAGCCCAAACGTTTCAGCTTATCACCTGGACCCACTGATCTCTTCACCTGTGTGGCCTCCCCGGCTCCCAGGTAATGAAAGGTAGTTCTCAAACACAGTGCTTTTTTTTCCCCTCCATCCTAATGTGTGCTTGGGTCAGTTTTTTGCTGAGTGTGGACTCCTGGGGCCTTGTATGCAAACAAAGACAGCCAGTGTAGCTGGGCACACAGCCAAAGTGCTGTGGAAAAGGAAAGGCATTTGAACAATATGGTAAGAATATGAAGAGTAATAAGGAGACTTCTTAGGAAGTGGGAAACTTTGGTATTTGCTGTCCTCTCCTGAGCCTTGTTCTTTTAGTAAGAAGATGTAGCCACTTGGAAGGAAGCCGTAGCTCCCTCCATTTGGGTTCTTCACTTTGGGCTGTGTGGATGGAGTTGTAAAGCATGCTAACAAGTACGCCAGGCACAGCTCAAGTCTATATGGTTGTTATGGGTCATGCATCTCGTTCAAAATGTTGGCTGTGTGGCAGATGCCCATGAGCTTTCCTTCCTGTTTCACCTCTAAATAKGCAAGCTCCCAACCACTGTGTGCTGAGACCTTTGTTATCCCTGCCTGGCCCTGGTGGTGGTGTCTCCTGTCAAGCTGCTCTGTTCCCTGGTGCAGTTTTTGGGCAAAATGGTGCCATTTCCTAGGTTAAGAGAGAGTTAGCTTAAAGAGTGTTTTCTTGAAACAGCAGTCATAGGAAAGAGTGAACACAAGGCTCATTCTTCTATAGCAGAGCTTCTTTATATTAGGGTTTCTTACTTTGAACCAATTCAAAATTCAAAGCTGATCTGAACACAATTTCCAGGGATTTCCGTTCCTTCCTGTGACTGCCTGAATCAGGAAACATCTTTTTCAGAAGTGTGGAACTGATGCTGCAGTGGTACCTTGGTACCTCTTCTAAAATAGGTGATGTGGATGGTGTTACCACTGAACAGAAACACAAATCATGAAGTGGCCAGTTATTAGGAATGGAGAGACGATATCAGTGCTTTGGTACTCAAGAATTATTTGCACTAGCTGAATCTTCTTTAGGCATGGAAGCAGCACRGAGTTAAGACTGTGCTTAAGGGACTGAAGGTATGTGGATTTTCACTCATATAACAGGCGGAACTGGTCTCAGACTCTTATTAGCCTTCCACACTGAAGATGCTAGTTGCAGGTAGTTATCAAAGCTGTCTCCTGCAGTTAGTGTCCACAAGATACTTTTACCTGCAGTAATACTGAGATTAAACCAAGAACTGAACTCACTGAAGAGGATGGTTGAAGCAAGGCAGCTTATATGTAGCTGATGTGAAGTGTCTACTCAAAATGTAGCTAATTTGCAGTGTGTAGGCTAGGGAATTGATTCCTGCAGTCAGCTGTCATCKTAAAAAAAAAATCTTTTTAATTTGAACACTGAAACAGGGACCTAAATTATCACTATGGATTTTTTTTTCTTGTTTTCCCTCTTTTTGTTTTATGGCAATCAATGCATAGACCAGATGGTGAGGTCTGTTGCTTAGATCAAAAGCCTGGGTGACAGGAGTCCTACTCTTTCTTGTTCACAGATTCGTAAGCTCTACAACAAGAGTAACTCCCAATGGCATGATATATTACATCTCTCCCAATCCTGCTGAGGTTTACACTGCTTTTTCTTCTCTAGAATACCTAATTCTTACTGATTGTAATGGAAGAAGACAACCGACACCGAAGTATTATGACACTACTGATTGATGGTAGAATGACATRTTGCAATGTCATTTACTTATGAGAATAACTATCCCATATTACAAGGGTAGTCAATTGAAACACATCCTTTAGCAAGATGCCTAATCTGATTTTTAAAGCTCCAAGTGATGGTGGGGACCTAACTTGTAAAGTAAGGTAAGTAAATTGCCCTTACTGCTAGGGTAGTTCATCTTATTTCTCCTGTCTCTCTCTTTTTTTTTTAATTTAATGGCATTGACTTGTTGTGTGACCTTGGATGTGAAGGAATGGATCAGTTGTTTAAGGCTGAATTGATCTTGGAATTTATGTAGCAATATATCTACTCTGGAGAGCCTCCAGGGTCGTTTTAAATGGGTCAACACTGGGCGGGGTTTCAGGCTTGGTTCTTTTTCTTTTCGCATGTACTTTGTGGCTATTGCCTTACGTTATCACTGGCCTAAGTTTTAGGATTTGTTAAGCGGGTCACCTGGGCCAGTAGCTGCAGGTAAGACATCTGATYTGGCCCGTGTCTCCGTTTTGCTTTGGTGAAATAGCAGTATTTCYTTCTGACCCTTAGGAGAAGCAGTAAGGATGAACACCTGCATGCTTTTGGATCTGTGATACTATGGTATAAGCAATCCTGTAAATACCAAAGGGAATAAACACTGTATTTATGTTTTAATCTAAGATGTGCGTTACTTAATGTGTCCTTAGAAAGTCTGATTGCCTCATTTTGCAATAAATCTCATTGCAAATTAGAAGACATAGGTATAGTATGAATGACAGCCARGTGAGCTGTCGGATATCTGTCATCAGAGCAGTATTTAACTAATTAGAAGATAACCCACAACGCTATTAAGAGTATATTGAGACCAGTGAAAAATGTTCTGATGTTGACAGAAATCACATAAAGTAACAGTCATTAAAGTAGCTTGTTGGGTCTGCATTCTGGTTTTGGATGATTACTTTACATGAGGGAGCCCATAAGCTTTAAAGAATCATCTCTCTACTCTAGAAAAATTACCTTTGTACCTTGATCTAAACAAACTGTGATCTCTCTGATGCCATTGAACTCACCTTGTTTGAAACCTAATCTGACTACTTTATTCTACATCTGCACTGGGAATTCACTCTRTCATTAGCATTTCAATCTATTTAATTCACTGAGGGCCGCTGAGCAATGTAACTGAATCCATGCTAAGCCTCCACTGGCAATTTAGCTGTCAGATAGTCTCACCTTCTATTTTTAGTTACTCTCAAATTCCTTGCTTAAGGGGTTGTACACTGAATTTCTGGATTAGCCTACCCTGATCCCTCTATTGTATCACTGTCAGTCATCTTTTATTTAGAGTCATATTTACATTGTTCTACTGTATTAATTACAGCTTGTCAAAGGTATGGACAGGGTGCTCGGACACTTTATCTCCTGTGGCGGTAATTGGGATTAAGCCTTTGAATTTAGAGTTGCAAGCACTCTGAATTAGTGTAGGGAAGAAAAACTTGGGTAAACACAGCTTTTTAGGTTGCACAACCAAGACSCCATAATCTTGAGACCAGTCTSTCTTCCCATGTTTTTCRCTCCTTTACTCTTGGGCAGATCCAYCTGCAAGTTAATTTTSTATTTATTTTCTCATTCCACTCCACTCTCCCCAAACTTATATAATTTTGGTGGGTGTATATGCTGTAGTATGGATTTTGTTTTCAGTGAGTTTGTAATTCTCCTTAGGTAGAATTCAGAGCAGGAAGTAATTAATTCGTATTAAAGACCCAGTGTACACATGCACACTCTGCCCTTGTTAGCCACAATCTGGTTGCTTGTTGAATGTGTGCTAGCTCTGTATTCAAGTTGTCTTTAGTGTAATTCAGAAATCAGGCAGTGAATAATAAAACATGCATATGTAGGAAGAACGCTGGCTTTCTTGGGAGGAAAACAGAGGCTGGGTGGTTACATTCTAATGTTCWTTTATAAATTAACTCTATTATATTATTTCACTGGTTATCTGTTGTACTTTGGAGATGGGATTTTGCAGGCTTTCACTGCAAATTTATGACGGCGGTAACATGTAACGGAAAGAATATTTGATTAGAAGATGTGAGAGACTAAGTTATTCCAGCTCCATTGCTGATCTGTCCTGTAAGTCTGTCACTTAACTTGCTCCCTCTCATGTTCTTCAGCCTTCATCCAACAGCTCCTCGTCCAGCTTACAAGTTCTCATGCTGTCTATGATGTGGGCTCAGTGCATGCAGCGGAGGAATCCTTGGTTGAGCCGTACCACCGTTGTGAGGCCTTTACATTCAGAGGTAGCTGAATGAGAGCTGACTGTCCTAATTCATTTCTGGTTCCAGTCCTGTCTGCCTTGGAATAAATATTTTCTTGTGCAAGTGCTAGGCAAAGCTGAGTGAAGAACTGTGGCTGTTCCTTGGAGAGGATCATTGCTGGAGATGAAACTGGGACTTTCATTGGAGCCTCAATAATAACCAATTCAGGTTGCTGATGAATACATCCTGACTTTGGGTGCATACCTTCTGTTAATACTAATGGGAATGTCACACATGAATGCTGGAGAATATTGCCCATTATTTTTGCTCCCAGAACTCTGAGCTGAGAGATTCCCTGAGAGAAATGGCCATTTGCTGTGTGTTACAGACTGCAATTCATTACGTGCAGTACATGATGACTGTTATTTACCTTACAGAAGGATAATGTGATAAGGATTCTRTGTAAGCCACTTAATAGCCTGTCTGCCTTAAATAAAATATGTACCTGATCAGCCTCTGATTTATACCACTTCTACTCCAGTACAACTCCATTGGTTTCAGTGGTGTTATCCATGATTTACACCAGTCTCAATTGGACTTCATGAGTTTATCTCCTTTATATGACTCCAGKATGTGAGGGAATCGAGGCTAATAAAATATCTGTGCATCATGGCTGCATGTTCTTTGTGGAACAGTTAAGAGGGGTAGTGCAAAAATACATTGTACTCCTTTGCAGTGCCTATATATTCTAGGGGGTTATACCCCATATGTATAGAGATGTGACTTAATGACCTCCTACTCAATTTGCAGCTCTCTGGGCAGGGTAGAGTGTTGGAGCTAGGCAGCAGATATGTCAAACACATAGGTTAAAAATAAGGATTTAACTACAGTAATTAGCAAATATTAAGTTCCTTGTCTAAACTATGTGAATTTCACACAGATTTTTGTTTCTTTGCTCTAAACACAACTGCTTTCACAATTGAATTATCTCAATTGTCTGGCTGAATTGGCACATATCTCSTATCTGTGGGGTAGGAAAACAATCCCCTATGATGTTTATATTGCAGTAACACCCAGGACATGTTGTCCTAGAAGCAGGACTCCTTGTGCTAAAGAAGGTACAGACAGAGTGGGAAGCTGCTCTCTGCACCAAAGATCCTGCGCTCCACTTAGGAAGAGCTTCTCTGCCTGGAAGCCTCTCAACACTGGCCTCGCTGCAGGGAGGTGACCCTCTGCAGTGGGTCACTCTCAGCTCTGGTGAAGATGCTGGGGAGATGTCTGCTACTTCCAGTACATTTCAGGTCAGCTCGTCTTTTCTGCTCTGCTTGGTTGCTCTTGGTCACCCTTGACACCTGAGACYACTCTGTAGTTGATCGCTGCTTCCTTCCTTCCTTGTCTTTCCATATAAATTGTTTACTGTTCTCATGCAAGAGAATAGCACATTGAGAAGCTCTCCAGCACACTCTCATTTAATGAATATGAATGACAAGTATAGTTAGGTGTCAGGTGTTAAAATAGAGCCATAGTTGCTGGGTGAAGGCTTCAGGGAAAATGGGCCTCCACTTCAGTCTGCACTGCAAGGACRGCATGACATATAGTTACATGCAGAGATGTGCATCTTGGAGCTGTAATGCCAGCCTAATTTGGATAGGCCTGTGGGTAGCCTTTCCCTGGCTGTGCGGTGGCAAATGGTGATACTTTTATGTTATAGTAATTCACCAACTGCATCGGGTCTCTTCGTAAAATAAAATATAGCCGTTAAGTTCTTAAAAATGAAAGAGCATTTTTCTTTGCATGGTAAAACACTAAGKTGAAAGCTTGCTTGCTGTGCTTAGCTGTAATTTATGCCCTTGTTCTTGTAAGGGGTCTGCTTGCCCTTGATGCATGTGCGTAAGTCCCATTAATGTTAATAGCAGCTGAGCACAAGCATTAGCTGACGAAGAATTCCTTAAATGCTGCCTTCAGCTCCAAAGCCCAGATTTGGTCCCTGTTCCTACAGCTTCGTACAGCCTGGGATGGCTCCCCCTCCTCTCCAGGCGAGGTTTTTGCCCACACTGGGCACTACAGTCATCCTCAGACTATGCTGGCTGAGGGCTGTGCGTGGGGGACAGCTCTGGGGAGGTATCTGGGCTCTTCAGAAAGGCAGGGGCTGCCCAAGAGCAGAAAAGAGATTCATCGGCAAAGGATGTTTTCTGCTCAGCTGATGCTGTAATGAGCTCAAGCCCCTGGGTGGAGAAAAAAGGGTTGATAGAGGAGATGAGGGGAGGGGAGAGGAACAACTTGTTTCAGGCAACAAATCAGTTGCTAACTCTGATCCAAAGCCATTTGCATAGATGATGTTGGCCTGGGGTGGGTTAGAAATATAAGGCATTCTGTAGACAGCTGCCCAAGGGAATGTTAATTAGCTGGCAGGCAATTAATAATTAATCAGACTTTTGTTCATTGTGAAGACAGTGTTTTCTTTGGCAGCGTGGTGGTGTTCTGAGTTTGCCTTGCTTTGCGTTCGCAGGCTCGTATCCTGGTGCYGGAGCTGGGGTTTTCGGCGACGTGCTTCTTTCCCTTCGTCAGCCAGCTGGCCCTGTCCACGTGTGTAGCCCAGTCCGTGACCTCAGCACTTGGCTGGGCTGYGACGGCCTCTTTAACAGGCAGAGGCTGCAAACACTAGGGGAGTTGCTGGTGTGCTATTTTTAACAGGCTGGACGGTTAAATAATTCACATAGATGGATAGTGTTCTGGCCTTAGATTTGAAAGCGGAGAAGAGCACTGGCCCGTCCCCACTAGACCTGCTTAACCTTATCAAGCAATGGATTCCCAGACTCTTGGAAACAAAAAACAATTGACAAACCCAGGACTGAAATCTCAGCCCCACTGCTGTCAGTGGGATTCCTGGCTTTGACTGCAAGGGAAGCTGGATCACATGAAGTTAGCTCCTCAGTATGTCCTTTCTTTTTAATGCTGCAAAACTCTCTTTCTGTGACAATAGGACCAGGTATAATTTGAATAGGAATTCAGTTTGGGAATTGTCAACTGCTGAAAAATAGGAACATTTTCAAGAAGGCTCRTGAGAATGGGGAAGCTGTGGTTCTCACCCTGAATTTGGGTCTAAGAAATTGTACAGAAAAATGCATTCCTTTCCCTTCCCCTCCAGCTCTAAACCTCTCCCCATCTATTCTGTAAAGTGGTTCACAGCTCATTGAAGGGCTTTCCCTCATACAGGGATGTCTAGGAAAAAAAATACAGCCATACTTCTCCTGCCAATTAGACTTAATCTGAAGTACCTGGACTGCTGCTTTTGAAGGACAGAGTGTGGCAATTGCTTGGCTCTGAAAGCWTTAGGGAGGGCACTTGCACGTGAAGTTGTTCTGTAGAACAACGCAACTGTCACTGTGTTATTAAAAGGCAAGCAAAGAAACAGTGGTCAAAGTCCAAAGTCTTTTGATTTGGGAATTGGATGAATTCTATAAATAGGCTGATTCTTGTATTCTGCTTGTCCTCCAAGTCTGGTATGTTGCTTTCATCAGTGGGCAATGCTTCATATTTCCAAGTGAGATGCAACCTATTGTTTAATTTCAGGCGAATTCTATTTGGGAGGATTAATTTTTTGAGATTAAAAAAATTATACCATATTATTGTTAGCAAAAGAAACACTTTTAAACTCTTGTCCATTAAACAAAAGGCATGAACTCCGTCTTGTAGACGTGGGAGAATCCACAGAGGAGCTCAGCTTTGAAAGATAAATGCACAGCAAACCAGGCTTCACTGATTCTGCTCTTAATAGGACTGCTTGTTTCCTTTGATTCCTRGTGTTAGCTCAGCTGTGTTTTGGGACTGAACAAGATCTTTCCACTAGTTCAATTTCAAACACATGGTAAATGACTCTGTGCCTGAAGCACCCAAGATTCCTGGGTGGTCCCTAAGCAAAGACCAAGAGTGTTTTACTTCTGAGATCAGGCGAGCCTGGGCTCGCTTGTTCTGGCAGGATTACAGCCCTCCGAATCATCACAGAGATAATCTATGCAAGGAGGAGGGAGTTACAATTCCCTCACGTGTTCCGGGAGGTTTGGGTTCTCATTAGGTTTCCATGTCCCAGATCATGACAGTATTTGTTAATGGAGATGTGCAAAGTCTCGTTAAAAGAATGTGGCCTGTTAAGATCTTTGGTGGCTTTAATGAATCATCTATGGCCGCGATGACTCAGCCAGATCAGGCTCACATCCAGCAGCTGGCCAAAGAAGGCCTGCTGAAAGACACAGGCTTTGACTGATGTATAGATATCATGTGTTAGGGGGATAGCATTTTTGAAAGGCCATATCTAACTGATGGAAGGTTTGCATATTTCTGAAAGACCGTGAGTGGAACGCCACTGAAGAAAAAGGATTTGGCATTAGAGATATAATGTTCTAGCCAAAAGTCTAGCCAAGTTGGTGGGAAGCTTGTGTGTCCACTGTTCACATTTAAAAATGRGAGTTAAGTGCACTTAAAAAACATGACCCTGTGTTTACCAAATTCTACTTCTTTTCCTACAACTGCATGATATCTCTCTTTCCTTCATTATAATCCACATGAAGACTTTCCTGTGGGAGGCAAGTGTCCTGCCTGCCTGAGAGTGCATCCAGAATAGCAGACTGTTCTCTGAACAATACAGAAGTTCACTTTTCACATAACATAAAACAGGGATATCTTATCTAATACTGCTGGCAGACTCTCCTGAGAGYCTGCATGGGAAAATTCACCTGCAGAGTTATTTGGTTTAAATCACTAGAGCAACACTAGTGAAACTCTCCTGTGCAGAACCTCATTCAGGCCTAAAGTCCTTGAGTAATTATTCTGTAATAAAGTCACTTAAATTTTAGAATACAGTGTCCATGCAGAGAAGTTATGCAGGTATAGCTGTGTCAGGATAATTATTTTGTTATARTAGGCCAGTCGATTTCTTAAGGCCYCAGTCATATGGGAAACTTGAAATKATGTATTTTTTAMAGTCTCTAGCAATTCTTTATTTTTTAATGTCCATTGGTTCTTGATGAATGCTGAATGACAGTGGAAATTCTACAGGACAAAGACTTTTCTCACCATTTCCTTGTAGTCATCAAAGGAATTTGGATTTACCCTGTTAAAGCTGAAATGCAATAAATTGCTGGTCATTGAGAGTTTATAGCTCAATTGATTGAGAAGAATGAAACAATTGTTTACTATATTCAACTCAAATAGCTGAAACATAAAAATTTATGGAGAAGGTCCTTATATTTTATGTGCTAGGAATCCTTAAAATCTTTAAGGAGTAAATACTAAAAAATGACTAGTGTACAAATTTCCTTTCTTCCTGATCAGTATTGGAAGAATTTAGTATTCAGGTGGCTGAAAAAGTCTAGTTGCTTTGTAAATTGTTGCAAGATAGATGCATTATGGTTAAATATTAATTGCAGTGGAAACAGTGCTTTGGGATAAAACTGCACGTCTYGAAGTACAATTGCATGTGTGAGATTTCTATAGAGATATGCCTGAACTATCTTGAGTTTGGAGATAARTATATAGTAGGAAATCAGCTCAGATCCATCTGGTGAAATGCCAGATGCTACAAACAGGTGCCAACTGAATTTGTCACACACGTATTTGAATCTAACTTGAAGAGTCGGTGGAACAGGGAGGGTCAAAAGTTTCTGTGCACACGAATGCATTGTGTGGTTCCTACATGACAGTCGCACGTAGGTCTAATGGCTCATGCCCAAGGAAGAAGGCCTGTTTTGTACTAAAACGAAAGAGTGACTCAAAAAGAAACTTGTCTAGAGTTGCCAGTCTTGCAACAGAACGTGACCCAATGACACGTAAATCCTGTCTTCTTAGAAAAGGAAGAAGTGATTGGGTTTGAGGAARAGGACTCCAAGGAGCATGTCCAGACGGATGTACCAGCTGAGATGTACACATGGATACACACACTGTATGGGTCTGGGAGGGGAARGCCGGTGTTGGACTGGATGTGCACAAGGATAAGAGGATACCCATTTCCCAGGCTGTGATCTTAATYATGCTTCAGAGCTTAATCATGTTTTAGAATAACTTGAATTATAARCTGATAGAGCTTTAAAATGTTATCTTGTTCCAAATATCAGATGTTCTGATTCTGCCTTAAGGGGACATTAGCTGATTGTTAAATCACAATGATATTCCTATCACTTTATTTTAATAAACAGTTTTTATAAATGCTAACATTTTAATGGATGATTACATTCATATTTAGCTAGCAGATGCATTCATCTTGATTGATGTTATTTTCATGAGTACCAAAGGAATTAAATAATGGTTTGTCACATTTGGTAAAGAGCTGCTCAAATATCTTTTAAATAAACAACTTGATTTGCCGCATTGGACCCAATGGCATCCGCAGCAGGGTGCCATGGTGCAGAAGAGGGGACCGGAGGTTTGGGGCAGCGATGGGTGGCGTGTGGGACTGCACTGTGGCTTTCCACCTCGCTGCACCCCATGCAGAGCAAGGTTGCATCCTTCAACCTGGCAGCAGGAGCACCCCATAGTCCAGAATCCATGGCCGGACATGGGGGGAATCTCCTCTGCGCAGTCGGTGCTTCGGGTGGTCTCCACGTGGCTTTGCATCGCGTGGCAGAGGCGCTAGCCGAGGCGGGGAGCCCCGTGACAGGCGGGGGGGAGCCCCGTGACGAGCGTGGGCACCCTGGGCAGCACGGGGCTCAGGGCTGCTCGCGCGGGTGGGCCTGCAGGCTCCATGCACRCCGTGCAGTCTCTGTCCCCCTCTTGTGGTAAGCGAGCCCGAGATGGAGGGCCGAGGCCGCAGCCGGGGTGCGGGTGCTGCGGCAGGTACCATGCAGGGCAGCGTTGGCCGTGGGCACCGGGCAGGGCCGCGCTCCTGCCTCAGCACCGCAGTGTGATGCATTGGGCTGCGTGCTGGGGGAGCCTCGCTGGGGCTGCAGGTCCTCGGGGCTGTGGAGCTCTCGTCCCTCCTCTTCCCCAAGGCCTTCCCTGTGGGCAAGACTCGGCATCCGTGCCCCGGTTCCTGCCCGCTCTGCCGGGGATAGCATGGGGAGCGTGTTGTTCAGAACAACACCCCGGGCAAGACCTGGGCTCTGCAAGCCAAGGGACCCAGTCACACACCTCATGCAATCACAAGCTGAGGACTTCAACCCGATCCCAATCTGCAGGCCTGGGCAATTAGCCCCCATCAGCCTATTGCTGGTTTCCTGCTATCCAAGAGCACCAACAAGCAGATGAGGACGCTTAAGAGAAAATTCAGAACACCTCTGTCTGTAGGGTCATTTCTGGTAGCCTCAGTGCCTGCAGAGGCTGAGGGGCCAAGGCCCAGCAATGCAAACCCATGGAAGTTTATCTACATGTGTGTGTCCACCCACGTAACACCAAGAAGCCAGAGCTTGGCTTTTGCTGGGCTTTTAAGTACAGCCAGGCTTTCTGGGGGCTTGGCAGGGGTGCCACTCGAGCAAGGTGGGGTGCCCAAGGGACTTAAGGGCATACGAGGTGGAGGAGCTGCCCCTTCAGCTGTCTGAGGGGWTGCCTAGCCGGCCTCTCCACACACCTGTAGGCCATAACCCTAACAGCCCCAATGGCCAAGCCCTAACGACCTCAACAGCTGTGCCCTAATGAGCCTAATTGCCTTTAAAGGCAGGCTGGGCAGGCCCTGTTGCTTTTCTTGGGAGAAGATGGCTCCTGTGTCCTGCTGGTGGTTGCAGTCCTGCTTTGCTGTGCTCGGTCACTGGTGGATGTGCCTCACGTGAGGTATGATACCAGCCTGCCGTGAGCCTCTCTCTTKGTTTTTCTTTCTGTTGTCTGTGATTCATGGAGGCCTGAAGGGGGTTGTTGATGTCTCTGCAGGCTTTTTGTGCCCTGGGTGCTCTTCCCTGCCACGGAGTGCAAAAGAGAGGCTGTATCTTTAAAAATGGCAATTAAGAGAGTGTGTTTTTCTTCTGCTTTCCAGAAGTAGTTATTAGGTTTGATGGATCAGTTATTTGGTGCAGCATGACAGATGGATGCAGTGTTTTTGTCTATGACTAAACCTACAGAAGTTGTATAAATAACTCCATAGTAAAGGTTCTGGTTTCTTTCTAAGCTTATATATATAGGTAGGTGTAAACATATGTGCTGTTTAGAGCACAATGAAAATCCTCTGCCACCTCTGCCACATTACTGCTTTGAAAATCTTTCTCTCTTACGTGTGCACCACATTGTTTTCTGTCCACTGCTCCAATAACCAGTATGTGGATTGAGCCCAAATGCTGTGGTCCATGAGCATTCCGGAAGCCATCCAAGGCCTGTACTGGCTCGGAGCTCCCCCCTGTAGAGCTCTGGGTGGGTGCAGGGTGATGGTCCCTGCTGTCCTGGATGCCAGGGTGGGAAGGAGCCACCTGTGGCTGGTTGTTCTCCCTGACCAGCAAAGACTGCTGGCTGCTATCTGTTTTATTGGTGCAAATAACTTCTGTTAACTGCAATATATATTTTTGTTATGTTGTTTTGATGAAGCTTGTCTGAGGCAAGTACATTTGAGTAGTATGTTTAAACACACGTGAATTTGAAGGCACAGCTCTCCATGTGCTGCAGATACAGGCAGTTATTTGAGAAACAGTGTTTGCAGCYTCCCTGGCTAGCAAGGCTGCATAGGAGGTAGTAGGTGGCTTCTGAAGGGACCTCTAACTTAAATACAGACCTGTTAGACTTGTAAGTAATTGGTTCTGGTCACACGTTTATCTACTGTTATACTTGCATCTTACTCTCTTCTGGGAAYACCCTGACTTTTCTACCCTTTGGTGACGTTATGTGCTCTGGGCAACAGTTCAACCTCAGCTTATGCCACATCTTGATCAAGGCYAAAGAAGTAGTTTTTTGGGTTGCTGAAAATGACCTTTCTGCCGTTGTCTGACTTACTTGAGCAAGGTGAAGCAGATGCCTGGCAAAAGGAACCCGACAAAAACCGATTTTCACTTCTTTTGGAGTGRTCTTGGGACAAACTCTTGTCACAAGATCCTTGCAGACCTCCAGAATCACTGAAACAATTCTTTTATCTATTGGAGGTTTTGGAGATTATATCTAACGAGGCCACGTTAGAATACACGGGTTTGTGAAGTTGCCTTTCTGCAAGGGGTTGGTTTTCTTAGGCCAATAAATGTCCTCACTGACAGRCGATCAAGTCAACCTCTAGAAGCAATGGGTAACATGGCCTTCTGTAAGTAACCACTAAAGTTGCTTGGTGACAGTGTTGCGTTTGACTTTGAACTTGTTTATCAAGAAACACCAGTTGAAATAAAAAGTTTCTAACCCTTTGTGAAACGGTTTGCCTGTAAAACCAGTTTCTGTGCAAGCAGCTTTAATGTAGATTCCTGTCATGTTGATGTCATAGGGCATCATTAAAGATCTTTACAAGAATCATTAACAAGTCTTGGCTGCTCATTTTAAATGACTGTATTTAGCCATGAGGAAAGATGGATTTTAACAGCTAATTGGAATTTCARTGTGGTGTGTGTCTCTCTTTCTTAAAAGACTGTCTTTCAGAAGTGAACCACACTGGTGGGGGAGAATTGTGTTGTAGGTGTCATGTTGCCAGTCAAGATTTCCAGTAGATTAGGGTTATATATTGCTTCTCCTCTACCCCTCCTCTGCCCCCTCCAGCTAAAAAAACCAAAACAAAAACCTTCCAAACTTTAAAAAAAGAAAATTAAACATAAAAAAKCCACAGGTACTGTATCTGTAAAATACAATAGACAGCATGGAGTAGATAAAGCTGCAATTTACTCTGGGCAAGAGCCTGATAGAAAGTTGGGCTGCATCTCGTTAGTGTAATTTTAAGACTAGCATGTGCTATTTTTGTCCTTGACTTCTGCTGTAAGAGAACATTATTAAGCGGATCATGGCCTTGATTTCTTCCRTGCAAAACTAGTTATGTTGTGTGTCTCCAGGGTGTCCACATGGCAGACCTGTCTATGCCTTGGAGGCCTTTCTGATGGAAAGTTTTGTAAATGCCAATTACAGAACTCCAAACTATTTCCCACACACTTAAGGGGGATTAGCTAATGCATGTTGGTGCAGTGCTTGAGTTGTGAAGAACAGTGTTGTCACAATGTTGGCAGAGTTGGTTTTGGACTGGAAAACCAATAGAGCAAGGATATTATTRGTTTTTGGATCAACTGAAAGGTTTCATTGCCTTGGGCGATGTGGTCTGAAGTGAGGGTCACAGGGGCCTTGGGCAGTTTGGAAGCACTGCCCTTCCAGTCCTCAAGGGCACAAAGCAAGCTTCTGTCTGGTCCTGATGCTGCTGACCTGAAGTTGAATGCAGCTATAAAACTTTCTAATTGCATGTGCAAGCTCCTCTTGCACAAAGCTGGGCAACTTTGTGATCAGTCCAAACCTATAAACAAAGACCTGCTCAGACTTATCAGTAATTGAAAGAAATATGGCATGAAAAGCAGCCAACCAAAGTATTATTGTCTTCTGGGGATTGAACTCTCCAGAGTGGATGGAAAATGAAAGGAGATTGCCTTCCTGCAATGGAGTACTTGTTAGCCAAAGGAGGGTTTTGAGAATCCAGACCCCARGCCAGGGGGTCCCCCAGCCCCTGTTACATCCTGAGTACTAGACCTTGTCAGCTCACAATCCCTTCAAGAAGTATTTCTTGGTGTGGTCAGGATAGCATTTTCCTGAGTGAATATCAGCAGCTGGAGCTTGGCTGCCCGGGAGGAAGTGTGCTGCCCAGAGCCTCCTGACTCTGGATCTGTTTCCCATYCTTCCAGTACAAGGCTGGTGATGCAGCTTGTTGGAAAGGAAGATCTCAGCAGTATAAGGAGATGGAACCAAGAAACMGAATTCCTTCTGTGTGTGTGTGTGTGGTTTGTTGTTGTTGGGCCTTTGATTCCTGCTTTCACATGGCCTTTCTCATGACCTCACTAGGATTTAAATATGACTCATCAACTCAACCTGGAATTTGGAGCTTGGGAGGTAAAATGAGCTTTCTAGATAGTGACATATAAATCTATGGGCTGTGTAACCTATATGTCATGGGATAGAGCAAAGC
Source organism: Eudromia elegans (assembly GCA_003342815.1). Classification (NCBI taxonomy): domain Eukaryota; kingdom Metazoa; phylum Chordata; class Aves; order Tinamiformes; family Tinamidae; genus Eudromia; species Eudromia elegans. The sequence goes on from PTEX01000097.1 coordinate 2,313,759, forward strand.
TGCTGCTTGTGCCAAAAATGAAATGAGAAGCAGCATATACCAGATGGCAAAGAATGAGTTCAGTTTTTCAACTAGTTGTCTGGCTGTAGAGGATCTATATGGGGCTGAAACTTCCAAGAGGAAGGAAAATCAATACTTGGAAGGGTAGGGGTGGTTCAGGTATCAACAGCAGTAGAAGTAATGAAATAGGCATTGGAGATGCTTGAAGATGATCAGTGTGAAGCCTGCTTTTTTTGAAGTAGACTGGTCTAGCTGACTTGTGCCAGGTCCCTTCTACCCCTTTTCATCTGTGATTACCTTAAAGTTTAGCYTCCTAGTTTCTCTGTTGTTCTTGACATATTTCATACTAGGGACTTCTCAATTCCTGGTGGCCAGAGGTTAAATCAGATGAGAGCTGACTTCCACTGARATATGCCTACTTTCTCTGGACTAGGTTTGTGCTTTTAACAGATGTCTAATTCTCTTTTTCCCTCTAGGCCAGGGAGGTTAATTGGAGGAAAGTGACTGTACATCGGGCCCAAGAGCCTCCTACAGAGATACTTGGCACAAATAAATCAGCCTATTTTTGATGAATAACAAGGCCCCAAAGGCTCTAGTTCTTGCTGCCTGCACAAATTGCAGGTATAAATTTCACAGCTGATCACAGGGACTCCAGAATTCAATTAACTCTATTCATTTTAAAAAAAGTGCTGCCTGCCTATTTAATTATGAGTGTCACTGATACTACACATGCTGTTCAGGAAAACTCCAATTAATAAAGCATTGCATCATTAATATGAGTGACAACATGAAGCCGGTGACTCTCAGGAATCTGCCTTGACCTTCTGCAATGATAGACTTGGGATTTATTGGCAAGCGGCCTCCCTTTTGCCAGACATGGGCAATTCTGGGTGAGTTTGGAGACTGTGTTCTTTGCAGGCTGTGCTGATTGCTCTTTCAAGTGGTACTTGGGATGTAGTGTAATGCTGCCAATGATGATTTGGGTTGTTKGGCACACATGTAACCTCCCCAACTATGGAGTAAGGAGTGTGGGTGTGGAGRGACCCAAAGCAGAAATCTGGAGATGAACCTGGTCAAGTCACATGGGAAGAACACAGCAAGATTCTAGCACTTGACTGCCTTAAAGCACCTTGTGCTGCCAGGAAGGGTGTTAACCAAAGCTGTACAGATAACCACATCTCTAAATGTTTCATTTTCAAGTGTTCTTGATATTAAATTTAGCTCAGTCTCAAAGATCTATCAATAAAYAGAAATGTTTCAATTTGACTTGCTTGGCTTGTTACTTGTTTTAAGCCCTAGCTGATCTGATTCATTCTTTCTCCAGCTCTTCAGTGCTTTCTGTTCTCCTCCACTATTGATTTAGCACCTTGATGGTAGTATTATTGGAAGTGGTCTCTAATATTTGTTGCTGCATCTTCCCACTTGAGGCCTTTCTCTTCCAAATGGCTCTTACCACAAGCTGCTTAAATGGGAAACTAAAGGCACTTGGCCTCTGTTAACTCTCTCTTTATAAGTCCCTACTTGTAACCCAGCAAGATCATAATCTAACACTTTTTTTATCCTTTCTTCAGGCTATGTCTAGTTTGAGCCTCAGTGCTGAGTTTTCTAACTATATTATCTGCTGTATAACAATTTTTCTCCTCCTCTTCTGGACTACAGCAACCTTTGYTCCAGCAGTAGCAAAAAGGATCTTGCTGCTCTAGCCTGAAGCAGATACCACCCCAGTCCAGATGTCACAGCTTCATCATCACTCCAGCTCTGTCCACCTCCTTGGGAATTCACACACAGTAGTGCATTCAGCCAATGTGTGTTTCAGATGCAGGTGCAAAATTTCTAGTCACTTTGGTTGTCTTTTTCCAGCCCCTTGTCATAGCCATTAACCTTTTTACCCCTTTTTTTACTTGTCATTGTTCCCTGTTGTTGGCCAGGGCTGCAGAGATGTTCCCCTCCCTACTGTCTGGCTCTGTGTTWCTAGTTGCTTCCTGGCAGCTATGTAGGTGCTAGTGGAGGGAGCGAGTGCTTTGGCTGAGTGTTTTGCTTGCTGAATAGCTACCCAAGCCCTAGAGCTTGTTTCAATGGCTTTGTAGCAAGGCCAGTGCATCTGACAGCAGTGAAAGTTTAGGTTTAAGTCTCTCCTTAAGCTGATGCAATCTGCAAGTAAGTGACTGATACCTGAGGACTGCTCTCTTTCATGCTGCATACTTTCATTTTTTTTTTCCTCTTTCCTGTTGTCTCCTCTTTAACTGAAATAACCCCTGTCCTGGGCCTGGAGCCACCTGTCTGTCTCATGTTTGTAYAGCCTTAGGCTTAACGGGACTCTTATCTCTGACATGGGGCCTCGGGGCAGTGCTAAYGCAGCTGCTGGATTCAAATGCCAGTGTTTGCCCTCCCTTTGCTGCAGAATACAGGCTTGCATTGTAAATAGGGCTGTCACTTGACTATGCCCGAACTCCCCTGGGAGAGAGGTGAGAACTGTGCTAAGTGACTGTAACCCACTCAGTCAGCAGGGGATGGTGGCTGCTCTTGCAGCTAGGCTGTTAAATGTGGTTACGTGGTGAATTCTGGCTCTTGCTCCAACTCCAGAAGCTCTAGAGGCTCCAAATTCCTACTTTTTTCCACATAGGTCTCAGCAGCTGTAATGCAGCMCTTAGTGTGAACTGGTTAGACTTGGTGCAGTAAAGGGGAGATAGGATACTTCCTAGCAAAAGGCTGTTTCTCTTCCTTGTTTTCCTTGTGTCTTCACATTTTTTTTACCATTTTCTCAATTGAAAAGCAAGAATAACAGAATAAGCCACCTCAATGTTAAATTGGATTGAACTTTAAATTAGGTTGAGCAGTGTATGCAGAATTATTTAGCAGGATTGGTTTCAGATACTTGTTTTGGCAGAACTGAGACCTGTAGGTAACAGGACATTAGCTGTGTGAGGGTAATGGGACATTTCTGGTTTAGGCAGTTCTAGTACATGTCCAAGCTGTTCTGTCCAAAGTTTTGACTTATAAAATGACAATTGGCAATATGCTGCTGGACTTCCTGGTCTGCTGTAGCCAGGTGTATAAATTGTATTGATGTTCTTAGGTTGATTGCATTTTGGAACTAGGTGAGTGTTCCATGCTATAGTTGCCTCTTCCTTTTCATGTTCTTTGTGGACACCTACAACACTTGCACGGAGGACAGGGAGCCCTTTGTGTGTGTTGCATGTGTAATTGCTGTGTACTTTTTTTCCTGCAGCACTTGCTAGGAGTGTGAGGCCTCTAGGGATTTTCAACCCATCATTTGAAAATGATTCTTTGTGAGTGGGTGGGAACATATGACAAAGATGTGGGGGCTGGAAGGATCTGTAGCATCTCGGATGTTATCAGTTTATGCTGCTGTAGAACTGGGTTCTGGGCAGTGAGTAAATTACTCCATCTCTGAGGGAGTGATGGTAACACATATTAGCCCAAGATCAAGCCTCTCTCTTAGAGAGGCTGGGGTAAGGATGCATGTACTCCACACTTGGACGCTTGGTCCTTAGGCAGGATGCCATGTACCACTCAGAGATAATATAAATAAATATCCAAGCATATTTACAGCTTCAGCTTTCTGTTGAGTGCTAGTGACCGCATTTCACCAGAACAGCTCCTAGATCACAACACTTAGGAATATATCAGATAAGCCTGCCATATTATAATACAACTCTTGAACAAGGCTCAGAGGCCTGGGATTCTGGTGCAGTTTGGATTGGCAACAAATACAGAAGTTTATATGAACTTGAGGAATGGGAATCAAAAACATGTGAGTGCTGRCTTTCCTGGGAGGCTTCTGAAGCTCTTGCTTCTATGTTTAGCTCTGTGTCAGGGTACATGCTTTTGTTTCAGCACTGTATTCCTATCCAAACCTGAAATCAGAGGCATGAGACAAGCAAAATAAGTGACTTGAACTGTGTGTGGATTAAAACCTGACTTAAGGGTTCTGTCAGCATCAGAAGATTCAGTGTATGTATATATTTCTTGCACATCTGCTCATTCTAATCAGAATCAGGATTTAAATGAAACAGAACTGACTTGAATACTTGGCCAAGCTGCGAAGCGCTTACATTTTGAGATTTGATGAAGTGTGGTTCAGATTTCTCTAATGGTTCTGCAGCTCTGTGCTATCTAGTTGCAGCTGGGATCAATAACGAAGGTGCCAAAATAAAGCTGGAGTGGCTTTTTTGRGCTTGGCCAAGCCTGATGTGAAGAAAATAAGAATGTGAGAGGGGCTGTTCACTGGAGTGTTTTCTTACCTCATGGTGCAATAATTTTGCTCTAAAGAAATACAGTGGTCAAGATCAGTACAAAGAACCTTTTTTCCTTCCAGCCCTTTCGGGAAGCTCAGTGGGGCTGAGCCGTGGGCTTTGTTTGAAATATTTATCTCTGTCTTGCCAACATTAAACCCTYTGGGTAAATTGCTAAGCGAGGCATGCATTAAGAAGCTTTGGTGTTTATGGTAAGGAACTRAAGTAGCCTGAAGATTTCTTCTACTTTTGGAAGAAGTCATCCTCTGTGGCTCCCAAAAGCAGACTCTTGATCTCTTGATCTTAAATACTGCTTAGGAGAAACCTAAGTAGTTGCTCTTGTCACTAGGGATATGTGCATTTCCGTACTGTGAGAATACCCGCTATGGCTTTTTAAAGAAATGGATGCTTTGAAAGTCTCAACAAAGTTCCATTTCTCTAAGTTAAACTATGATAATATTCCCTTATTAGGTTGGAGGCTGATACATTCAAAGGCAGGGAATTCAGAATTARCAAGATTTTCAGCATTCAGCCTTTTCATTGGCTTTCTCTCGGGCTGTAAGTGGACTGAATTCCCACTGGCAGYGCTGTTAGCTCTCCAGAGTGCTGGGCTGGGAAGGTGGATTTGTGTGCAAATGCTGTGGAGTGAATTGCTGAATCCCATCATAGAATTCTGTATTCTGACAGTTTTTATAGCTGCCTAAACAGTACCTAAAGCTTGTAAATAAACTGTCAGGGGCTTATCTTGCCTGAACCTAAAGCTTCTGCTTTRCAAAAATTGTGTTATGTACTGTCAGCTTTACCAGGAGACAGATAGAATTTGAAATTACTGTGTCTTGTGGGTACTGCAAACCTTTTGTCATGAGCTGAAGCTGATATTCWTCATGCTTTAATTTTGAGCTAGCTAGGTGGTGGGTGGATGGGGTAGCTTCACTGGAGGGGAAAAAAAGCTGTCAATGCAGCTGAATAAGCAGACTTTATATCCTGCCATTTCCCCCTAAAGAAGTTTGTGTTGCCCGTTGTGTTGATATACAGGGAGAGGAAGAATAGTTAATATCTTGCTGCAGAGTTAGGAAGTTGGGTTTAGACTAAAGATTCTGGTTTTGTTGTTCTAGCTGTAGAACAGGCTGCTCGGGCATGGGACAGATACCTGTCTTAGGTCTGAGATCACTGTTGGTACTAAATAYACTGGTTTAGAAACTTGTGATGTGGAGCACAATGGGAAGTGGGRGCCTCTATTTCTTCCCAACTCTTCTTTTTAACAGACTTTATTTTCTGTTCAGAGAGAGTGTGAGCTTCATGCTTATGGTTATGTAGAGCCAGAAAAAGAGATTCAATATTAGGCAGATGGGCATTGCTGGATCCTTTAATTTTCTCATTCYAGGTCTGGGACCTTGGCCTATCTGCAGCACTCTGTTTGCAGTGTTTTTCTGGATTAATGCTCTAGGTGATTTCTTGTGACCTAAGATAGGTACTCTGGTTTTCAAATTTGTTGAGCTGCAATATCCCTTCATAAATAGGAATTAATTAAAGGGCTTATGAATTCTTATTAAAATCTATAAGCCCTTTGAAGACCAGGTACTTAATAAATGGCTTGCACTGCTTAGCTGAAGCAGGGCTCACTTGAAGGACTGTCTGTCTGGCCTTTCTGAACAGGAGGTGCAGCAAGTTGCTGCTGTTCTCTTAGTAGTGATGTCTGAGTGAAACTACTGGTCTCCTGGCAGGATGGCTGTTTTTACAAGATAGGGGAAGTGTCTGGCCAAGTGACACTGGTTACAGGCCCCACTACAGTAGTGGTGCTGGAAGCAGGTTCTTGAGAGCAGRATTTGGCACTGTTTGCTATTGCTGCACCATCCTGGCTTCGTGTGTTCTCACTCTTGGCACTGAATTTGTACTACTGGAAGAAGGGTGGAATAATATTGGGCAGCAAACCTCTTGCAGCCTAGTAATCTTAGCAGGTGGAAAGGTCTTCAAATGGCTGATTGAACTTGTCTGGAACAATTATGAAATCCTGCTTGGAACTAGAGCAGGGTAAATAGCTTAGGTGTCTCCTTGGGTCCCTCYCTTGCATTTCTGGGGCAAAAAAAGACAGAGTTGCTTCAGACTAAACAAAAATCTGACCTCTTCATTTAGCAGGTCTGTGGTTTTCTTTTTGTAAGCAATAATTTGTCTACACAAGTAGTAATTGCAAAAGCTTTTGGAACTGATGAATGTGACCTCTCTACCCCCATTCCCCAAATTCACGTCGTTCTGCTTAGAAGAGTCTATTGGCAAACATCTTCCACGCTGTGGAGGATATTTGTTTCTTATTAGAACACAGAGCTTAGCAGAACTGTGCTAGTTGCATATATTTTGCCTCCTTAAGATTAGCCCTGAGCAATTATCTGACTAGAGCGTGTGCCAAAAAAACACAACAGAACAATTTTAGCAGTGCCAACGAAAACTCCAGAATGTGTTGCACTCAAGAGTGTAATTTTAGATTCTGTTTTCAAGTCGTATTTCTGTGACATCACTGACTTTAGGAAAAATAATACCCCAGGGCTTGCTTTGCAAACAGGATGGAGCTTTACAATTTGGCAGCTTTCCGTATACAGAAAGACAAATGCTCATTGCTTGAAGTCTCTGTAAAACAGAAGGCTTTGTTTCGTATCGGAAGCTGAAAGTAACAAGGGGCTGAAGCTGATATGGAAAGGAAGGTGATCAGGCACTTATCTGCTGCCCTTGGAGCAGGGATGCTCATATCACCTCCAGGTAAACATGAACTGTGTGAAGATTTGTTCTGGGGGCAAGAGCACTTATGGCTGGACTTYGTGCATAGAGATGGTCCCGGCAAGATTTTTTTTTTGCCCAGATGTTGCTCTCAGAAATAGCTGGTTTTGCTCATGTTCCTGTGGTCTCTTTTCACCACACAGACAAGTCTGAATCCGGTTAGAGAATGGGAGGGATCTGCTGTTCTTGCCAGGTCCCCTGCTGCCTTCCTGAGCTTTGGGCTTGCAGTGTGACCTGTTTGATGTCCGTCTTGAGGGATTTGGAGGCAGTGAAGACATCCCTAAGCGAACTGAGCTCAGAGCTGTCCTGTCAGGAGAAGTTTCATAGCTTCTTTCAGGAGTTCCCCGCTGATTGTGGACCTGGCAGGGGCTCAGAGGAGCTCCCTGGTCCTACCTTAAGGTCATGCCCGCTTGACTGACAGATGTTCTTACAAATCTCTAAAGCTGAGATTCCACAGACTCTCTTGCTCACAAACTTTCTTTTAGATGGGTTTTTCTTAATTGCATTTCTTTTTCTGCCGGTTTAAGCATGTTTATCTGTTCTACACAGGCACTTCAGATAAAGACTACTAGACTACTTTCCAGCCTAGAGGGGCATTTTGCCCTTTCTTGTCCCACCAATCACAGCCTTTTCCTGAGAGTSATCTTCCCAGGGTTCCTCCTGGTTTCTCAGTTTGGACAGTTCTTGACAGTCTTCCCTGGTTCCCCCATGATATTTCTTTCAACTGGTTAAGGTTTTGCTGATAGTCTCTGCTTTTATGTGCTTTTTTTTTTTATAACTCCCTCGGTGTATTTCCCCTTTGCAAATACCTTGATCTTAAGAAACTCTTTCTGAAGRGAAACAAGGTGTTATACTCTAGTGAGAGCCACGCTGCAACCTTTCCTTTGCTCTATGCCCCTCATCCTGCACAAGTGCAAAGCTGGTCGCGTTAACTACTTTGATTCATTTGCAGCTTGAAGTGATGACAAGTCCAGCAGCTGCTTGGTTCAGCATGCTCSGAGATGCTCAACAAGTTCATAAAAAAACAACTAAATTATACCCAAACTTCTTCCAAAATCTTCTCCAGTGACTTCAGTGGAGTGGCTTCCAGTGAGCAGCAGCGTGTTTGGCTGGGACTGGCTTTTCTGTTGCTYAACAGCAGTCCTGTTTGGCAGGCTGGGCACAGCAAACAGTCTGGATGAGAGGGCTCATTGTTTGCAGCACGGTCAGACAGAGGCATCAGGTTGTCTCTGGGGACTGTGAACTAACAGCTYGGTTCCAGCAAAACACGTGAAACTTGTGCTCACTTCCATGGAAGTGAATAATTTGCTGTGAGCCTGAACCCTGTCAGGGAGGGGTTAGATCTTCCCCTGAATGTGTGTAATGTCCAAAAATCTTGGGCACTGTTGTAATATAAATAACAGATCCTCATAGTCTCGTCGGTTTGTAGACTCCCTTGGGGAGCTTTGCATTCTTCTGTAAATATGAGCTTTGTGGGAGAAGTCTGATGCTACATGAGCATGTGAGTTTCCTTCCCAATTGGCATGAAAAGGCTGTAAATCTGTGGAGACATAAGCCCTTCCCCTTCTCTGTTCTTATAAAATTAATGAGTATTCAGTTAAGCTAAAACAGAGTGGTTTCCTTCAGGCAAAGTWGTCTTAAAAATTGGAGAAAGGGAGGAAAAAAGGCATTTTAGCATATAAATAGAAAACCTGTTTAAATTTGTGTGTAATAAAGCAGTAAGTGTCCAAGAAAATAAATTGTCTTTTACTCTGCTTTGAGCTTTCTTCCTGGGAGTAGATGTTGAAAAATAAACAAGGGCTAATGGTGATGGGTGCTGAGGGTGACCTTGGCCTGTGTGGTGGTTTGCATGACCCTGCRCAATTTGTTTGATACTGGAGATGTTCAATCTCTACCTCTGGCAGAGGTCAACTGTGTGGCTTGGGCTGCAGATTTCTCTCCTTGCTTTCTGCTTGTGCATTGAMGTGACATGCTAAGGTATAGCAGCAGAGAGTCAATAATGCCATTAAATCTTCAAATTTTCTCTGAATCTCCAAGGTTCTTTAAAGAAAGAGGTGGCATGTGTCAGGATGGCAGCATGTGTGTTTTGTTCTGTTTCTTGTCTAATCCTGAATTAGCCGACTGGGGAAAGAAAACCCTAYGCAACTGGCACCTAATCTGCTTCTGCCTAATGGTGGGAAACAGGAGTCATCTGGAAAAAATAAGAGTTTATGAAAAACAAGTCTGGGTTTAAATGTTTCCTGCTGCTGAATTCAGGCAGAGAAAATATATGTGAATTCTTTTTTTTGCTATACCTGATTCTTGGGGGCTAAAGTGAACAGAAGACGTACTTCTCACTTGTCAGAAGCCGACAGGTARGCCACAAGGCAGGAAAGCAGAAAAATACTTTGTGTCGGTGCTTAGCAAAGTAGCTAATGATGGATGCCTCCAGCTTTGCTGCARTCTGGTTAAGGGATCTGGTGAGTATCTGTAGCTGTTGTTGCAGAACCCCTGAGTGTAGAAGGAAAAGGTCTCTCAGATGGCTAGCTAAATGACTTTTAGGTTCTCTTCTTATCCTTACCCTAAGGAGAAAGCAGTGAATCATCTAAACTATTTGTATAAAGTCTAGAACTGAGTATTACCTTCACTGGTGGCTGAGACTGCTGAGATGAAATATCCCTGCAGGCTCATCTAGATGCTCAAATGATGTGAGTTGAGCCRTTTTCCCTGGTGTGGATTTGTGTTCAATATTGCAAGGAATTGTTGCATTGTTTTTTTTTTTTTTTTAAATAAACTCGGAAGACTCAAATCCAAATGGATGTTCTCATGGAAAGTGTCTTTATTTTGGATATGCTAAGCACTGGCTTTCTGGGCTYGAATTAGTACTCAACAGTTGGCAGCAGGGTAGAAGTAGAGGCAATTTCACCAGTGCTGGAGAGCCAGCTTCAGGAAGCAGGGGGAGCTTGGTCTGTGAGGAGGTAATTGCACCCAGAGGATCTGAGGCACAGCTGCATTTTATGCTTGGTAATGCCCCAGGGATGTGATTATCTGCTGATAACAGAGCTCCCCATGTGCCTCATTGCCCACCAAGCATTGGGGATGTAGGGGAAAYAGCTCTTCAGTGAGTAAGTTCCTCTGAAGAGGAACCTTTGAGAGCATTTGGGAACTTGATGCAGCTTTTTGTTGTATAGTAAACCTGATGCCTGAGAGGTTTCTTGAACAATGATGGTCATAACTGTTCTTTAGAAATCCTGAGGCATGTACTGGTTACTGAAGGGAGCCAAATACTGCTTCTTAGGTCAATTRTTTGCTCTGTGGCTTCAGAATAGGGCTGCCTTGGAGCATAAACCACAGCAAGCAGCTGCTTTGAGTTGCAGTGTGTCAAAATGGGAAGTGAGGATGTCCCAGCCCTGGAAAATATGGCCTGTGGACTCTGCTTTCTGATCAAGAGGCTGCAATGTGGGTGGAATGACCATATTATGAGGTGTCTAGGTCTGTGTCTCTTCTCCCTTGGTCTACCCTTCCCCTTCCCTCTGTTTACAACTGGTGAAGCCAGGCAATCCCCCTTGGAGGAAGACATTTCCATTTGACCTGGTCTTCTCCATTCAGAAATCCTCTGTAGGCACTCTGCAGCAATGTGTTCTCATTATCTTGCTGTGTCTTTTGATGTCATCAACATCTCTCTTAAACATAGCTCCTAGCAGGAAGGAGTTGCTGGGAGCAATCTGATATGGCAAGGTTTTCATTTGTGCTGTCTATCAACAGCACAGTAAACATGGAGAGATTTTGTGTGTTTGACTAGAACCATGGGGTTCTTCACCTTGGTGCACCAATCCTCCCAGGCTGCAGAAGWGTTAATGTTCATTTACAGAATGTCAGCTGGCACTTTGGGGCTGTACTTTGCTACAGCAAGGGTTTATCAACTAAGTGACTGCAAGGGAGCTAGTGTCCTTAGATGTGGGCTCAGCATATGTTTGCTGAGGCAGATATCTGAAAGCATGTTTCACTGTGTGGGTTTTTTCAGTTAGACTAAGAGGGATGGTATTGCATACTGTTTTCAGAAGAAAACTCTCCTCATTTCTCCCTCCCCTGMCAAAAAAGCCCCACAACTTCCTGATCTATAACCCAAGGTTCTTGGAGCCTGTTGTGTATTTGCTTATCAATGTGCTCTGCCTCTCTTTCCTGGAAGGGGAAGCAAGAGGGGTAAGGCCGGCTGCCATTCCCTTCTTTCCCATTATCTTGCAGTGAGTTTTTGTGCTAGCCTACGGACTGGTGTAAGAGCTGGGTGGGTGGTGATGAAACAWTCACCCCCTAAAACTATTTGCTGATAATGAATCACTCTTTGTGAAATCCCAATCTGTTCTCCCTTCTGTCAGATGTTCCAACTACAGCAAACCTGTTTGCTGCAGAAATTTTTCCGAAGGATGGATGACAGCAGGTGATTTTGGTGACAAAGAGGAGGAAAGGGGAAATAATAAGATGCCTTTGTGTGTCAGACCTGACTGTGAACCTTATTGMAGCATGAAGAAGGATCTGAGAGGGTTATCTGCAGTCTCTAGGCTGGATGAGTCTCTAGTGGTTGGCATGAGTCTCACAGAASGTCCATGACCTGCAGTCCTCAGTGAGTGTAGTCTGGCCTTTAGGTTGGGGTGCAGAGATACGGAGCTCTCCTCAATGAACAGGATGATATCAGGACTTCTCAGGGGAAGAAACAGGCTCTTCATCCAAGACTGTTCAGACTTGCAATCATCCTCAGAGCAAGGCAACTCCGTTTTGGCTTGGGATTGTCATTCCCATTTAGAAATTAGCTTCCTAGGGAAGTACTCTGTATATTGCTGAGTATATTAATGCCCAGAGTGTGACTTCATTAAACTGGATTCCATCATCTKTAGTGTKTTAATTTTCACTTTGCAAGAAGGARCTGCTGCAACAACCAGCTGTCTCTGGTACACGTGCTACTGTCTACCAGTTACATAGCTGCTTCCCAAGCATCTATTCCCCAAGGTGAATAGGCTGGCATTCCCTGATCAGCAGTCAAATGAAAACAAAATTAACAGGCATTTCCTTCTGGAGAAACAGCAAGGAAAGGTTGCTAGAAGTGAAAGCATTCAGAAACTCCCAGCGTAAGTTTTCTGGAGAAGAGGCCTGGAAATAGCAGTGACAACTGYTACATCCATTGGCTGCTTTGGTTTGTTGCAAAGTACAGAAACAATTTGGAAGTTCTTGGAAAAGACAAATCTAGAGATCACTTTCATAAAGTGAAATAAGGTCTGAATGATAGGAACAGTCAGTTATGTTTCCCTTTCTCTTGCGGTTCAAATTGTAATGATCTATAGTTGATAACTTGATAAATGCCATCTGGTGTGTTAACTACTGTCTGGCTTGTATTAGGATGGCTATGATGTCTTCCCCAATAAGATTCCTAAACTAATAGACTAATTCTTTAGATTTAAATGAAAACTCAATTTTCTTGTAGAAGATTTAATGTGAAGTTTATTGGAGTATTGATAATGGAAAATGTGATAGATAYGTGTCCCAGAGCTAATATATCGGAAGACATTAGAGCATACATGGTATGTTTATCACTGTCACATTCAATTAAGTTTTTAATTATGAAGAGCTGGACATTCAARCATGGGAGAGCATGTGCAAGGGAAGGATTAAAAGCTGGAGCTGAGGTGGAAAGGCTGTCTGGAAGGGACTCTAGCCAAGAGGATAATTTGGGGAGGCTGGGGTTTCCTTGCAAGAGTCGTGTGGACCTGTGTGTAAAGCTGGATGATGTGCTTGCTCATTCTGCTGCTGTCAAGTGAGCTGGGGCTGGGCAGTGAAATGGATCTCATGCTGAAGTCACCTCTGGATCGCTCTCCCAGTGTATGGATGAATCCTTGCTAATGCCTGTGAYGTGCTCTGCCCTGTCACAAATCCAGTGAAAGCTCCTTCCAACATATTACAGCCTTTCCATTTATCCCGATTCCACTCTCCCCACTTCAAACACGATAATCCTTCTTGCAGATCAGATATACAGTAATCCTCCTTTACAAGTGGGAGCACAATAGGCCTCTGCCATCAGACATGATGTAATCCTGCAGTATCAGATAGAGAATTTCTTTCATACATCATATGTAACTGTTCTCTGACTTTGCAGTGCCCAGCGGTCCTACCAGGCATCTTTAATGGCCATGCAGTGTATTTCTTTTCTGTACTTAAAGATAATGAACTTGCTTGTTTCTTTGTCATGCTCCATTCCCAAATTGCAACTCTAGAAATACAAGCAATAGCTATAGCAAGAATCCCCACATTTTACGTACACTCTGTCATGGGGGACTTTTTAGGTCTTCTGTTTGTGCAGGACTTTGCACAGTTTGGAGTTGAGAACTCTGGTGTTACTTGAGGATACAGGGGAAAAAAAGCAGGCTGGTGTATCTTACTTGCAATTCTACACAGCGTCTGGCTTCTGTGCATCGCACCCTTCTCATATACACTGTGAAGTCTGTCTGAGCAGTGCTGGAAACAGGTGCTGCAGTCTTGCAAGCACTAGACACTGCAAATGTTGGCTGTGTGGTGGCAACAGCTGCCAGCTCTTCCAGCTGCACCCTSTTCTCCTCCTGCCAGCTCAGGTGTTTGCCCTGTCTTGCACAGACTGCAGTTTTAGATTCCTTTTGCTGCCAATGCTACAGGAGAGGTGTCTTTGCATGTTCTCTCWAACCTTTCTCTAGGGCTTCGTGGGAGTTCTGAGCGCTGTAAATCCTCCTCTTTAAGTATGTRCTCTATTTCTTAGGTGGGTGGGGCAGGAGGGAGATGCTGGGTGGCAGGAAGGCGTGTATCCTATTGCTCCTGTAATCCTCTAGTCTGTTAGAAAGCAGCTCCGCATCCTGTGTGATTGAATACCTGCCTTGTAATTCAATCTAGGGGTTCCGCTGCCATTCATAAATAGATTACACTGCTCTGCTGTGGTGTACTGCTAGTCAGGCTGCTTGATTGAATGCTGGGTTTGTGTATTCCACCAGGGAATGCAAAGTGACTTTTTTATTCTGCCTAATGTGAAGCTGGAGGGACCAAATTAGAACCTGGGTCAGAGTGCTGGAGAGTTGGAACTACCAGCCTTTGTGGCTTTAGGAGTTGTGTACTGAAATATTTCCATGGGGAAGAGCTTCACGAAGCATCCTACATCAGTCAGTTGTGGGATGGAGCGCCAGAAATCGTTTGCAAGTGGGAAAAAATAACGGTAACTCAAAGATCCAAGCCTGGATGACCTGACAGTCCCTGAGCTAGCACTGCTTTTCTGGGTGCATAAGCAGGTGAAGCTCCAAGGTAGCTTTTGTCACTGGAGAGTATGATGTGGTCTTTCAAGAGGTACTTGCATTTAGGCTGTGCTGCTAGAAGGCTCTAGATACTGACTSTGGGATGGATGCTGTCTTTCTCTGCCTTATTTGTCCTGCTTACCCTGAGCTTGGTGACTAGTGCTGCACTGACCTTTGGCTTCCACCCAAATGACTCTCCAGTGCAACATGGCTTGGCTGCAGTGCCTCTGGTGTCTTCATCCTCAGAATGGTAGTAACTGCTCAGGAATGGGTTTCCCTGCTGGTTACACAGTGCTTTACTAATATCTAAGCTTCCTGTATTATGGAGTGGGTGGTGATCTTGAGGAGTAACTTGATGGTTCCTTCTCAGGAAAAACCTTCTTGCTTTGAATGAACTGGTCTTGCCACAGTGTTACTGGCCCCTTGCTTTTTATTTTCCTTAAATGCTATATATTCATATGCTAAAATAAACCACTTGCAGAAGTGCCTTTTAAAACTTGTCAGTTGTGGGATTTCCCTCAAGACCTTTGCCTCTTGGGACCATAAATGGCTTCTGAAAGCAGGGGAAAACTGTTATTAATTACACTGCCTAATGAACTCATTTGGCTTTCTGCCCAGCCTTCAAAAACAGGACTAGCACCAGGCTGGATATACTATTGCTTCACTGTAATTATGTTTATATGCAAAGTTAATTTTTGTTTTCATAAATTGATTTGAGGCTTCTGGAAGCTATTTGGAGGTAATTAACTCTGCCCACACAGACCTATATAAGGACTTTTGTTTATAGGATAGTGCCTGGTGCTGGAACATGGATGTGAGTCCCTGGGTTCATCTGTAGCTACTCAGTAGCTCTGTAGCCATTTCCAGGCAAGATTTCCTTTTCTTTGTGGACAATAATAGCAAGCAAATACCAGAGTCGTGCAGTTATATGTACTGGTGATAACACTCAAGGTGGACCTGCAGCTTCTAGCTGTGAACTGCAATCCAAATAATTCAAATACTGCAAAAAATAGATCTGAAAAGGTGAACTCCTTTAACTTGAAAAAAAGTCTTATATGACTTCTAAGATTAAGGAGTTGATTCCCCAGAGGAAACTTAGCCTTGCTCTTGTCTGTGTCACCCTTATAYGGGTAGGTGTTCAGAAGTGTCTGAGAAGTAAAAGGAACCTCTACTTTTGTGCTAGGAAGGTATATGGAGCAGGTAATTCATGCTGCACCAGGAAAACAGTATCTGGACAACTTTCCTGGTCATTTGGACAGCACTACTTAGAATTTTTTTTTGTACATAATTTAATACCACTAAGTGCTAAACGGCCAAATTTTTTGTCAGGTGAAGTAAGAATCATATGTTAAATCATTTTATAATTRTTATAAAGACGTAATGGGAAGTGGCTAGAATGTGCATAAGACTTTTGGGTGTGGGTGAGAATCACAACCTGGTTTGACTGAAGGAGGTTAACGGTGTTTTTCAGGGAGGTTTTCATGTGGGAGAGACACKAAAGCCTTGTTGTGTACTCCTAGGGTGCTAGTTCTTAGCTCCCAGGCAGATGTTCCCTTCGTGTYGTGTGTGGACCTGCACAGAAGTTTAGCTGAGAAATGAACCCAGTGGTGAGTGACAGGCGCTCTGGACCTGGTGGTGTTTTGGCTCCCACGAGCTCTGCTTCCCCTCCTGCTGCACACAGAGCTGCGTTCCAGGAGGCTCCGTGCAGCCCACGGGGAGGAGGCGGTGGCTGTCTGTGCAGCCAGACATGTTTGTAGATCATTCCCAGATCTCTCTGCTTCCACAGCTAAATTCCATCTCATCACACAGGCATTTGAATGTCTCCAGGTTTTCCTATTTTTGGTTGTTGCCTTGGGTGAGGTTGCAACATGGGCTAAGAGCCTGTTTTTCCTGGTTGTGTTTATGTTTTCAAAAGCTTTTCTTGAGATGAAGCATCAAGGGATGCTAAGATCCAGTCCCTGGGGAAATGGCTAATACCTCTGTGGCTGCTCTGAGATAATTCTGGTCAATAATTAACACTGAGGCATCTCAGCTGTTTAGGGGRCTTCTGGGGCAGGATGGGTGAGTTGGTGCCTTCTGCTTCCCACACCTGCAGATCTAGTGCAGATGAGGTGGCTGGTGGGGATTGTCCTGCTCGTCACCTTGGAACGGGCTGTCTCCTGTTGCCTTCTGAACACATGCCCAGGGGGTGACGTGTGAGGTGCTATCAGGATGGGGTTTTCCCTGCTAGCTAAAAGCTGCAGTGAATGTGATGACATATGGGAGCCTGTGCTCACGTACCAGGCCGATGGCAATTGCACATCAGGCAGCTTTACTGTTTCTTATTTTGCTGACTCTCTATTTGAGCCAAACAGGTATCTGTGCTCCTCCTTAGCCTGAAGCATACCAGCAATCCTGTTGACTAGAACAGGACTACCAGTGTTTAATTAGATCACTGGATTGGGGCCTGTGCCTGAAATTATCTTTAGGAGCTTCCTGACAGCTCTTGCAAAGCAACCCATGCAACATTGACAGWCTAATCCTGCCCCTCCAGTCCAGCTCTTCGTTTCTGTACTGGGATTAACCGGTACCTTGAGAGACATTGCAGTTGAGGGCTATAAACCCAACAGCAGATAAAAWGGAACTTCTTTCAGGATATCCATGCTTCAGACACCGGGTGGTAAAATGGATTGAACATAAATGTGCACTGAAGACATAAAGTGGTAATGTTAAAGCAAAGCAGCTGGAAGCTGAAAGCAGCTGTTTCTCATGCAGGGAAGAAGAGTGAATTSAAAGGGCTTCTCCTTCTTCCATCTGCTGTGCCTTCCCCGAATGACAGGTGAAGGGTTTGCCCTTCATCTCCCTAGTTATTTGCCTCCATGTTTTATGGAGCCTGTTTACTGTGCACTGCAGGCTTCTCCATAGCTGTGTTCCCATGCCAACCGTCCTGCAATATGGTGTACATGCTCAGTGAAACAAAGCAGCTTTAATCCTCAACCTTTGCATTTCTCCTGCCCATCGGGCCAAGTCTCCAAAGAGGAACCCTGCTGCCTACAAAGTGGAGCTCCAGGTTGCAGATAATTGGGCTTCATCATTAGGGGAAAATCAGTTTGTCCACTGGGACCATGAGAGGAGTGGGTTTTTAACAGCAAATATCTACAGTGTATATTGGTTGTCCTCAGGTTAAAAGGAGAGAGTTTAAAAAAAAAGGCAAACTTTGAGCAGACAAGAAATGCTCCTAATTGCTTGCCTTTGGCAGAATGACTGCCATGCTCTTCAGAAGCTGTATTTCCTCTAATAACCAGCTCATTAACTCTATTGCTCACACAGCTAATCAACAGCATAATTAATAATTATTTATATGGCACCCATGACAGAGGGCTTTGGATCATACAGCATATCATCACTTTCTTATGATCTTGCTGGCATTTCTAAGCGTCTCTCTTGTMATTTTTTGCCCATTCCTGACTTTCTTTAGGGTTATTTTTTTGAGTAGTTGGCATAGGTTTTCAGTTGGTTTTCTAGCAAGAGTTTCCCTCTCCTTTTTTAGAAATCTCTCAAATTCTACTTGACTTGTGAAGAATTTCAAGTGCCAAGCTGTAGTGACCTGTAGAGCAGCTCTTGTTGCTTTGCTAATACAAACTTTTGCTGCTTGTGGCAAAGCATATTGGGTCAGGTGTGAAACGTATTTGGGAGTTTCAGAAGAAATGGACCATGTTGTTTTAGATGGCTGGGGAAAGGGAGAATAAAGGTGGGGGAGAAGCTGGTCTCTGATTAGATGCACTCATTCTGTACTCCAGGGAGAGCACCCTTGCACAGAGCTGCCTTGTACTGAAGGAAGAGAGGAAGATGATGCATGCCAATATTACTGTAAATGATCTGAGATCCTGGGGCAGGCTGTTATGGATGTGCCCTCCCCATGCCGAGAGGAGGAAGATAGAAATGTCCTATGGACAGCTGGCTTTGGGAAGGCCACTCTTGCCTTGCCCCTGCCATGGGGATGCCTGTCCTTGCAGTCAGGAACCAAATGTGCTTTGGATCTTCAGACTTCAGTCTGAGGCCTGGTGGCTGCTTTTTCCTGGCTGCTTTTCCTGTGTTGCTAAGCAGATGGGCTGCTGCGTTTGTACCCGCTGAAGTTTTCAAAGMGGGTGGCTTTGAGGTGGCATTTCAGAAACTGTTGCCAATGCAAGAGTGAGGAGAAGAAAAAACAACCCAAAAGGGACAATCTCCACTGTTATTTACCYTCTGCTTTTCACCCACTCCACATGGCCTCTATTGGACATGGGAGTAACTTGCCCACAGAAATTTACTGACCAGGAAGATAACGCAGACTTAAGTACGAGATGYGACAGGGGAGATTCTGGTGTGGGGAAGTATAGCAAAAACATCTTAGTTGAACATCCTGATAGCATATGAGAGTGAGGTTGTTGAATCCCTGAAGGGGAAAAGTTAAGCTACAAGTGGTCCATGGAAGAAGCTGAATCTGGATAGTCTGGGTGAGCTTTGCTTTAGTGTTCCCTTGCTCTGCAGACTAGCAGCAGCTACAGTAAGAGATGCTATCCTGGATTTGCCTGCGGAGGTGGGTGTTGAAGGGACCGGGCAGCATCTATGTTGTATTTTCCTCTGCTGAGTTACTTAGCTTGGCCCAAGGAAGCTGGGGTGTCTCCTAGTGTGGTGCTTTGAAAACTCGGCACACTCTATGTACACACGTGGAGTTATATTCAATTTGTGCAGACCAGATGAAGGGAGTGTGAATGTTCCACCAACAGGCTTGATGGCCAGGCTCTGGTGCTTAAGATCTGATGTCTTGCATAAGTTCTGACCTTCAATTTTAGGGAGCAATTTACTGAGTTTTGTCCTTTTATGTAAGAACTGGAATATTGTGCGTGTATTGTATGTTTTTTGGTGTATGTTTCTAGTTGTAAGAGGTCTGTTTGGTCTCTGTTTATTCAACAGCAAAGCTGGAACACTTCCATGCTTTTCTGATAGGAGTGAAAGAGTTGATGATAATTTGAGAGTTAGGKGATTGTATCTTTATTTCTAAGATGTCTGAAAATTTTTGTTTTCCCCCGTTGAATTTTCACCTCTCTAGTGAATGTGGCTTTCTTCTCCCTAATTAAAGGGATTGTTTCCCCTGAAAAAGTTTGACAGATAGCCTAGGCCTCATTGGCACATCTAAGTAGACTCATTTTTCTTGGTTCTAGTGAATGATCCGTTTCTCTTACCCATTGATTTTTCTGTCCTTGTGTTTTGAGATTTATGGAACTAGATGTATCAAAGAGCAAACTCTGTTTCCAACTCCTTAAAAGATTAAAGTGGTTAGTATTTCATTTCTTCTGCACTTTATTCCTGTTCTCCCTGATTCCCTTTACACTTCCCAAAGTAGACTATTAGGCTTTAAAAGCTGATTACAGGCCTGAGCAACAGAATTCTCTCCAGGAGTCAATGTATGAAATGAGGCTTTGKGGTTGGTTTTTTCCTGACCTACCCTGCTTCAACATGGTTCTTAAAAGCATTTTGGTGATTTGTTGGGTAACAGGCCCTCACTGGGTAGGGGACTGAGTTAAAACGGGTCACTTAAAAGAAAATAAAATCCCTGTCTGAAGAAAGACATATTGAGGAAGAAGGTGAAGATGAAATGGTGGTTATTATCTCTGCTCTTAGCCACATGGGTGATTTGGGGTTTTTTTGAGTGCCCTCTCTTGCAGATGGTCTGCCCATAAGYGTTTCTTACTTCTTGGTGATATTTTCTCTCCACCATTACAACAACCAACAGAGCAACAAACAGAACRGAACTTTGTCTAAAACTAAACTTTGTCTAAAAAAAAAAGCTAAAAAATTTAGTATAGACTTAATCATTTGGATCTTTCATTTTCCATCCACAAGGCAGGAGAAACAAGATATCTGTTTCTTTACTGTTTGCAATTCCTACTTTAGATAAAAGCTTTGGTTGGAGATGTTCTTGCTTTATACTAGGTCTAACTTKTCAGGATCCATGTCATTTTTGATGTTGTCATGAAATGCATTAAGATACTCTAAAATCTGTATGGTAAACACTGTCATGTTCCTGTCATCTCAGGAAGTGAAGCTACTTCCACATCATTGAAGGAGGGGATGTTTGCCCTTGGTCTGACCATTGCTTCCTCCTTCCTCTGTCCTGTGTGACTGCATCAACTGTGCACACTGTGCAGCTGAGGTTTGAAAGGCTAAATGATGCATTCTGTTGTTGAACAGAGTTGTTGGGTGTGTTTATCTGGCTTGGTTCATGAATGTTTGGAGAAGCAAAATCAATAACATTTATGTAATGCTTTTGTCATCTCTTTCAGTYTCTCCTTTGCAACTGTGGATGTTTTTCCTGGCATGAATAATGAAATGTATTTGATCATATTGTGCTATGGCCAGTGAGCAGCAGCCCTAAAGCTGTTTTGGTGAACAGCTATGTACAGTAAATGCTGTAGTAATTTTGGTGTGTAAATGAGCATAAGTTAGTGTAGTGTTCTGTTTGTAAATAAGCTATGCTGTGCTGATTTCATATTTTTACTGCTGGGAATCTTGTCCCTCAGAAGGGATCAAGTCCCTTGCTACAGATGTTTTACTGAGCAGCCTGTATAGAAGTTCTCTGGTTGAACAAGAAGAATTCAGTTTGGGAAAGAGTTGCAGCATTTCCCCTGAGTTCATGGTGTGTTTTCAATAAATGAAGTCTCTTACTGAACCAAGAAAATCTATAAGCCTGTGTATGCCTTAAACTTCACCAAAGCTTGGTACATTGTCAGACTGACAGTCACTGAAAGGCTTCTTCTGCAGTGATTTGTATGCACTTATTTTACCATTGATGCTGTTGACTGAAGAACAAATGAAGCCCTTTGTATTTCATCAGGGCATCTTTCACTGAAAACTTATGTGCTGGTTCTCATTCTAGTCCTAGATAATACAGTGAAATCTTCCAAATCCTGAGAGTAGAGATTCTTTAAGAAGATTGCTTATTTCCCTAGGCATTTTTGACTCTCCCCAATGTAGTAGGTCATAGTGACAAGATCATGGGCTCAAGCCTGAAAAGCCCTGGAAGGATAGTGAGGTTCTGAGAAGCTCTGATGCTGAGGTACAATCCCTTTGTTTTTCTCCTCAGGAATATCATAACGAGTAAAGCAGAAAATATTTCCATGTGTTCTAGGTATTGGAAGTATCACAGCTTGAAAACCTCCAAGCAGGTTGMCTGAGGTCTAGTGGCAGGCTGGGGAAGGCCGAGAGGCAGCAGTGAATCAGACTGTAAATCTTCTTGGCATCACTCACCTCTTTACAGAGATTGCTGCCTGTCTGTTTAGTAGTCATTTGTCTTCTGCTCCTAATTGTAGTGCAGGAGCATCTGAYTATTACAGAAAATATGTGGAATATCAAACTGCAGCAACTCAAATGGAGTGGGACTTGTTTTTGGCATGATCTGTAGCCTGTTAAAGCTGGTAACAATATCTGCTTTCATTGCTCAGCCTTGCATAACACTGTGCTCAACAAAGAACAGTATGTTGGGACATATAAGAATATGGTGGGTGYATGTAATGAGCTGCAGGCTAAACAAGCCTGTGCAATATTTACCAGAGGCAGCCTGTTTTCCCTGAAGCTCTTTGGGTAGTTGTGTTGCAGCTGACTCATKGGGAAGYTYGGGATGAGMKAGKTGCTGTCTGGTACTTCAGCTGGTGRGAACTGAGACGAGGTRATACAAGGTGATCTTGCRATCACAGGCRTACAGGATTGTACTGAACATTGGGAGCTGAAAAGGCCAAATGCCTTGCAGTCCAGGAAGTTTCTTGGCTCCCTGATTTGGGGAGGACTTGTTGAAAGGCAGCTAACAGTTATCTCATTGCTTATGAGAGCTGGAGGAGAACTCTGCACGCAGACTCCAGTGGGGAGTAAAGGAGCTGCCTAGAGGAAGCCCTGCATCCCGCTTATTGCAGTTCGTCCCTGGAAGTCTGGTGGGAAATCCTGCCRCTTAACACATGGCTAAACACAGTGAGAGAACTGAACCTACAATCCCAATGTCCTTTATCACTTTGTAGGATGCTTTTTCCCTTTCTCCTGCTGAGGAAGATGTGCTTGGCAGGCAATGTGCTTCCAAGTGAATTATATTATGACTTGGTTAAGATGGTTCAGCTCTATTCACTACCTAGCTCTGATTCAGTCTTTTGTTAGGACTTCCATTTATTACTACTGTCAAGTAATAACCTGAGCTCTAACTAAGCAAAGCCAAAACGGGAGGCTTAGGCTTTCAGTCTTGCTGTCATAGGTATGAATTCAGTGGGACAGATACCTGCCTATGCTGGGCCAAGTGTCAGCAAAAAGCTTAGCATGGCTGATCACATCAGATTAAGTTGCATGGATGGCCCTTACTGAGCTGCACGTTATTTTAGCTGTGTCTTTGTTACAAGGCAGTTGAGGATGAGTCTTTGCCATACTGAGGTCCCGGCAGGGCTGGAGATAGAGACCTGCCTTCACTTAAATGGCCAACTACATTTATGCAAGGGAACTCATGGTCCATGATGGCTATYTGAAGTGCTGTGTGATACAAACTCACCTTGTATATACTCGTTGAGGTAGCTGGAGGACTGGATGTGATTTGTTGTCCTTCCATGGAAGGATAGGCAGTACCTGATCTGGTATGAAGTCAAGCAGTGCAGTTAACTTGTCATCATTGCTGTGAGTCAGCAAGGTGAGTTCATGCTGGATCAGCAGAGCAAGCAGGAAAGGGAGTATGGTAATAAAATCTGGAACAGAATTATTTTGCCTTGTGGGGAATGRAACAGTCCTTGACACTATTTTTTATACTAAATACTGATCATAATAGCTCTTAAATGCAGGGGCTTTTCAGAAGCCTCTGGGAATTTTGTACAAACATCTGCTTTTGGTAGAGCAACTCCTTCTAGGAGTGAAGCCATGTGAATAAATTATTGGAAGTGCTGGATTTAYGGTGCTTTCACTGCACTGCAGTGACCACTAGTCTGTGTGCAGCCGGCAGGAGCGTCCATGGTCGGTGAGGGCAGGGAGGTTCATGTGCTTGACCCCCTGTGCCCTGGCTCACCTTGCAGTTGTGCTCGTGTGTTTGCAGAGTCACCTCTGCTCAGAGGCTGTGTTGTGACTCCTGCTGGGAATGCTGGCAGTGGGAAGAAGCTCTGACCCCTCTCTTGTGGGGCTCTGAGCCAGGGCCCTGGAGTCTGATTCAGTAATGCAGACCACGGGGGTGAGTGAGCACGAAGGGAGGGTCCTTGTTAGCACTGAAACCTGGYAGAGAGGTGTTGAAGCTAGAGTTCTTTCTTTCCATCACCTGCCCAGCAGACAAAAACACCCCCTTCCAAGAAGAGGGCAGGCTTTGGGAACCGTTTAAGTGAGGTCAGGCAGAATTCTCTGTTTCTATTTCTGTAGCAGAGAATGTTTTTGAGGCATTTCTCTGCTGGAGTYTTCCTTGTTCTCACTAGCGTCTGCAGCTTCCTGCTGACTGCAGGTGCCTGATGCATTGTGAAGTGTCACCTTATTCTTTCTGAAATAAGGATATTCTTTGTTTGCTCATGGGTCTTCCATACCCCTCCAGAGGATTAAATGATAAAATAATTAAATTACACTAATGTGCAAATATGCACTGATTTCATCTATGAAGTAGTTCTACAGCTTCCTCTACAAAGCTGTATAAACAACAGTAATCCATAACTCCCTGGACCTCATTAGTCACTAGCTATGTCTAAAATAGTCAAGTTGAGATTGTGAACTTTCTGTGATACCTCTGCTTCCAGAGGAAAGCCTTGCCCTCAGGCATGGAGCGTGCAATGTGATACTGCTGGTCCTGCAGTTGTAGTGTGGGAACGGGCTTGGAAGGTGGCACAGAGAAAACGGTTCCTGGTTTCCAGTATTAACCTCACCCGTCATTGCATGGCACTAACTGCTACTGTCTGGATTTGCTCTAGTAGGAGGAGGCTTCACGTGAGCTCTTTTGCTTCAGGAACTGGTTGTGTGGGGAGCAGGGGAGAAGCTAGGGGAGCCTGGAGTGAAGGTTAGACTGGAGATGCTCTTAAACGTGTCCATTTAATGCTGCAGTTATGCTAGCGACTTTGCAGATAAGGACTGGCAGTTTTATCCATGCACTGCACCTACCCTTTTTCTTTCAGACTGCTTTATTTTCTAAGTCTATTCTGAAGATGACCGTGTTTTTATTCCTTAGTATTCAAGGAAAAAGAATCGTCATTGAAGACATTTAAATGATGCAGGTGGGCAATTATTTTACAAACAGATCCTTCTTTTCTGAGATGCTAAAGCTGATGTAAGACCTTCAACAGCCACCAAGACAGCACTGGTTCAGGCATCCGCGTCAATCCAGCTTTGCAGACATTTTTAATTGTGGTTTCTTCTCGGAAGGTGCTGCTCACTTTCAACTTACATGTCACCATAGCAAGATATATTTCTTAGAGGATCACATGAAGCCTTTTCTACCAAGCTGTGTGCAATCTGGGATGGTGTTTTTCTTTTTTTAAGCAACTCTGCTTTATTTCTAGTGACCTCTGACTCCTTTAGTGCTGCAAGTAAGAAAAGCTACTTAAAGAAGCAGTGTATTTCTGCACAGCAGCTGTAAGATCTCCTTGTTGTTGGGCTCTTACATCATCATCCTACCTGTAAGCTGGATAAAAGCCTCAGGGGAATGATTGTCTGAGCAAGATTGAATCCGGGAGAGGGGCTCATGGATCCCTGGAATAAACTGGCTGTCAGAATGCAGTATCGACTTGAAGAAAGCAAGTCCTTGGAGGTGCTATTGGCTGTCATCACTGATGTAGTGGAGACTGCCTGAAGCACCATTTCTTCAGTGGGCATCATTTTAYGTTGTGCCTCTTCTTTCCTGCTCCCCAACCACTTCTGTCTTGCTTTGCATGGGGAGAAAAACAAATGGCATGTGTCACGAGTGGAATAAAAATGCATRCTCGGGTGGAGCCTGATCAAGCACTGGCTTCCAAATCAAGGGCAAAGAAGGGAGACAGCTACTGAAAGTGCTTCCAGTCTTTGCAGAGAGCAAATTCCCCCCAAATTCACCCAAAGAAAAACTGTCACAGCAGGAGCCATCAGGCTTTTTTCTCCTGTGCTTGTCAGACTTCATGCTCCTGATAGRAGAGGTACAATTTAGGAGATGCTGTGCCAGGTCACAGACAACTTGGGAGAAACCTYGTGTCTGTGATTACGAGAAGTACTGAGGAAGGGGGGTGCAGGCTCTCAGTGTTATTTAGAGGCTCTGCAGAAATGGCTGTAGGGGAAGTGAATGCAGTTGTTTCTCTTGGGTCTGCCAATGTTATTCCTCCTCTGCTCCCTCTTYGGGTCTTGAGCCTAAAACAATAGTGGGGAGAGCCTGAAGACCCTCTGAGGAGTATTGGCTGTTTCTAGCTCTTATGATTAGGGTGGGCAGTGCTGCACAAAAGGAAACAATGCTGTCCTGGCCCAGGGAGTTGTTCTGGTGTTTGGGATGRGGATTTCAAAGCTGCTTGGTGGGCTTTTCTTTAGTTATCTTGAAGGAAGCTAATCCCTATCCCTCTGGCTTGTAAAAAGTGGGTCTTAAATTCTCTGGCYTTAATAATGCAGTTCCTTAATCCTAAAATTCATCTCAGAAAACTATTGTTTTTGGTTTGCGTTATGTTTTTATTTTTTTCACGGACAGATCAGCTCCTCAGAAAATAATGAACGTGGACTGTGCCTTCCACAAAAGAGCATCCAGAAAGCCCTTGAAAAAATATAAGGGACTCTGAGTCATACAGCCAAGGTCTCTTCTAATTTCTCAGGTACTTTATTAATGACACAAACTGTAGATTAAGAAATGCTAATGTTATTGACTTGTGCAGGGTGATGCTTTCCTTGTCCAGTGTTTAAGTCTCACTCAACTTTAAGKTTTAGAAGACACTGTTAAGGAAGTTTTAGTGAAATACCATTGAGAGTTGCTGGTAAATACAGTGAAAGACTGAACTGAAGCAGGTAGTTAAAGGGTGTTAATGTCTGCAGATGGCACTGGGCTGAACTTCAGTGTGTGGCTTATTGCAAAGTATAAAGTATCTGAGTGAGGGTGGGTGAGGAATCTGAGGATTCTAGTCTGTAAAGCCATTTTAGTGGCCCACTGACCTATTCTTGTATCACCATGTAAAATTCAGACAGGATAGCAATATGTATGTATGGTAAGTAGTGTATGTGCACATTTAGTAATTATTTGTAGGACCCTAGAACATAGAGGAAGATGAAAAAGAGGGACCCTGATTTCAAGGTCATGTTGGAGGGATGGGGGGCAGATGTTGCAAAGATTTTGGAGCTAGTGAGTGGTGAGAGGATAAAGAACAAGAGTGAAAGCTTAAGAAAAGGCTAAGCAGCATCTTCATGCTGTGTCACCTGATGCTGACTTGGCATGGTGTYGTGTCCTGAGGTGGCTCAGGAGGGTGACTGCCACTGCAGGGTATCCTAGCTCAATTCCTGGCCTTTCTCCCTTAAGGACACACAGGCTGAGATACTGAGGTGCCTCAATACTTTGATGTTGGGATGTTGTTTCAAGCAGGGGATTTATTGCRTTGTCTTTGATAGAGATGGTTTTTGATAGCCCTGTTTTTCAACCATCAGACAAAGATTGAAGCACAGGTAATCCCCGCTTTATTTGACTGGGATGTTGAGAGGATAAAGGAAGCACTTTGAGGAGACTGAAATGCCTGTCTTGTTAGAGGTTTTTATCTCTTTACTTCTTCCAAAAAGGATATATGTGTTGTGTCTTTTCTTTAAGTGGTTGAGTGCTGATCTCTGCAATCTCTTCCCTTTCTTACCCCATCTGGATGTGGTTAGGCTTTACATATTTTTTTCTGTCTGAATTAGCTGCCTTTGTGACCTTCCTCAACAGGGCCCTATTGCTCCCACACACAGAGCCTTCCTGGCTGCTGGCCCTGGGCTCTGCAAGCTGGACCACGCTGACTTCAGCTGCTCCTTCATCTAAAGGCACCTCTAAAGAATTTGACCTGAAGTTCTGGAAGTGGATGGGAATCCCAGTTATCTAGGAGTGAGGGAGGTGCTCAGTGAGCAGGTTGTGTTGGTCTCAAATTCACTTGCTTGCTGTCAGGGGACTGTATTAGCTGCCCAGCATTGTGTGGTGGCAGGAGGGAGAAGATGTGGGTGGCTTCATAGCAAAACACACCTGAGCACCTAAGTTGAGTTTACTTTGCTGAGATTGTAGAGTAGGTTAGTGGTGAAAGTGGGAGCTTGGGGGAGTTGAAGGCACTTTAGGCCTTAAAATCTCTTCCTTGGATTCTTTTAAATTTTTTTGTCTCTTCTTGAAGGGCAGAGCCTTGTACTTGGCTCTCCCATTTTGCTGCAGCAGGCCAGAAGGTCTGGATAAGTATTCCTAATTTCATCTGCAGGACACATGCTATCTGAATGCCATTTGCTTTCACTGCACRGTCCTGGAAGCCATAGGCCCTGATGCAAGGAATCAAATTAAAATGCCAAGGAAAAATAAAAAAGGTCGTGAGGAAAAGAGGTGAGTAAAGCTCCCTTTCCAAACTGTGGAAGAGATTTTCTCTATGAGGTTAATCTTTACCTTGAACTTTCCCAGGTCCTTTCTGTAGGATGCTGACCCAGTATTGATGATTCAAAACACAAAATGGTCTGTTTTTTTCTCCTTTTTAAAAAAAGTAATTGGATTGATATAAATTAGAGCTGAGTTAACCTGTCTGGAATAATTGGATTGGTAATAATGGACAGCAGTGTCGACTGAAGTAGGTCACAGTTGAACCTGGAGGCTTGGATAGGTTGTTTTTACACCCCCTCCTCATCCTCCTCCAGCACAAAGGAATGTGGATGGAGGAGGGGTTTCCCCCTGTGTGCCATAGGCACGAGGCTGCTTGCTGGGGAATTGCTTTAGGAGGACTCTGGTTGCAAACGTGGCTTTTTCTGGCAATAAAGTACACAGGTTCATTGTCTGGAAAGCAATAGACTGAACGTTGTGATCCTGGGAAATGATTTATCACTTAATACAGCAAGTAACCTTACGTCCTTTCTGTAGGGTTCATATGTACTGCTGGTTAGAGAAAGGCTGGAGGAGCTGCTTTTGAATCTGYACTTTCCAGTGGCAGTGAGGGATGTGTGAAGAAAGATTTTTAGGCTGCTGTCTGATTAGTATATCTATATATAATGTATACTTAAACTTCCTCTAAATATGCTGTAAAAATTGGGGCTGCTCTTGTCTTCTTGGAAAGGATGATGAGAAATTATCTACAGTATTGAGTAAAATTAGCAGTTTTATTCTCCAAGTGGCTTAAAGYTAGTTTACTTTGCTTCTGGCTTGAGGCCTTCACTGCTTTAACTGTTGCTTAGAATAGACAAAAAATGCTGAAATGTATCTGAACGGAGAACATTTTCCCTGCCCTGAAAAAAAATCCCTGTTTTGAGAAGTAATTTGAAGAGGTTGTTCCCAAGAAGTTGCGTGATCCTTTACCAAAGACTTGATTGGAAGCTTTACTGGTGTTTGACACCATATCCTTCACTCCAGTGAAACCTAAATTGATCAAGGCACATATGCTAAATATCTGAGAAATCTCATTCTCATCTGAGCATTTCCAAAGGAAGTCCTTTTCCCCTTTCTTTTCAGTAAAGGTCACCTATAGGTTTTTTCAGGGTGGCAGCAATCCAAAAGTACTGCACAAGCAACTGGCAAATGAACTGTGAAGAAATCATTGTAGGGATGAAACCCTCCTCTGGTCTTGAAACAAGCTGGATATAGGGAATATGTGCTAAGGCAAGGTTTGTGTTCCTGCAGCATACCTTGGGAAGGACAGGGGGGTGTGTGTGTGTGGGAAAAGTAGGCATYCTGCAAATTGCAATGGGGAGTGGCTTCTATGGAGTTGAGTATGGGAGGAAGAGTTGCTGGGAGGCTGGATTTCCTTCTTGCTTCTAGCCAGGACCATTCCTATCTTGTGTGCCTGTGGGTTTTATGTTTTGGCATTGTTTAAGGAAGATGATGATGGCTATAGGGGTGCAACAGTTGCTTGTAGGTGAAGCTACTGAGCTGCTGCTTGTTCTTGTAGCCAAATCCTGMAGCATTTTTCAAATTAGTCTAGAGTACCATATGAAAATTTACTGTGAAGAGTTGAGTTAGCAGAGTGGTCTGTGTTAGATTTGATCTCAAAAGTCATGGCAGGACTACATGGTTGACAAAGAGGTTTTGAAGGATTACAGCCAGTCATTCTCTGTGTAGAGACTTCTGCCTGATCTCTGTGGACCAGAAAAGGAGCCTGAAAGGATTCGGGGGGGGGAAAAAAATCCCCAGGCTTCTGGCAGGGGAGTTGGTAGGAGCAGCTCTTTGCCGTAAATATTGCTCCTGACTCACTGACTCACTGGCAAGCACCTCTGAGGCACAGACCAGCCCGAGCGTGTACTTATGTTGCAGGTAACATAGGGATTATGAATCCCAAGGGAGCCTGATGCAGCCAAAGGGTTATTACCTTCCAGAGCTAGGGATGGACAAGGGAAATGAACTGCTGCTGAGTCACCATCTGCTTGGGCCTAGTCCAGCTATAGGTTTTCCTCTGCCTAGAGCTTGTGACCAAGTCACAGGGAGGCTCTAAGTAACTAGGAGGTGCCTGGCCTCAGTGGCGAGTCTCTGCTTTCCCTGCTGATCTGGGCTGGTTAGCGGGTGTTTCATACTGYTTATGGACTCCTCTCAAAGCAGCCCAGAGACCTTCATCTGCCTAAAAGGCTCTAGAGAATCTCCTTCCTCCCTGCTCAGGGCCCAGCCCATCCTCATTCTTCAGGTTTTTGATTAGCTGACTGRAGATGCGTGTTCAAGATGTTGCGTTTTTGATGGTTTTTTTCCTCTCCCAACCCCCTCTCACGGAGGAGGAAACCTAACATCATACTAGTCCCTCTGTGGCAGTTSGGAAGTTAAATTTACCAGGACTATTATCTTTAACAGCTGCTGCTGTCTGACAGATTGAGTTTATAGTCGGTCTTATAGGCACTAAAAACACTTTTATCCTTGTGGGTCCAATTTCAGAGCTATTCAATTTATTATCTCTAAGAGCTTAACAGCTGTTCTCCTCATTCCCTTGTACCCCCCTGCCCCTTGCTCCCTCCCGCTTCCCAAAGCTCAAGTTTAAGGCTGACCCCTTAATCCTGGAGGAGGAGGAACTGCTGGGTGCATGGGTGCCTCTTGATGGGTGAGCTTTAGCATGGGTAGCCAAGCCCTGGGGGGTTGTGACATGTCATTCTGTTCCTCCTGTTAATGCTGTCTTATGTAGCAAGACAGATGAGGAGTGGAAGATGCCACCAATGTTCTAGTCCAGTGGTCAGGGCTTATTGAGGAGAGATTGCAGAAGGTCAGTCCTGTGCTGTCATGTTAGTTTCTAGAGTTATCACTTGAACACATACTATTTCAGTTTCTTATCTGTAGCTGTATGTTTCTTCTGGGAAACATGGGATCCAGTTCTCTTAGGTAGGCTAAGGGCTTGAGCATTTGTCCTCTCTGAGGATCTGAACAGCTAGATGAAGGCCTGCCTTCTGTTCCTGCCATGCTTCCCCTCATGCTTGTCACCAAGTCTTCACTCTTCATTTCCCCTGCCTTATTCTGGTGACAGTGTGTGAAACAAGGACAGCTTTGTTTCAGGTTGCTCARCCTAAGTTGAAGRATAAGAGTAGTTCATCCAGAGGTAYRCTTTTTCTCCCCAAGTCTCCCCCCTCTGCTTGGTCTGGGAGCTCACTTGGCTTTTGTGCATACAGCTCTTGTGCTGCTGTAACCCTGATGAATCTCCTAGTCTGGGACTCTGCCCTGTGCACTGGTGCTGCTTCCTCCCTGCCTCTGAGGATGCCACCACACAGTGCAACTGTGCAATGCAGCCGGCTGTGCTAATGGCCCCAAGTGGAGTTGGTTCCTGTAGGTTTTRCTCTTTCAGCACGGCACAACAACTCTGCTGTGCTTATCTGCCCAATCCTTTCATTTTACTTAGAGCTTCACAGAAACACTGATTTATTGTGTGAGTAGAAACTGTAAAGATGAGAGAGATGGTAAAAAATTCCTGCAAAATAGCAGTGAGAGTGAGGATGGATTCTGCCCATTTTCCCCCCAATGGTCATGCATGATGTGTTGCACCTTGGCTAAGGTTCACTGATGCTAATGTGAGACTTCCTGTTGACATAAGTAGTCTGTGGATGAGACTGATAGTGTGGCACTTCTCAGGTGATAGCAAAAATCTCAGTAAGCCTTGTGGTGTAAAGGAGGCTCTTCAAACCTGTTGCTGAGCAGCTGTTTCTGTCTTTGTCATGTCTGTTCTATTAAAGTTCCTGGTCCAGTGGTGCCTGAGTGCCCTCTGATGGTGCTGATGTTCCCATAGATATGAGGATGGTTCCCACCTACTKCAGAGGGCCCCTTTCTGCTCTCCTTCCTTTCCACCTTGCAGACAGTCTGATTATAACCCATGGCTGTTCCTACCCTTGTCAGCTTCAAAGGGAAGAAAAGTCCTTAGAAACCAACAAAAAAATGTTAATTGTGTCATAAATCTCTGAACAAAATGGAATTTCAGAGGCTTATTCTGGTTTGAGTGTGTGGCACTGCAGCTAAATGTGGTGTTCTCAAGTCAGAGACAGGGCAGGCTGCCTTGTTTGCTATAGTCAATGGTAATATCAAACAGGGATGAATTCTCAGCAGTTCAACCTTAGACCTAATTTAGAAACACTGCTTAAGAAAGTATGGAATTTTTTCAAGGGGGAAAGTTTACCTTTTAGTTGTTTGAGACAAATGTGTGAGCRTCTTGGGGTTCAGAAAGAGTTTGCACTGTTAGAGCTGGGCTRATGGTGACACAGGTTTTAGAGCTTTTCACTGGGTGGCTGGAGTGGATAGAAACAGGCTGAGCAGCCCTGGTGAACTCTGCAGGAGGGGAGAGCAAGGAGAGGGGCTGGAGCCTGGGTCTTGTCTGTCCTGCTTCCTACATTGAAGCCATGTGTCRGAGGGCAGTCTGAACTGTGGGTAGGTCTGTGGATGTGCTTTGGTCCTCTTTTTCTTGCAATTTCAAACAGATCCAGCTTCAAATTGCAGTCAGCCCTTGGTAGATGGGAGGGAGGGGAAAGGAGGGTTAATCCAATCCTTTTATCTTGCCCTTTGTCTAATTAAAACCACAACAAATGGCACAGTTTAGGCTTAAATGTAATTGTGTTTAATGAAACATTAAGGGCAATTAAAGGAGTTACCGTGGCAGCCTCTCTGTACCCTCCAGGGCTATAATGGTCTGATGAAGTGCTCTTATTGGCTTGCTTGGCAGGGGTTTGTTAATTGCATTAGAAACTGATAGTGGTTTTCTTTTAATACTGAAGTTTCTCTGGTTTTTCTTCTCAAGGCACTTCTGTGTGATCAGTGACTAGAACTTAKGGTGCAGCAGATCTGGAGTGCTAGATGAGGGCTGGGCTGGTGTGTCCTCTAAAGAGCACCTGAGTGTGKGCCAGGACAGCTACTGGGACTGGGAGGTATCAGATGAAGTGGGGAGGTCTGGGCTCTTCTCCAGGCTCTCTTGCAGGCAGCCTAGGTCACTYGGGTTCTGTGTCCTGGGCTGCAGTGCTTGCTCGTGTAGGCTGGGAGGGGTGCAAGAGTTTGTGAAGCTTCGTGAGAACTAAAGCAAAAACTGTTGACCTGTTGTGGTCTCCCCACCCATCTAACCCCCTCCCTGACACCAAGCAAGGTCAACCTTGACCTTGAACCTCAGTCTGTTCATCTGAGCCAACTCTTGGGTGAATGCAGGAACTGTGTGACCAGCCAAGGAAGGGCCAGGTAGAGCATGGCAGAGCATTAGAGAAACATGCTGGTTGACTGCTTGATCTTGCAGAGCCAGGGTAGGAGAAAGGACGGAAATCAGTAGGAGACTATTAGCGTTTTCCCACTAGGGTAGATGTTCTTGGCATATTTAAGTTACTTGGAAGACTGCCCTGAAGGGTATTTATAGGGAAGCTTATTATGTAAACCTGGTTGATTCATATTCATAAAATACTAGCTCTATTATCTGATAATTTTGGAAAAAAAATCTCAGCACCTAGAGTTGAGTAGTTGTTGCAGGTCTTGAATGCAAGAATAATATCATCCTCTTTAAAATGTAGTCTGAATTTAACTTTCTTAGCATTTGAAGACTTTGGTTCATGTCTGACTCATGCTGTTCTTAAAAATACCRGTGGGAGTTGGTCCAGGTGAGAGCCACTGAGTCATGGAGGGAGCATGAGGGTAGTCCCAGCACTGCTGGAGCTCTTCCATGCATGCGGATGAGGGCAGGCTTGTCCCCTGTTCCTGCCTAGGTAACATGCAAGGAGCTGGGGCAGAGCAGGAGGGAGCAGGATGYTGAGGTCCAATCGCTTTCTTGCATCTTGAAGAAATAAGTATTGTCAGAGCAGTAAAGCAAATGYGGAGTTTTAAGTTGTTGGTGATAAAGGCTAAAAACTAGTCCCCTCACTGCAAGAGTGGCTTGGTGGACAGGGACTGATCTGCCTTTTCCTTTAGATTCTAGCTAGAGGAAGAACAGAGCTATGGTTTAAAACCCAAGGTGAACAGCTGCCTCCYGAGCGTGGTGCTGGCTTGACAGCAGCTTTTTGGCAGCAAGGCTGCCTTCCCATCCCTGACAGTGTGACTGCTCTGTAAATCTTGGTAAAAGATGTCRCTGCAACATGTGTCCCCCAGAGACTGGGAGGAGAAGGGAGTGATGTATGGGAGAAACCTGTCTCTAGAGTCCTGCCATCTATTTTTCAAGTCTTAAAAAAATGCTGCCACTGAGCTGTCTCCATTTATCTCAAATAAATATGGAGAGAAACTTTAAAATGAGATTTTTTTTTTTTCTTCTTGGCAGAGATGGTTTTTAACGTGAAAGGCAGCTTTCCTGCTCAGCACATCTTCCAGGAGCTTTCACAGATGAATTAGTGCACCTACCCATCCCCATCTGCTTCCTGCCCTGCTCAGCAAGCACTTTCTGAGGTGGTACTGGGTAAAAGCTCCATTTAGCTTGACCTCCATAAGCCCCTTAAGATGCTCAGGCATCCCCACATGCACAAGGGGTTACAGAGGTTCTCTTTTCTGTGTTTTGCAGTCAAGGAGCCAAAGCCTCAGGAGACCTGGGATGTGTTCATTTCTGTAGAGCTGGAGCTAAAGCCTGCTTGTTGTTGACTGGGGCTTTTGCCAATATGCAGTTGTACTTTTGGGTGGTTGTTTCTCCTCTTGGGGACTCTCTTGGAGCCTCTGAAGGATTGTTTTACTTGGGTATTTGTGTGCCCGCCCATACCTCAGGTGATTCCTGTTGCTTGTGGAAAAGCATGAGCACTACTTCTCCCTTGGAAGGCTATGGCAGCTGAAGGCTGAGACAGAGATGCTGACACGTCTTTTTCCCTGGCCATGTCCTGAGCGGCCTGTATGGAAGTCATCTGCAAGCTTCTTTGGCTCGTTCTCAGCAGTAAGTCCCACCTATGCCATGCTACTTGGCAATGGTGCAGTGGGCCTAGGTGGGCAAGGGGGGGCTGCTGTGGTCCTGCTTTATTGCAGCTGATGAGCACTGCACACTCAGCTTTCTGATGTAGAACCAAGAATAAAGTGTTAAGTGAAGCTGGGACCTCCCTCAAAATCCTCAGGGACAGTTTGTGGCTTGCCTGATGCCCTGGAAAGCAGAACACTAGGGAAACTGCATTACCAGCCTGAGCTCTTCCTGCTGGGACCTTTGGAGCCTCCCTTGTGGTTGCTGTTTGATAGGGGCCCCAAGAGGTGTGAAGAGGTGTTGGACAGATGCATGAAGAGTGCTTACTGCCCTGCTTCATCCATGCTTTTGTGCTCTGATGTCTGGAACAGCAGGTTTGCTTTGGGGAGGTTGATCTTACCTTTCACAGGGGTTAGAGGTCTGTCCTTGATGCTTGGGCTGACCTGGTTCCAGGTCACACACTCGGTCTTTGCTTCCAGGGAAGSTGTGGTCCATGTACTTTCCTGTGACCCTGCTCTGCTGCAGGTGGGATAGGAGAACACAGCGGACAGACCTCATGTTGAGTCCACTTGGCCCTGTTATCGACCTCCTCCCCCTTTCTGTAACAATATACCACTTCTTCCCCCCTCTCCTGCAGTGGTGATCTGAGAATAGGGACAGGGCATTCCCACTGGTTAAGTAAAACATAATGATTTAAGTTTTATTTAATTTAGACAATAAAATGGCCATTAAACAAGTTATGCATTGACCACCTTACCTTGCCATCTAATGCTAATCCTGATTAAGTGTCTTTATTACTTGGCTCAGTTGGCCTTTTTTTTTAAATGACAACAAAACACTCGATAGCATGAGTGCCAACTCCTTCCCTCTTGGCAATTATCTCCCTTCCTACTGAGTTTGGTGGGAGGAGGGAGATGGGGGAAGAAGGATGGGAGAGCTGGTTGGTCAGGGGAGAAATCCAGCAGCACCTGATCGGTTTATCACATAGATATGCCATAGTGGAGGCTTAATGGAGATTTAAATAATTCAGAGCACTCAGCCCTGCTAAAGCTGTATAATGAGCCTTCTGCACTGTGAGCTGCTGCTCGGCTGAGCGGTGGAGCAGGGAGGTCGCATGGTTTTTTTCATGCATAATTAAAGGAATAAAAAGGGGATTTAGAGCAACAGTGTTACAATGAAGCAGGGGAGAGAGGCTTCGCTTGTGTTCAACTTAAATGCCGAACTGTTGTTGACTTGCAGAATGTTTCCTCCTTTCTTTCTCTTCCTCACCCTGTTTTTTGCTGATTTGTTTCTGCTCCTCTCTGTCCCATGAGCATAGGGGCTGCCTCTGAGGGAGATCTGATGATTTTTGTTTTCCGTGTTGGGGCAGCAACTTGGTCCCATGGCTGTTCATGATCTCTGAGACATCCAGGCAGCAGCTGAGGCCTTTTCCAGYGCTTTTGTTCCCTTTGGCAGAAACAAAACGAACCTACTTCAAAGGAAAGGACTGAGGAGGGAGTTGGGAAGGATATAGGGTGTTATTTTACTTTCGTTTCTCAATTTTATCATGTTCTACTGTGTGCTTGTGTATGGTTGTTCATTCCTGTTTCTTTTTCTCTTTTTGTCTCACTTTTTTTTGCCCTTCATGGGTCAATAAATCAGGAAGTCCTTTCTGGCTTCTAGTCCTTAAATCCTGGCCTGTAGGAAGATGCTGGAGCATATGTGCTGTCCCTTGCGTATTGAATTTGTTATTTTTTATTGAAATGAGCAAGTCTTCACCTGTGACCATACCATAATATTCTCTATAATGGCATGTGTCCATCAGGCAGCTGTTACTGGGTGGGGAGGAGAGGTCAAGTCGYGCCAAGGGAAACATCCGTCTTGCCTCCCTCAATGCCCCCGCTCCACTGAGGAATTTCAGAAACACTTCTGTCAAATATCACTCTCGGCCCAATGCTGTTTGCCGAGCTGATGAATGGAGCTTCAAATTAAGACCGACCCCTCTGATAACCACAGTGCTGTGGGAGAGTCATCTGCTCAGTCAGAGCTATTTATTATATTTGATTAACTGGGATGGCAATCTTCATGACCCACTGTAAATTATATTAGGGGTATTTGGAGACCCAGAAATGCAAGTTAGGTTTCTCAAAACACGTGCATGCGTATAACCTCTCTTAGCAAGTAGATAATTTCCTCATTGATTTCAAAGTTGTTTTATGAGAGATGTTGATGCTTGCCTTCTGGCGAAGGGAGGGAGAGGAGTGTAGGGAATGGTACTGGGTGGAAGGCTAAGATAATCTGAGTATTTAATTAGCGTTAGTGGTCAGTGGTTTCTGAAGCTGACTGCTATGGTAATGACAGCCCCGTGTTTTCTGTCTGCTCTTCAGGTTCAGAGGCTGCAAGGCTGCAGCTCCAGTGTTTATGTTTTGTGAGCACTGGGCTTTCTACCTCCCAGTCCCCATTACCCTGTATCCTACAGGCATTCCCATCAAAACAGGTGCTTGGGAGCAGAAGGTGCTGCCTGTTGGTAATAACAGAGATGCCTTTGTGTGAAACTTGCCCGTCGCTCCAGAGATGGAGCAGGCATTTGAGTCAATTTCTTTCCTTTTCTTCCTAATTTGATTCCAGCTAGGTCCCTAACATCTCTTGCTGCCAATGYGAAGTCAGGTTGGAAGTTTAGAGCYACCTCTTCCTCTGGCTCAGTGGTTGTAAAAGGAGTGGGGGATTTCAACAGCRGCTCTGTGACTGGTGTGCTGTGCYGTGTYRTCAATAATTACTGATTAGGTGCTCTGAGACCTTTGAATAAAAGGCACTTTTTAATTGTACTCTTCCTGTGGATGATGTTAATACAGATGACTGAAGCACCTTAGTGTGTCTGAATGGACTTCTGTGGCTTCAGGAAGGGAAGGAGTCCGTCTGTCTCCCAGGCTGCTCAGGGCACCCAGAAGCTTCATTTGAGATGATTAATTCTGTCAAGAAGTTGAAGAGGTTTATTAACAAAGCAGAGGTGCTCAGAGCTAACAGACAATACTGTTGGTACTTTGCTTTCTTCCCTCTTCGTATTTCATATTAAGAATACTTTCCATAATGGGTGAGTAAATGACTATACAATGCAGAAATGAATATGCTATTTAATAGCCCATTCACCTATGGGTTAGGGTYATCATGACTGATTATTCTGTGATTAATAGTTGTGTTAGCTCTTTAAAAGGTGGTAAAAAACCAACAACAAAAACTTTTAAGAGTAGCCTTGACATAAAATCTGAGCTTTCTGTTTTCCACTTTTAGTTCTTGTCTATGTTCATTAAGATTCCTTCAACATCTGTCTCTGGTGTACTTTCTATGTATGTATTTCCTTAGGAGTTTTGAGACAAGCCACTGTGATGCGTGGCTAAAAAAAATCCTGCATAGAGCTTGGAAGTACCTGGCAATGTATTTGAATCTTCTTAAGCAGCTAAAAATTCCTAACACGTTGAGTGAAAATCTTATCTGGGCGTGATAAGGATCCCTTGGTCCCTGTAATATAATGTAGTTTGTTTCTCCCAGCCTCACAAATGCTTTTGTTATCTTTTCTTTGATTTCTTTTTTTCTCCCCTTTGTATTGCTTTTTTTATTTTTTCCCTCCCCTCTTCTCTTTCATCATTGTTGCTTGTAAATCCTTCCCCTGGTAGAGATTAGAGTAAGAATGAGTGATAGATGCTGTCAGTAACAGGAGCTAATTTTACCCTTGATAATGGCTCTGTGATTTATACAGACTTGGCTGCGCTGATGCAGACGTACCTGGGGGCCTCCCTCCTCTCTGTGCTCGGCTTGGAGGTGCTGCACACTTGGCAACGTGGGATTTTTGCTGCAGGGGAGTGCACGGTTTCTGCTAGTAAACTTGTATCCTGGGAAGGTCTTCTGTAAGCCCTCTCACCAGAGAAGGGCTCCCTCCATGCATGTAACAAGACAACAATTGCAGGGTTTTCCTTGAAGCTTTTGCCTTCTGTGGAAACATGTGGGTGGTTGGGAGTGGGGCAGTGTGTGGGTTGGATCCGATTCCTGTTCCATTACTAGTGGGAGGCTTTCATTGGCATCCAGGCAAAGATGCTGTTCTGCCAGCAGGGAGGGCTTCTTGGTATAATAGGCATGTTCCATGGCAATGATGCTGAAAGGCTACTTCAGCAGCATAGATCTCTGTCCTGGAGGGTGTTTGACACCCTAAGGGAGTATGGGTTTTTTTTTCAGGTTGTCTAATATGTTCTTATAGGGTGTTATCCTTTACAGTCTTTTCTTTGTTTGTTGCAATGTAATTGCATCAAGCTTCTGCATTGGCCTTCATTTCCATTGAAGGGTGCACAATTGTACACCCTCTATCAGCCATTTGCTCTGTGGATGTTTGTTTGCCGTGGTCCTTATGGTGTCTCACATCCTGTCGCATCTGTTCTCTTCAGCATTGGTTTCCCTTGGTTTGTCATCTGTGCATAAAATTTACCTTGAGACAGCATTAGGACGTGGCTTGTTTTACTTCAGTTCCTRTTAATGTCTTTAGATATTTCCTCTCTTGTTCCTTTGCTTCAAGTAATAATTCAAGGATGCCCATAAGAGTAGTGCGTTGGCTCCTATGGAGTAAGGTGAATGATGAAATTCTCTCTTATTTKGTCCCTACCCTTGTGTCTTTCAATACTATTTCTTTCACTAGGTGYGGCAGGTTTTTCTCTATACCAGTGYTGCAGCTTATCTCTTGGTCCCTCTTACGGRTGGTGTTTTGACACCCATAGCAGTGATGGAATGGAGCAGGTAAAGCAGTTCAGGGCTATCTCTCATTTCTACAGTGCAGCAGAGACAGAGTATCCTTTTTTGGAGGTATTTCAGGTTTAGCAAGGTTTATTCTCCTTGGAGCTTGTACTGTAGAGGTGGAGGAGGGATAATTGTAAGGAGATGTGGCACAGCTGTTGCAGCCCTGCTTCATTACAGGCTCAGAACAGCTGATTTCCTCTGACTGCTGGTGATTTTCCCAATTATGGCTGGAGAGAAACTGGGTTGGATGGAGCGCAGATGCCACCTGTGAGGCCACGTCTTCTGCTGCGTCCAGAGCCCCTGTGTGTAGTTTGGACTCATGAGTGATGCAGTTATTGAAGGACTGTCTGTCTATTGGAAATATTTAGGCGCTCATTTGGTGCGCCTTTGCGGCCTTTTGACAGCTTGTGAGTAACCTGTGTGATTAAGGGTAGCTCCATTTATAACTATTGTAGCCCTTTTTCCCTCTGGCTTTCTTCACCAGTGTGTTTTTTGATTCTAGGACTTCAGAATGCTTTTACTTAAGATCATAAATGTTGATGCTGTCAAATAGAAATACACACAAGCACATGCAAGAAATTTATAGGACTTGAATGGATGAATGGGTTGGACACTGAACAGTTGCTTGTGTCTGAAGTATTGACTGAAATGATGATTGCAGCTCAGAGAAGAGCAGACATTTCAGACCCTTCCTCTCCAAGGCAGTAACTTGATGAAGTGTCTTTTATGGAGCACTATCAAATCAAGTGTTTCTTTGAGTATCACTGGGTCTTGATTGTGGTTGCTTTGGGATCCAGACCCGTATTAAGAGAAATACAGTCTTGGCCTTTCTGCATATGTGAACTAAAGCTCCTTCCTGCTGCCTAATATTTTGTCTTTCACCTCCCTTCTTTTTTTCATGATGTCTAGTGGATTTTCAGTTATACCCTCAGTGAGCTTAAAATATATCCAGAATCTGTCAAAATATTCATCATGGCTTTTTTAAAAGTAACATTAGAATTCAGGCCCATTTTGGGGCCTGTGCCTTGAAAATTATGCAATCCAGAACTGGGAAATTGAAAAGTCCTATGAACATTAGTTTGAATTTTTAGCCAAATTGTCAGCTGCTTTTCTTCCTCTTATACATTTTCCTCCTATTAGTATTCTAGCGAATGAGTTTACAAGAAACAATGAATTTTAAACAAAGCATGAAAGTCTTTTTCCAGGGAATTAATTTCAARTTGTAAATGTGAATATTCTCATTGGATTGAGATTGCTGTTTGCAGAACAGACACTTCTCCCTCCGTGCAGTCAAAATAGTATTGAACATCCTGGCCAAGGAGATAGGCGTCTTTTGCCCCATTTTGCAAGGACAGAAAAGGAAGCAGTGGCAAGAATTCACTGAATACACATTTTTCACCCAACCCAGCACAGGGTACAAGTGAATTTGGGAAGTAAAGCTGTGATGGTGGGAGGGCATTAACCCATAAAGCTTTTGTCTTTGTGCACACAGCTCAAATTGAACCTAAGCTTCCAAGCTAAATGACTTGGAGACCAGGTTGGCACTGAGAGGGCAATATAAGCTCATCTGTGTGATGTGGCTGGGCTCCTTGGTGGGGATGAGATCTATTAGGCTTGCACTGTGTGTGCTCCATGGACTTGAACCTGCTGTGTAACCTGCCCTTGCTCACACAACTGCCTCTGCACAGGTTTGGGGTGGTGTTTGCCAGTTTGGTCCTTCAGCTGAACCTCCTGATGCTTTTTTTTAACCTGTGTGCCTGAAGTTAGGTGTTGGAAGTAACATCCTATGGAGAAATGGAAATCATGTGGTAACCTCTTTTAAAAAAAAAGGCTATTGCCTTACCAGGTGACTGAAGATTGGTAGGAAGTTATAAGACTGCTTGAATGTCCTTTCCTCTGTGCAAAGATACTTCTGAGCCCTTTGGAGATGCTCAGCAGTTGATTGWTGAGAGCTGAAGTGACTCAGTTCTGCTTGGTGTTCCTGGTTAGTGTGATCGCTGATGCTGCATTTGGGCTTGGGAAATCCTCTTACAGACAGTTTCTGGGAGGAATCTGTAGGATCTCTCTTTAGAGAAAAGTGTGCACGTCTTTCTCAAGGAATATCTGGACTATATTGATGAGGTTTTGGGTGATGTACACAGCTAAAATCATGCTGTCTTCAGAGGTGCTGGGCACCTGCGGGTCCTTCTGGATGAGGYGGGGATCAGGCAGACCCTGCTGACTGTAGTGCTGCAGTCTCTGAGGATCTCCTTTCTCTACTTGTTGTTTTCYTCCTGGTGAGCTCAAGTGCGGTTAGATTTTTTCTACTTGGTTTTCATTTCCTTTCTACAAAGGAACAGTTTGTGGGTTCTGCATCCTGTCTTWTCACCGCAAGCTTGTAACGGATTTTTGTGGGGAGCCAGCACCCCCAAAGGTAAGACTGAAAGAGCMGAGGTGACCATTGCTGTCCTAATGCAGGTGTGTCTGAGCCATCAATAATTTCCCAATATCTCTGTAGACGATTCTGCCCTCCCCTGAGGTGGCTCTGAAAGGATGCAGGGGTGAGGCCCATCATAGCAGATGGGTTGCTAAAAGCTGGTCCTTTCAGTAGTAGGGTGGAGGTTGTCTGCTGTGAGGCAGGGAGGGGACAGGGGCGGTCCTTGCTGTGGCTCTGTGCCCTCTACCTGCACCAGTCGATAAAAATAAGCTGCCTTTTGGGTTTTGGCTCTGACAGGCCTATGACCTTCACAAGCACAAACCCGTCAAAATAGACTCAGCCCAAGGGGTCCAGTGTGAGAGAGGGACGATTTGAAGAAATTAAATCSTAACACCAAGGCAAGTAAGGAGTAGGCAGAGGGGAAGGTGCTTGGTTCTGATACCCCAGTGCATGGAGTTGCTCCTGGAGTATCCATTGGAGTATTCTTGATGACCACTCATGCCCTGTGAGGCAGCAGGGGCCCTTGGCTTAGGTGTTCTGACCTCATCTAAGGCTGCATGATGGCAAACATTCCCAGTTCAGCTTTATTACTGAACGTGCCCTGGATGAACAGTCTGGATCCTGCCCCTAGAAGGGCAAGCTCTCTACTAAGGGGCATGGGGTTCTGTGTTGCAGTGGGCATGGGTTTGGGCTTCTCTCCGGTGCCTTTGCAGACTTGGGCCAGCCTAAACAGCTTAGCGCTGCTGTGGGGGGCTGAAGGGACAATTAAGAGGGATTAGAGCTTTCCTCAGCTTGAGGTATCAGTTACTGGTAAATCTTTGTGAAGTCAAATCTTTCTAGCTTGTATGGATGGAATTTGAGCATTCCTCACTTCTAAAACCTTCCACAGCCAGGCTACATTTCCCTTTTTCATTAGTTTCTGCTCAGAGTTTTGGTCTGAAATGGGCATATTCCCTTGGTAACTGCAAATTAGAAACTTGCTGCTTTTTTCCCCCCACAAATGGAGACAACCTGTGCTAATATGCTGCAGGTCCCAAGCTGCTCTTTGGCTGCCATTAGATTTGATTTGCTGGGGAGTCACGCTGCTTTGAAGGCAGCTGTTGTGCTATCGTGTCAGGAGGTAATTAAATAGACCCCAATTCTTTTAATTACTGCTCATTCCTTGGCACATGCATGCATACAAGGATGAAGTGAAGGGTATGGAAATATCCGCTGACAGATCACAGCTGGAAATATGCATCACCTTGGATAAATATTGAAATGAAGGTGCTGAGCACAGTCCGGGCCACTCAGCTTTACAATTACTGTGAAATCTGTCTAAAGAGATTGGGGCATGGAACTGGATGCTGTGGCAGCCCTCTCTGAATGCAAGCCTGGTCTCCAGGGAAGTGCCTGCAGCACAGGTTTTGGTGATTGTGATCAGAGGTGTACCTGACACACAGGATTTGGGATGGTGTTGGCAGAGGGTAGGTGAAATAAGCAGATTAG
The DNA here is from genome assembly GCA_003342815.1 of Eudromia elegans. NCBI lineage: Eukaryota > Metazoa > Chordata > Aves > Tinamiformes > Tinamidae > Eudromia > Eudromia elegans. The sequence continues at coordinate 2,357,176 of PTEX01000097.1, forward strand.
TGCGCTGTTCCTCACTAGATAGGGGCAAGTAGGTGAGAAAATGCAGAGACCTTCTTAGCAATACAGGTCATGGTAACATCCCTTGTTATTGTCATGCTAAATAGACTGGGATGCTAAGAAGGTGGATGGGCTGCTGGCTTGCAATAATACCCCTTTGCCTCCCTAATGGAAGGGAAAACCTATGAGGATAAGGAAGAAAAAGAAGAACTGATAGTCTTGAGGCTTCTGTTCTTACAGAGATGATCAGTCTTGAGCAGAATCATTTATTCTGTCTGGGCCTGAGTCTATCCTCCAGGCAATTTGGTTTGATAATGCCTCTGTTGAGGTCCTTCTGGCTCTTCATATGCTTTTAAAGTGCCTTAAGATCTTCACAGGAACATATAGCATGAGACAGTATACAGCTGTTAAGCTACTTCTGCATTGGCTCCCAGGGTTCTCAGTTACTTGGAGGTGCTGAGACTGRAGTGCACACTGGTTGAGTGCATTGCAGATGGGCATCAAACACCCTGTCAGAGCAAGAGATTGCAGCAGGCAAAATATCTCTGTAAAGAAGAAACTGCCTAACCTCTCTAGGCACAAAGCTCAATGAAGCAGGTCTGTTTTGGGTTAGAGGCTATGAGTAGAGTGAGGTTAGGCTTTCCACACTAGCAGTGTATTGAGGTAATGTTGAGTTTAATGGATTCCCTGGGAGTTTTTTCCTCTCAAGCATTTCTTAGCCAGTGTTCATTTTTTTTCCCCCACCCCTTCCTTTGCTCCTCTGCTAGTAGCATTTAATGTGATTTTCTTTTCATTCTTTCTGCTTAATGGTTTTTTCATGTGGTTTAAAGTTTGTGCTGTGGGTTAAAATATGTTAGTGTTGTCACGGATTTGTCCCMAAAAGGCTTTTGTTCTTGGCCCTGRCCTTTAAACAGCCTCTCTGAGTAACTCTTGAATCTGGTCCTTGCTGCGTTGTTGTCTAATGAGCTCTTCTGGCTCCTTCCACTCTGAGGTTAGACCTGAAAGCAACAGCACCTTGGCTCTGCCCTGGGGTCCCCTTAGTGGCAGCACCTCTGGAGGAGGACGCCGAGCTCCACAGTGACACTGCAGCAGGCAGCACTAAATTACAGGGAAGTTAAATTTTGCAATGTGAATCTGCCCTTCCAGGCCTATTGCATATGTAACAGCTGAGTTCTCGAGACCCAAACCTGTGTAAGCACATTCCTTTTTCATCAGAGATGTTACTTCCCACTCATTGTAAGGCACTTGCTAGCATATCTTGTAACGCTGGCAGGTCCCATCCAGTTCAGTTTCTTTCTTGCTCTACCAGTCATGTTTTTCTTCTTCCTTTCCTCTTAAGTGTTCATCGCTCTGCATGTAAAGTGTTATCTGGTGATGGAAGTGCCAGCTGATATGTGAGTGGGGACCCTTCCTTGAATAGCTCTGCTGTTCAGTCTCTTGCACTTCAGACAGTGATGTGCAAACACCTTCAGATTTCATAGTGTTATAAACTGAGGGATATTTTTTCATGTAGAATCAATATATGGACAAGTGCAGGGGATGACTGAGGTGTACAACCTGTACCTTAAATTACAGAAGTATCATGGGGTTGGATGCTGCAGGCTGAGAAGCRGCCTTCCTGTTTGACTGGACCTGTGCCTGTGTTCTCTTGAGCAGGAGTGTGTGTCCCACCATGTGGTACTGAGTGAGCAGAGGTGGCTGAGGTTCCATGATAAATCCCAATCTCTGCCCTATGAAATTCCACAGTAAATCCAAATCCAGTCCTTTTGTGTTGTTGAGCATATGGTCATTAYACCTACCAGTCCTTTTCATCTGTGCTCCAGGGGAACCCTGTGGAACTGGATACCTTTTTCCCAGTTCATGGGTGTTAGTGGTTTAATCTTTGCACACAGCTGAGTTGAAAGGGCTGAGTGTTTGAGGTGTATCATGAAATAGAAAGGCAAAGGTTGAGCAGGCGTGTGCAAGAGGATGGAAGAGGGCTTGCAAAGGGGAAGCAACTGCTAAACAAAGACAGCATGCAGCAGTCCCTGGAAACTAAATGGAAAAACAGATTACATTTGCTCTCAAATCTGTTCAATAATGGAACAGTAGGCAGCTGTTGGCCTGCCTCCCCTGGGTCTCCCACATGAGCAGACAGTCACTAAATTATTAATTGTCTGCTACTGGAGAGCGACTGTAGAGTCAGAAGGATGGCACGTGGCTTCCGGCGAGTGCCTGGTGCTTTGGGAAGCAGCCCCTTCCTCTGCCCTGAGCATTCTCCTCTAGAAACGCAGCTCTCCCTTGGCCAGCCCTTTTGTTGCATGACGTCCATGCAGTCCCAGTCAGAGGCACTGCAGCCTTAGACCTGAGCGTTTGCTCGTAATTCTGGACTTATTTTGCTGCTGTGGCATCTTGCTTGCCCTGTGCTCAACTGTGCAAACATGCAGTAAAAGAGACACTGTACTTCAAGGTAGATGCTTTGTCCTGGGCAGGGGAAACTGAGGCACAGAATTACTGTCGCAGGGTTGTGAAGACCACAGAGGTGGAGGAGGCATCTTCGTGCAGTCCTCCTTTAGCTCAGARCCTGTTCTGGTCACTGGGAGGAGGTCTGGAGATGGAGATAGGTGGCTATCAAAGCTTGTTTTCACTGAGGATGTGCACAGCCTCACTTTGGTCACCACGGGCAGGAGAGTCCTTTCCTGCTTGTGGTTCCAGGCATTTTGCAGCCYGTAGCTGGTCTGAAAAGTGGCTGCTGCTTTTCTGTTGTCTGCTGTGTTTTCTGCTCCACATCCGGTTCCTGAGCCCAGTGTTTACTCTATCCCAGGAGAGCCCTCCCTAGGCTGCACAGGTAACTTAWGGTCCAGCATGCTGCATGGTGGTGCCTTGGGTGATAGCCGCTATTTCAGATTTCCGCCCTTCTTTCAAGATACACACAAAGTAGAACAGCTCTCTTATGATCATTGCCTGACCCACAGGAGTATGAGCTGTGTCCTGTGTGTGTCCCCTTTGCAGGAACACTGTGGGYAGCCTATTTAAAGCTTCATTTTGTTTGACCCGAGTAGGCAAGACATACAGTAACTCTAACACTGGCTTTAATCTTTGAATTAAAGYGTCAAAATTTGCCTTTGACTTTACCATATGTCCTCAAACGAAAATAAAGTTTTAACTACCTAACCCAAAATAATTGTAAAAACTATGTGAGTTCTAGGGGTTTTTTTTCCTATCCATAACACCAAAGCTACTGATACATTTGCATGAGGAATTCTTAATTTCCTTACCACCGAATTTTACCTGCAAGGGCTGTTTTTGTGCAATATTATATTGCCTCACAGTGGCTTGCTTGGTAACTTTTGCACTAAACGCTGCAACACACCTGTGACAGCTGGCTTCCTTTCAAGAAACTGCCTTGCTTTGTTTTTTAAAGTGGAAACCAACAAAAGAAAATGTTATCTTTTCTGCTAACACTCGCGGTAACTGAAAGCGTTTTTGTGCTCTTAAGGGATGTGGAATGCCTTGAATTACAACRATCTACTCACATTTTTCACTGCCTCTCATCTAGGTGGTAGCTCATGTTTAGGAAGCTGTAGCAACAAGCATTTTTTTTTTTTCCAAGCTTTTTTCTCACCTGGGAAAAAGCTTATTTTTTTAAATGGAGAATGTTTTGCTGCTGGATGTGGTTTTTATTTGTCATAATCCTGGCTTTTGGTGCACAGTGATAAAGCACAGCCTGTCTACCTGCTACCTGCAGCAGGATTGCAACCAGACAGGAGAATCTGTAGGAAAAGGTTACTGGGGAGAAAGGGTTACCCTGAAGCAAGATAGAAGTTCAGTTGTGCTGCCTGGAGATACTCATCAGAGCAGGATTTTGTCATGCRAAGTCTTCTAGGATTAAACTCCAGGACGAGTAACGTGTTGCATCAGTTAAAGGCAGTTAGCCCATTCTATATGTGGCGTTACATACCTCGTAGAGATGTGGCAACCTCGAGAAAAAGATCATTCAGAGACTACTTGTCACTTCAAGTTCCTAGCGGGCCTTGGAGTTAGCTTGTGAGACTTCTATCTGTGCTTTATTTTCATAAACTGTTGATTTTTCCCTTGTTACAAATTTTCAGCTCCAATCTCTGTTCGATCTCTTGTGTCTGCAGCTTTTCTGTAAGGGAGAGGGAGGAGGGTTGGACCTCTCCATGAGAASGGCAGGGGATCTGATTGCCCCTGCCAGTCCTGGGCTCCAGAGCCAGGTGGCACAAGCCCATTCCCCTGGGAAGGGGCAGGGCAGGAATAGATCATAAACAGGAGTAAGTCTTTGTGCACACTGAATAAACAATATTTTATTCAGATAAGCAGGACATTAATACTAATAAACCAAAGGACAATACTTATTTCTGGCTCTGCCCTCATCCTGGGCAGCTGACCTGGCCTAAACAGGGGCTTTCCATGAGCAAAAGACTTTTTTTTCCATAGCCTCTCAGTTCATCCAGCAAAGAGGCTAGGGGAAGAGAAGCAGCTCAGGGCTCAGTCTTCCACTGTGACCCTCCAGGGAGCAGGAGTTAAATGGAGATATGAGGACTTGCCTTGCTTCACAGAGGAAATAGTCTCTTTTATGTGTATCTTGCCTGTGTTGATATTTGAAAGCTATTTTGGGCCACAGCAGCAAATTTAATCCACGGTTTGTTCTCTCTCTAAAGTATTGTACCATAAAAACTCAGATCAATTTTGACAGCTCCAACTATTTAGATTGGAGAGAAAAGCCAAACAATGAATCACTCTGAATATTTACAGTTGAATTCATCCCAAGATACCGGTACCCACCTCACTCTGAAATGAAAGCATTATCCCACATAGCGGGAAGGCTCCGAGGCTCCCAGCCCTGTTCCCAGCTGCAGCAGAGTGGCAGAGCAGCATCCCTGTGGCACGGGAGCAACCGAGGGCTAATGCTGCAAAGGGCTCAAGGAGTTCAGCTGGTCCACGYGCTCCCTTTGGGAGGCTTAGGGACAGGTTCTGCACTCCTCTTGCTTGAGAGTCAAGCACTGAATCAGAGTAAATAGGGCTTTCACAGCTCCTTGGAGCTGAAGTGGGCAGAAAATGGGTAAGGATGTGTTCACAAATAATCATATGACAGTCTACAGAGGGGGAATAAGCAGAACTCGGGGTAAAGTTATTGAATGAATTCCCTTGGAAATCTTGTCATGTTGTTACCTRTGGCCATGATTTGATATGCAGATATCTCTGYTCAAATCTCAGCTCAGTTTCCTCCTTGTGGGTTTTGAGTTGAGATGCACAATTTTGGTCTCAGCTGCCTAATCTCTTTTGATGTTTTCTGCCTGTTGCCCATCACCACGGTATCTTATCCATTAAACTGATGGCAATTGCAAAGTCTTCTGCAGCTTTTATGGGCTTCATAATACTTCCTCACAGGGAGCTCAACAGTCTGTATTGGCTATCGCTGTCACTCTCTGAAATATGGCTGTCATTCACATACGTTATGTCCCCAATTCCCAAAGGATCTACAACCACTTTGCTAACTATAAATAAATACAGCGATTGCTTTGCTGCTAAACTGCAGCTGTCTCCCGAGTAAAGAAAAGTAGTTGCATGGCCAACTTACCAGCAACAGTGTTTGCCTGTTTCCTGTGGGAGATAACAAGCTTTCTGTCAAAGACAGAAACATATATATATATTTTAAACAGACTTTCAGTTCTAATGTGTGTTTTGTGCAGASAGATTCACAGGAAACAGGGTGGGGGTGGCCTCTTTTTTAAGCCCTGTTTTCCTCCTTTCTCTGTTTTGTGTCCTGTCCCAGTGATGCAGAGAAGACCTTTCATTTTCCTGGGAGAATGTCCCTAGAGCCCCTCGGTGTGTCCCTGGCTGGCCTTGCTAAGGGCTGGGCATAGTGACTGCATTGGGTCACTGCTGTCACTGAGCTGCTGAGGGTGAGGTTCAGGTAGGGATGTTGTGGGCTGTTTTCTTCCTTGGCTTCTGTGGGAAGAAGCATCATTTGTAACTAGTTTGTTAGTTTTTAACCAAATGAGGCAAATGGTAATTCCTTGTGAACTTGTCTCACCAACTGTCTCTTTCATGACGATAGCTCCTTTCTCATGAAAGAAACCATGTCAGAAGTGGAATAATGAGATCTTTTCTTTTACATCACCTTGACCTTTTCTGCAGTCCTCCTGCCTCTAAAGGGAAGCTGTAATCCCTTTTGGGCTTTMCCAACTCCAGCTGGCTCCACTCGTCTTTGTGGCTGAACCCAGGTTGGGGTTGGAGCGTGGCCCTGGGCTGGCAGCCCTCCCAGCTCACTAAGCCYGGGACCTGCCTAAAAGGACCTGCTTGGAGCTTGATTTCACTGTTGCTGGTCTTGCTAGGTGCACTTGTGTGTGATACAAACCTCTGTAGCCTCTGGCAAGGGGGGAAGCATCTGCTTCCCATAGTCTTTCCATCACTTGCCTGAGTGATTTGTTGCCTGAGGCAACAACCTGTTCTGGCGATAAGGTACAACCCTGAGTGCGTGTGCGCTGTTTCATCTGCTCTCTAGTGCTGGAGGTGGGGATCTCGGGTGCTCTTGGACTTGGCATCTTTTTTAAATAAGACCTGTGAACCTTCTTTCTGAGCCCTATTGCAGCCTTCTAGCCATGGCCATGCAGTCTTGGGGCTGTCCCCCTGCAGCCCTGGGGACACCAGACTGGCACCTCCAGGGCTGTTGAGAGAGCAGGATGCTGCACTGCCCAGCTGGGACTGAGAGGCTCACAGGTTTCTCACTAAGCATTAAGGCTGGTTTATGGGATCTTAATCTTTGCTGACTTGTGTGAATTGCTTCTCTTTTATGACTCTCAGGGCAGCCCGGCATGTGCCCGTGCAGATGGTCTTTGGGGTTATGACTGTATCAGTGCAGCCTCCTGTACAGGGGGTGGTACTGGAGTGCAGCACTAGATATCAAAGTGGTGTTAAAACCCTAGATGTAGTTTAAAGCACTTAGGTAAGAGCTTGTGAGTATTTACTGTGCAACTGGATTCATATCTGTGAATCCTGACATGTTTTTCCTTAATCCAGTACCKGTCTGCAAGGTCATGAATTTCACAAGTGGCCTTGGCAAGGCAGAGGCCTGGGTGGAAGCAGAGTGCTAGAGGGGGACAGTTAGTGCTAGGAGTTGAGTGGCGGGTCAAACCAAAGGAGGAGGAAAAATGCCAGAAAGTGTAGGTGAGTTACTGCTGTGCCTGTGTACTGCCCTGATTATGTAGGGAGAGGGACTTGTTCAACATCTTGGTGTTTGTGGTTTATAGGATTTGAAGTCCCACCTCAGCAGTMAAGTGCCAAAGGGAGATGCAAACATCAGCAGGAAACTGTAAAAAGGGCCATTAAAGGGTTTCAGTGTGCAACATGCTGGGAGGAGGTGGGTAAAGGGGCTCTTCTCAGAGTATGGAGCAAGCCTGGGCTGGGGCTGTTTCTGCAGGGGTTGGGCAAGGGCAGGGGACRCATGGCTGGGTAATGCCAGGACCAGTGCCAGCCTAAGCTGCTTCACTGCTGCCTGSTTTTGGAGGCTGGGCCTATGTGAGACAAGCTCCATCTCTCCTGTTTCTCCTTMCTTTTCATGCTTGGGAGTGTCCCTGCTGCTTCTGACTAGATGGGGGGGTGGTGCTGAGAAAAATCTCTTCTGATGCAACCCTGGCAGTGACGGCAAATGAGGTCTGGGCTCAATGAGAGATGCTCTTCCCCTTCTCCCTTTCTGCAGTGTGCACAGAAGTGCTGTGAGCATTTGTATCGCCTGCCTAGAGCAGCAGGAGAGGGAGTGGGAGGTGGCAGGGTCGTCTCCCTGTCCCTGGGAACATATAGTCGGCACGGGAAGTGACTGCTCGTTCAAGCCGGTGGCAAACTGCCCACCACTTGAAGCAGCAGCAGGATGGGATGGGAGCTGGCCATGCATGAGTGTGTCTGTGCCATAATTCCTCATGGGGTGGCACAGCTCAGGGCTTGGAGCTGCTCCTGCCGGCACAGTGGAGGCTGGATGTGATGAAATCCCAAGGCTGAGTTCTCTGCTGGCTTCATGTCCAGGGAAGAGCCTTGCTGTGTAGAGTGTAAACAAAATGCTTAATTTGCAGCCGTTGATTTATTGTGCTGTTTGCCAAAGTGATACTGCAGCAGGCTGCAAACTGGTTTACATCCTCTGGGCCACGTTGGCATCACGGGTGGTCCAGCTGCTCACCGGGAGYGATGCCCGTGGCTGGTGGGAGCCAAGCATGGGTCAGTGTTTGGCCAATCCTCAGCATCTCTAGTGGAGGGATCTGCTTTGTGCGTGAGGGGAAGCCCTTTTCACTAACTCAATATTCTTGCAGGTTGTGGACTGAGAAAACGGGCTGCTGCTGCTTTTGGTGGACTGGTACTGAAGAAAAATAGTCCCCAATGCAGAAAGATGTGGAAGAAGAGGTGTTCCCATTTCCTTKGTGTGATAGTGTAGAGATTTTCAGCACAGATTCCCTTAGGGCTCCCAGAGGGGATCTGTTTGCTCTCTGATCCCAGYACTACGTACTGGTCTGGACCTTTCCTGACCAGAGATTGCCTGACCTGTCTGCTCTGTGTTTTCTGTTCCTCCTGTAGGTCTGTTGGGGAAGGGCTCTGCAGGCAGCATTCTTTGTTTCTAATGTCCCGACTGTTGTGGCAACCTAAACCTCTTGGCCACCATGTGCATGTAAAAAGGGAAGAAATTCTGCATGTGGCTGGTGTTCAAAGGTAGGGAGCTCACTGTCTAATGGGCATTTAAAACAACCCTTGAAATTGTCTATGATCTTTTATCATTGCTAGCTGTGCCTGCCAGCTCCTTGGAAAGCTKTGGTCTGTGTATTGCATTTATTATGGCTCCATTTGTGACAGCTTCTTGGAGACAGAAAGGGAACTCGTGGGGCAAACACTGGATGGTGGCCAGAGAAAGGCAGTATGCACCAGGAAGAAGCTACAACTCGTTCGGCACGATCCATAACAACAGGAAAAAATGTTGCAGGTGGGAGAAAAGCTTTTGGAGGTGAGTGGTGAGAGATGGCTTGTCAAGCACACAGTTATTCCAATTTTGAGACACTTCCTTCACCCTRTTTCTGTGGGAAGCTTTCCAGGTGAGTGAACCTCTGTGACATGCTCTTATGTGGAATGCTTTGGATGCGTGATTTGCTTTGGATGACTGTGTAAAGGCTACTTTAGAGGAAAAAATGGCATTAATCTTTGAACTGCCCAAGGCTTCATTGCTCAAGGGAAGTCCTTGAGTACCAGCTGTGTTAACTGCTCATCCTCGAAACTGCAGGCAGGTGGTGAGAGACTGTTCTTGTGTSAATGAAACCTTGAGGCTAAACGCAGGGACTGCTCATGTGAAACAGAAACCTTTCATGCAGGTCACTGACAGCTTGGTCCTGCTACAGCTGCAGTCCTCTGCCTCCTTAATGGCCCATGGCCAGCAGTCTGGACTGGCCTTTGTCCTCTGTCCTTTGTCCTGCACCCAGGGCAGGAGGGGTTGGGGAAATCCCTATTCCTGTTGAAGAGGGCTTTGCCAGAGGGGCTGCAGCAAAGCAGTGGAGCAAGTCTGCAGCCAAGCAATGGGTCCTGAAAACAGTACCCTGGGTCCCTGTGACTCTGCTACACTCCTGCTGTGAACCAGCCTCTAAAAGCCTCCTGAAATGCTGGTTCCTGATGCCTTTTCCTCCCTYGAGGGTGGCAGGTTGCCTGAGTGAAGCAGCATTGTGGCCCAGGGGTAAGGGGAGCTGGCATGCGGCAGAGCAGGGCAAGCAGCCTCTCTTAAATCTCTGCCCTGTTAAACAGGATTGGCTTGTTTGTGAGCAGGCAAAATGCCCTCSTAACACATGGGCATTAGTGTAAGTGGATGAGGCTGCCAAGTCATCATTGCTGATCATTAAGTGTGTTTATAAAGGCAAAACTTGGAGCCAAGAAGGCCCCACYGATTAGGTCCTGCTGTTCTAGCTGAGCTGGGGCAGAGGGGTTCAGTGTCAGTAATTCTGCTCCCGAATGGATTTACTTCTGCACTAAAAAGGGGTGATGTAAGTTGGGTCCAAGGCCTAGCTTTGTGCTTTGCCAAGTGCCTGGCAGGGATGGTCTGAGGGCTGTGCTCTGTCTGGGCATGTGGGACATCCCCTGTCTCTCATAGGACTTCTCTGATGCCCAATGCCATGGGCTTCACCCCAGGGCTGCCTGGTTGCTCCCTGGCTGCCTGGGGACAGGAACAGTGTTGGCACCACTGCCCATTTGTGTGTGGAGCTGAGAGAGGTGCCAGGAGCGCCTGCTGAGGTGGGCAGGGGTGGGGAGCATTGATGATGGGTGCAGCTCTTGCACACTAAGCCTCCCTCTCGCTGCAGAGGGYGGCAGGCTCTGGGTTTTTATTAATGCAACTTGAAGGAAAAAAGAAAAGAGCCCAATAATTTCAGCATGAGGGACTTWTACCTCTTTGTGCTGCCAGAGGCTAGAGACTGTGGTTGCTGCATCCGAGGCTGGATCAGGGCCCTTTCCTTGGCAGCCGACAGCGGCACGTGGTGCTCCCGGAGGAGCTGAATGTGCCTGTGTTCTGCACAAGTGCTCCGGGAGGCCGGCAGCGGCCACGGCGCTCGGTTTGCTGCCTGCTGTCCTGCCGCTATTGACATCTGCTGACGCTCRGGCTGTGCCCAGCAGTAGCGCTGCCTGTCTCACAATGGGCTCTGTGACGTCCATCTGGGTGCAAAAGCTCGCGAGGGAGCCAGCACCTGCCTGGAAAAGTTCATGAACTTGCCTCGGTTTCTGTGCTCCTTGAGCCCGGACACAGGCTGGAGCCACTAGATGTGACAAAGCTGGAAGAAAACAAAACCTTTCCCCATCCTTCCAGCAGACTTTCTAAGGGAATCTCATGGCAAGAGTATTAGAGRGTGGGGAGGGACCTTGGAAAGCAGGAAAAAAGCCTGTTCTCAGGAATRGCTCCACATGATGTTTTGCTGTATGGTGGTGTTATTGAAGTCCAGTCCCAGCCCAGGTTTGAATTAGCTGTGGGCACRGGAGAATAGACTAAATGCCAACGTTGGCTGCTTGACAGAGGAAGGCCCAGTCTGGAAAAGCCATTTAGCTGCAAGTCAGGCTGCCACTTGAACCTTCAGGATTTATTAGTAGAAGCTGAGTAAATGTCTCCCTTMCCTCTAATCCATTATTTTCTAGTTTATCAGGGTAACAGCCAGTAGTTAGAAATACTGAGAATACTACAGTGTAAAAAGTAGGGTTTCCAGCACTATGAGAAGCAAGAAAGCATTAAGCAACCTTGTTTTAAGAAAAGCTGCTTTTGCAAAATTGACAGCCTGTGTAGGATGTTGTAAAACTATTCCTAAAGAGCAACACTTTTGCTTTGGGGGGATTGTGGGTTGATTGATGGAAGGAACTAGTGTTCCTAAATGGAACAGGTCACTAAATGAAAACACTCCTTTCACAAAGGAGACCCTACTCACTTTTCCTTCCAACGATAAGTTCCAGATTTGTTAGTCTCTGCTTTCCTAGATGTGGTCGGAGTGTTTGAGTTGGGAATGGCTGGGTGGTTGTAACTGTTTAAAATAGTCGTGCCTCGGCTCTTTGCCATCTGGAGCAAAGTAATCTCCTGCTGTTTGGTAAAGGATGTGGGTTTCTAAGGGAACCCACTGAGTGGTGCATCCCCTGGAGCCCACACAGCACCTGTGTCTGAGCTTGTGACGTGCAGGATGTTGTCCATCACCAAGGGGACMGGAGAGGGGACAAGCACTGCTGCTGCTCTCCCTGTGGGGACACTGCTGTGGGAGGCTGCAGGAGCAGACAGGGGGACACAGGAGCTGTGAGTAAGCGTGCAGAACCTCTGCCTTTCCAGCGGGATGTGCGTGCAAAGCCATTGATTACCCCACTCTGTAATGGGAAGAAAAAGGGGCTTATGTCCAGCTGCGATGGGCAGCAGAAATCTAATGCTCCTTTGGCAAGGAGCTAGCATGGCTCTTGGGTGAACATCTGCTAGTGATGGATGGCGCTCAGGAAAAAGAGGTGTCACAACCCGTGACATGTCTGAGTCGTGACAACAAAGGGTTTCTTCATCTGTGCCTGTCTTCTCCTTGGCASCGTTTGCACATATCATTCCTGAGGTTGAGATCATTCATGCTGGAATAACTTATAAAGCATCAATGTGCTATGGGGATTTAAGCTTGTCTTCCTCTGCAACCTTAAAAGGAAGGAGCTAGAGGCAGGGGACAAACTGATGAAAATTGCTGATCTGATTCACTACATTCACCACGTTTTTTTTCCCCAGAATAAAATTGGATATGGGTAATTTAATAATCTGTACTTTGGGCAAGGATGCACAAACTGAAATGTAGGCACGTACTTTTTTTCCTCCAGTCTTCACTTGAAAAARCAGTGGAGTCGGTATTCAGCACTTCTGAGAGTCATGCTGTATTTCTGGTGCCTAGGGACTATTTCAGGATTGCAACTGCAGTTGATTTAAAAATTGGCTCCAACACATTGTTCCTACCTTGTTTACTTGACATTTTCCATAGCAATTTTTTCTGCAAACAAGGCAACATAAGCAGACTCTGTTATGCTAGTTACTAATGAGCAGATGTGAACAGAAATGAGAGATTAAAGTATGTTGYGCCCTCCCTGTCCCTGCCTGTGTAGGCAAGGGACAGTATTTGCTGTACTGGCRGCAAGTAAGGGGTGGATGGTGCTGAACCAGTTTCCCTTGTCTCTTCTGGCAATCGCAGCAAATGCTTCTYCCTATGCAATGATTTTCTTGAGCAGCCCAGACTGAGGGGGAACCCATACTACTATATGAGTACCCCAGATTCTCTTTGGCTCTCATGCCACAAGTCTCCTAATGCATGTGAAAAGGAGTAGAAATGAGGAGAAATKAACCATCAGTCTGGTGTTCCTCTAGACCAGCCTCCATGGAGTGTGCAGGGCAAGGGGACTATTTCAAGGAGAAATGACAGACCCATGGGCTTCCAGCCCCAAACCACAGTATTKTTGCTGCATACCTCTTGCTTGTGATCTCTTTTGTCCCTGCCACTGTTTTAGAGTGATGTTAAATACTAGTGCTTGAGAGGGAATGGCTTAGCCTCTACAGGGGGTAGGTAAAATATGTTCTTCAGCACGCCCTTGCTGCCAGTCTTGTTTCTCTGAAGGGGGAACGTTTGTTATTATCCCAGGAAGCGAGGGGAATGCCACTGAGAGAGATAATTCACCTCTGTAAAGGCCTCCTGCCAGAGTCATCCGTCTCTGCATCACTGTGGAGAAAGGAATGCAGCTCTGGCTGKAAGTGGAAAGAACTGTTAACCTCTTCTGGGTGGTAGCAAAATGGCTTGGGGCTAATACATGGCCTCTGTGCTGGCAAATGGGCACCTCTGGCTTTGGTCCTGGTGACAGGAGCCAGGGACAGGACTCACCGAATGGGAAGAGCTGGTCCTAAGATCCACCTCTGCTGTGACCAGAGTGGGAGTCAGTATGGATACTGGCAGCTGAAAACCTATGGCAAAGTCCTTGATGAATTTCCATCAGGATGTCCATTTGTATGTGTCTAACAAGTGAAAATGAGTTAAGTGAATAAAAAGCCTCGGTCTTCAGTATCCATTGTAATCCATTGTCTGTTTGATGAGTAGATAGGAAAATAATTAACTGGGGCATAATTTCCTGTCATTCAATGGTTTTGAAAGTCTAAGTCTGTGGATTATCCTGGCTTTCTCGAGGGTTATCAGTTTCTCATGTCCTTGAGAGTAAATGCCAAGCTGTTCTGGCTTGGCTGAGGCCTTGTCTCGACTTGCCAAGGACTTCAGAGCACGCCTGAGGAACAGAGTGCGCGGGAAGAGGGAGAACAGACAAGTACTTCTGACACACTTTAGTATTCCTGGCGGTGCTGCTGCCATCAGCTGTTCTATCAGCCTTCACAGCCCATGCTATAATTAAGATCTGTCAACACTGATAAAAGGGAGAACATTCAGTCAACTAATTAAGTATCGCTTTAATACTCTAATATTTAAATTCAGGTTCCTAAATCAGCAGAATAATAAAATGTTTTATGTCTGCTTAAATGGCAAGGGAACAGAATGTGAATATCTCAATAGCGGATTTAATTATCAATCCGTCTTGCCCCTGCGGAGTGGAGCTGGTCTCGGTGGCAGCAAAGTGGAACCGCAATCCTCTGGTGGCTGTAGGAGGTGAATGCTGAGGTTGGAGCTGGCCCGAGTGGGCTGGGAGCTGCCCGGGGCTGTGTCTTGCAGGGAATTAGGTAACTCCAGCAGCCCAGCTGGGATGGGAAAGGTTTAAAATAAACCTGGGGATGCTCAGGTGGGAGAGCGGGGAGACTTGCTGAGCAGAGGAAGGGAAACTGCATGGAGCAGTAGAAAGAAGATTGGGAATATTTTATCACCTAGGYGGGATTAGGAGGGGCTGCAGCCCATGAGAGCCACCCTTGGGGATTGCAAAGGTTCCCAGCCTGTGACCTGAATAAAATGGGGACTGCCAAGGCAGCAGTGCTGTCAATGTGCCCCAAGGACTTGCAGATAGCCTTGAGAGCAGAAACAGAGGCATGGGGTGGACAGGGAGCGTTTGCCCTTGCTCCTGTGCTGTTGGCAGGGAATGGATCTTGTGCTGGCCAGACAAGGTAGTTTAGATGTGCTCTGTGCTGCTGTCATAACAGTGCAGACAGTGTCAAAACAACTCTGCTAAATATTCATGCAAGCAGCATGGGCTTAGGGCAGAATATACTGCTCAYCCTTCCCTGTGTGTACGGACACAGTTGTGCTACTTGGATATTTAAACTGATGTCATTCTAATATTATTTTTAGTCATATGTTCCTTGGGCCCTAGGCTGCAGGCTTTGATTGATGGATAAATCTGGAGTGAATGCAAATTTTTAACTGTGGTGTCAACAGAGGCCTCTGCTYCTTCAGAGTTTATGGCTGACAGTAGCTCAGGTTCTTGATAGGAAGTAGACAAGCCTAGACAGGGCTTAGAGCTTTGAAAGGAGCAATGGGATGCTCTTCTGTGCGTCATGGAGGTGGATGGATGCTCCTTGAGGTGGATCTGTAGCCTAGGGACAAGATGACAAGGGTCCTTTTCCCACCAGTCTTTATCTGCTGTACTCGCTAAAGAGGAGCTGCAGTTGGGGGCTTAGCTGCAGGCTGTCTCAGACTTGTTGGTCTTGTGGCAGTTGGCTGGGAAACCAGCCCCCTGGAATCTCAGCAGCAGCTTTCTGACGTGCAAAGTCCAATTCACTCAGCTTTTCACAACTGCAGCAGTGTTTTGCTAGCCAGCTCTCATCACTCCAAAGAAGCTGTTGTGCTTGTCAGCAGTATTGATGCATTCCTGGTAAAGCTCCATCGCAGCACTTTTTAGCTGCCTTCTCCCTCTTGCTTTTCCTGTAAACGAGGAGTTTTCCTGGTCACTGGCCCACTCCAGAGATAGATGGGGAGGGGAAAAGAAAACAGTTGAACAGGAACARTTTTGCCCCAGTCAGGCCAGGTTCGAAGTTGAGCAAACACTCCACCAGGCCTTGCTCTGTATTAGCTTTGCTTTGTCCTTTTTGCATTAGCTCTTCTTTTGTGAATACTTTAGTAAAGACGTTTCCAGGCAGAAATGGGAAAGGAAATATTCTTGGGGAAGAAAAATATTTGTTGAAAATTAATCTCCAAAAGGACTGCAAACTTATTCTAAGTATTTACATTAGAAGCTTGATGCTGACTGCTGTACTTATCTGCAAGAAACACAAACAGTGGAGTGAGCCATGAACCCTATTAAAACTAGTGATATTTTGCAAGTAGGCTAATCGTGACGCCAATGAGTTTGCTGCTAATGATGGCTGTGCTCTGCTGTGAGCAGTAGGCAGTCAAGGACACTGGGCTCTGGGCTCTTTTGAGCCTRGTAGCTTGAAAGCTGCTCTCAGAAATTACATGGGGTGGAAAAATGCATGAAAAAATCAATTTGGAAGATGCCAGTTTGTTCACTCATAATTTGCAAACAGAGGAAGAGGGGAAATTCATCAAGGAAATGAATCATTGCAAATGATTTGTTCAGCTGTTGTGTAGAGAAGTGATTTATCAATATTGATCCTTTTGTAATTGTGAATATTTCCTTATGGAAATTGGGCACCACATGAAGTGTTAGATATCTGAAATCAAATGAAATGCATTTTAAAATATTACAATTTTTCTCAAAGACATCAGTCAGGATCAGAGCCACCTTGTGCTTCAGTTTTGAGGAAGAGGCAGAACCCCATGCAGTCTGTACTGCAGAATGCTTAGGTGGTTGGTGCTTCAAATTTCTTACTTACCTTGTGCCACCATCTGTTTTTTTTAAGCCTGAATTTGCACCACTAATACCAGAAGGTGAAGAGATGAGATGTGTAGATAGAAGAAATGGAGTTTGGTGAGAGATGGGGCAGTTCTACTTTTCATCAGCGTGAACTGAGTATCATCTCAGTAGGCCTTGTGAAACTAGGCCCTAAGTTAAAAACTCAGTTACTTTAGTTAATTACTTTTAGGCTCTCTAGAACAAGAGGAGTTGTGCATCTCTAGGAGGTAATTCAGCTTTTGGATAAGTGCTGAAAGTTGGAGAGGATGAACCTTGATGCTATTGTGGATCACCGTCAACAACTATGCTGGATCCTGGGCACAGGGCAGATGCAGAGGTCATTTTGAAGTGAGCAGTCAAGGAGATGGTGTCCCTGGGAAAGAAATGTCATGGCATTGTGACACAGAGCTGGTGTGCAGGACAGGCATTGGTTATTCTGTATTCTGCTTTCTCCTCTCTTGGTGACTTTGTCTTGCAAGTTATTTTTAGGTAGGTTTTAGCTGCTGTTCGATGCTCCATGGCAGGTGGTTTTTGGTCTGTGCTGCCTGAGTATTTGTCTTGGAAAGTGAGTAGATAAGGATGACTGGCAGAAGGGCGAGGGTTATTTATTTTAAAATAGAGAAATGTGGCAATTTTATACCCTGCAGTTCCTTCTTGACAACTCATCCTCACACATCACATTCCAGTGAGTGACAGCAACCAGAGGCTATTCATAAGGGCGGCATCTCGGCATGTAATAATCATAATTACATGAAATAATAACTATCTAAAGGGCAGCATGGTGAGTGACAAGCCAGAGAATATACCTTGACACCTGCCAAAGATGTACTAAACACACAGAGGAATTTTCCCCAGGATCCTGTCACTTTGTCAACTAACAGAACCAGCCAGAGTTAATAAAATTACTCCCACAAAGTCAGGCAGGGCTTTTTCCCCTCTGTCAGAGGCACACCACTGTAACACAGGTTTACAGAGTCACTGAATAGTTTGATCAGGATTTGGAAATWTTTTTTACTGTTACTATATCTGGCTGTAGTTAATTTGAGAAGTTCTTCTGCATAGAACTTAATCTGATAATTATTAACAGTGATAATAAGTGATAGAGAGGAGGTGGGAGCAGGCTTTGGGGAACTGGGTGAAAGACTTGGAAAGCTTGATGATTTCTTTGCTATTGTTTCCTCTAAYGTTTAATTCTGCGGTAGAGTCCAGGGAAATACTGCATGACAGAATATTGTGCATCAAATTTCTGTCCTAGAGGTGTAGCAGCAGGTGATGTTGCTCTTTGCATTGCCTAAGACCTTCTGGGAAGCAACCATGGAAATGGTTTGGATGGACCCCTTTTCCTTGAAAAAAGTGTTATGAGAAGACAGGAAAGGATGCCTAAGAATGGCACAAAATGTGTGTCCATAAAAGATGGACCGTGGAAACTAGAGTGAGGATATTGTGTCTTGGGTCTTTGRCTTGCATTTTAAATGGATTTGGAACAGATATCACAGTCATCTGGAGCACCTAATGGGTGTCCTGAGGTTTGAGGTGGATCTCCTTACCTGTAAAAACCTCAGAGTGTAGTAACAATTAAGATACACATCTGTTTTTTAAMCTTATTTTATAGGTCATTATGATTAGATTATGTGTGGTTTGAGTGTTTCTTTAGGGCTGTTTTCTGGTTAAAAATGACTTGGTAGGATTATGAGTTTTGCTAGCTTGTAAGAAAGGATGTTGGCCTGTGTCTTATTTATTCACTGGTCTGTTCCCTCACTTTCTTGGGCTTCCCTGSCTCTGTCCATGTGTTCTCCCTCTTCTTGTATTCAGAGGGATGTGTATGGTCCTGGTGCATCACAAACACAGAAGAGTCTGTGTCCCCAAATAAGAGAGACACCACGGCTGTGAAATAATGCACAGGATGGAGCTCATATGAGAGGTTTATTTATACTCTTGGCTGGATGCACCAATGGTTTCCATGGGAATGGGAAGGGCTGCACTGTAGGATGCCTGCTCTTACTGCACATGATATAGAGCTAATRGGGAGGGCTGCAGCCTCCTCAAGCCCTTGTTAATCCAGCCCCCCACCAACTCCTCAGCTGGGATTTACTGATGTACCATGCACAGTTTGACATGGGTACCACTTACAGGCAGGTCATGGTCTAYGATGCTTCTCTACCTATAGTAGTATTTACCGCAAGAGATGCRGCTTTTAGGATACAAATGCRTGTCYTGGTGAAAGGAAAAAATAAATTCCYCTGCAGTCTTTTGGTACTTATTGTGGAGAGTGGAGGTGAGAGGGGAGTACTTATTTTTTTCATTTCTCAAGTAAAACTGCYATGGTGGGGGAAGCAGAATCCAGGCACGGTTTGCTTCATTATCAGTGGGTTATGCTCTTGTTCAACTGCAGAGGAAAACTGGGGGGACGAGGCTGTTCCCTGCGCTCGCTATCCATCTTGCACCACACATGGCCCCACGTGCAGCTCTGCGAGCGAGAAGGCTGCTGGGAGGACTGGTGCTGCACTGAGCGCGCTGCTGGCTACCGTCCTGCTCGGAGAGCCTCGGAGCCCCSCGAGCTCTGCCCCGGGCCGCGTTTCTGAGGGATTTGTGTCCCTGTTCCTGCTCCAGCAGCCCTTCCAGGAGCTCTGGAAAGGTGCATGTGTGTGGCGGCAGTCCGGTAGCTCCAGGAGCGGGTCTCGAGTGCCCATCTGCTTGGGATAGGTCTTGGTGAGGCGCCATCAGCGCGTCGGCATCTGCAGAGCCACCCCAGAGAGGAGAGGCAGTGTTTCCCTTCACTAGAGACCACAGCAACACGACATGGCCGCATCCAAGGGGTAGCGAGGTGACACTCGGGCAGCGTGTCAGTAAAATGCCCCTATTCCCGGTGCTGCCTGCGGTGCCTTCTGTTCCCGCAGGCTCCTGCTCAGCTCGGCAGCAGGCTGTGGCCACTGGGCTCCCCCAGGAGCCCTCCTCACTGCCTGTGCTTGGGGCCGCTCGGTTGTGTGTCCTCAAGATGGTGTTACCGGAACAGAGTCTCGATTACCCTGCTGTGTGCGCTGGGATTTATGGAAGCGCGTGGGTTTCCCATGCTCTGCTAACAGCTTGGTTCAAGTGCCATCTGCTGGGCGACAGTCTTTGCTCCCGAGGCTGCAATGTGCTGGGAAATACCCTTGGAGAAAAGTGAGATTGACAGGGAGAGGCCCAGGGCTGTTAGTAATACAGTAGGTGGGGGGAAGCAGAGGATGAAACACACCAAAACTTGCATTCAGACAACACAGATGACAGTTATTTTGATTTGTAAATGTCTACCTAGTTGGAAAAGCTGCCATAAATAATGTGCAGCTGTCAGGCTGCACTGATACATGGGTTGTGTTGAGCATGGCTGCAGTCAAGCATGGTACCAATGGGGTCTATATTTTTCACAGTGTATGTACAAGATAAACATACAATCTTTTTGCACATGTTTGTCACTGACAAATCCCTGCTGCACCTACACTATGTCATTACTGTGCTTGGTCACTTGAGCCTTACTTRGGGTTTCTTTAAAAATATCTATCTTTCTAGTTCCTCAGCTAAGGCAGGATAATCCTGGCTCTGCTCTTGGTGCCGGTTGCACTCAAGTGAGTTGGCTTTCGTTTTGGTTCTCCTGGTGGCAATGAAGGGCAGTGTTAGCACTCGGGGGCAGTCTCRGGGTAGGCTTGTGAGGCATCAGGCTTCAGATTTCTTCCCCCCAGGCTGGGGGATGCACATGTAACCGAGCCATTTCCAGGGAGAGATTTGGCTGTCACCAAGATCTTACCTGCTCTCTGCATAAACAGAGCACTTAAATCTTTAGGGCTGTCAATATTTATAGGTCAATTTGCTTGGAGGTCAACTGGGAGTGTTTATCACTTATTTGCTCTGCCASCAGGGCTGTGTTGGGCTGGTGCTGGAGGTAGTTTACACAAAATAAAGTGTTGTTGGTCCTGGCTATGTTTTAGGAATATGAAGCTGGGTGTCTTCGCTGGAGTGGAAATAGGCAATGGGGGATAGTAATTYCTTGGTGAGAAACAAGGAAAAACAACCTGGGCAAATTTCCTCTTTATGGGAACATTCCACACTAGAAYAACCGGTTTATCCATAAAAATGCTGCTCTGAGCTACTCCATGTCTTTTCAGAGGTTCAGAACAACTTCCAGGTGAAACAAAGCTGTTTCTATGTAAGGACTCCCTTGGTTTTGAGTGTTTTTCTTGATCTGTGTCAGAAGATGCATTAGTTTCTTCCTCTGTATTTGGGGTCTTGTCTTTCCTGGTGGGGAAGCCTCTGGGCTTCAACTTTGTTTAAACTGGTYTCTACTACTGCATGTCCTGTTGCTCTCTGAAGGATGTGTTCAGGTCACTGCTTGTCTGGCACTGCTTGCCAACACGGTCCAACTGATTTGACAGCAAATCTGGATGCTAAGTAATACTTGTTTAGCAGGGCTTACACTATGGTTGTTACTGCTCTAGTTCCTGTTTTGCCATTGGAACTTCTCTATTTATTCAGTATATGGTAGTTTTGTGCTGTGTTGCAGCCTTTCAAAGCAGTGGTCRCATCTCATTTGTTGGAAGTGCATTCTGGGCCTGTGATGTCTCTCCACAGTATATATAATTGTGTAGTGTCAAAGGCTCCTTCAGTCTGTGCTAGTTGCTGTTTTGTCCCACAACATCAACTGGCTCATGGAATTTCTCTCAGAAAACACTGAAGATTTATGGTTAGGTAAGTAGTGGGAAGAAAGGGAGAGTGAGAGGGATTTTTACTGTTCCCTCATAGGGAAGATCTTTGCACACTACTTAGGAGCGAGCCAAGAGCCCTGGGAGACTCACCTTACCCCAGCTGTGAGCTGTGCGAAATACCACAAATGAATAGCTGAAAAGTCCCCTGAAGGTTGGTGAAACATTGGGGGCAACCCTTGCTGGATTTATAGTTTCCTATCAAGAACCATATGGAATTTACAGCTTTGTGTGGCTTTGTCTGKGTATTTGACTGAGTTTTGCTTTGCATTCTGGGCTCAGACAGATTTGCAAGAGAAATTAGGGGGAGACAAAGTCTGCAGCGTGAACTGAGCGCGGTGTTCAYGTACCCTTGGGAAGCAAGGCTGCTGCTTTTTGCACAGCTGTGACCTCCAGACTAATAAGGAAATTTCCCTGTTGAAGTGCACAAATCCTCTAACAGTCTCTTCTTTCAAGGTTGAAATTGCTACCAGTAAATGCCACATCTGAAAAGGCATTTTGCACAGTAGTCGACTTTCATGCACCATTTCAGCTAGCCAGCCTTCTTTTAGGCTCTCAAAGCAGAATTTGCTGTTAAATCAAAGTGCCTTTTTATTTTCTTTGCGCTGTGATTGATATGTTTCATCATGTCATGGTACTATATATAGCTTCTGCCTATGGGGAGATGTAGCGGCTGCTCCTGACCATGTCACCTCAGGTCGGATTAATTAACCCTGACATCATACATTTTCATGGGCAGAGATCACATTCCCTGCTGCTTGTAAACAGAAGCTGCCTGCAGAATGAAAGCAGGCAGGAGGCAATGGGGAGGCTGTGTAAACATGATGGGTTTGCAAGGAGCYAAGGCGTTTCCCGTGCCTACTAAAAAGAGTAGAAGCCAACTTTTCATCTCYTTGTTTTTCTTAAGGCTTAGCAAGGAACCAGTAAGTTTGCAGCGGCTCTGATTACAAACGTTTGCTCTTTTCTTTAGCCCTTGAAGACTCTGCCGTTGGCTTGGTGACAACATTTCTGCAGTGTCAGTAGTCAAGCAGTTCAACAGCACTTGTCTGTTCTTTGAGACCGAGCTCTCCCCAGTGCCTTGCAGGAATACGGGTGCCAGGGTTTCTTTGGGAGAGGCTCTTTGAGGCACAATGTCATGGGGCAGCATTGGGCAGGGATCATGGGGAGCAGGCAGTTAGCAATGTCCAACCTACCAGCTGGAGAGGGCTGCAATTCCTTGCCTGACCTCATGCAGGGTTAAGAGGTCTAGCTTGCTAAAACCTCTTCATTACTAGAAACTGTCTGTGAGCTGGTGTCTGCAATGAAGCTGCTGTGCTGCTTGGTTTAGTATTTTTCTCACTTGTGCTACCCATCTGTACTGACTGGGATCGCCTRCTTTCGAGAGGAAGAGAAATTTTTGCATAGTTGCAGAGTGGAGAGGGYAGAATTTCTTAAAAGGCTAACATAAAAACAAAACCCCAGCCCATGCTTATGACTTGTAAGAGCTTGAGCTCTAAGAAGGGAGAAGAGAGGAGTGGGGAGATGGTGTTTGAGCAACCACACAGCCAGTCTTGTGTGTGCATGGAGAACTGGGGAAGGGAGAACTGGGCAATGCRTGGGCTACAGGACCAGCTTTTGTGTTGTTTTGAGTGTTGCATAGGTCATGGCACATGTATACTCCTTGTTGTACAACAGTTGCAGAGCAGAATGTGCAGATACGTGGGAATCAACTTAGTCCTTCCTATTTGTGTATCTGCAATTATCTTTGTTCCTATTTAAATAGCCCTCGTCTGTGTAAAGATGAAAGGTTAAAGGGAAAATGCAGTGATCTGTTTCATTGCTTTGTGATTGCTGTACTTTAGGACCTCCAAGACTAAACACAGTTGTTCTGTTCTTGTCGGAAGAGCAGCCGGAAGATGCTTGTAATTTAGTGGGGCCCCTTGTCACAGTGTTTGCCCATTGCACAGGCTTTTGTGATCCTGGTCCTTTCGAGGTGCTGGAGTGCAGCACATGCCAATCCAAATGAAAAAAGCCTCTTCCTTCTCAGCTTTGGACTCTTCTCCTTTGCTCTGCTGTGAATTTTTTCCTTCCTGGCTCACTGGTGTCATTCCTGGTGAGGGTTGGCAGACGAGACAGCAATGAGTCAGTGGCAGTGGGAGGCGGATGGGTTGAGACGTGCTTGGTAGATTCCTCCTGAAGATGGAGTCTGCCACTGTCTCTGCAGCACCGTTCTGGGGTCACTGCTGTGGTGAATAATGGCATGAATCATAATTCCTATGGACAGGAGCTGAAAAGGCTCCATAGGGATTTCCTGAGGCAGAGTGTGTGAGGAGGAGGTAGGTAGAACTGGAGGTGGGAAGGACTTGGAGGGTGCAACAGAGATCTGGAGAGCGAGCATCCAGACAGAGTGTGAACCCGGGAGGGTTCTACATGCCAGATGTTTTGACATGAGTGCTGGTGGCTGGGAAAGGAGAGATTCCTGGAGTACTTTGAGCCAGCAGAGCTTGCCCTGTATCTCCAGCTCCGGGTGAGCAATTAGAAAATGAGACTGAGACACTGTTTTAAAAGCTTTGGGTGGATGGGGCTAGGTTTTGGATGTGGGTTGATGTGATGACTTGGCCATGGGCTTCCATGACTGACCTTGCAGTAGTGCCCCTGGCTGCTTGCATTACTCATCTTTGGCCTGGAGACTTTCAAATCTAAGTTTCTTTTATATGAAGCAAAAATGCTTCAGTTTTACTTYAAAATACTGCTGCAGGATGACAGAAGGAGCAAGCATGAGAGATTACTCTCTTCATGGGCTGAATCAGAGTACAATATTTTATTTCCCACTGTGCTACCAGCTATATAAGAAGAAAATGTCAGAAATCCTGCAGCAGGCAGTTATGGTCTGATGGCAGTCTGCTTACCACCTAACCTCTGCTGTTTATTTGTTGGATTATATTCTGAAGCAAGGAAGAAGCCCTTTCTCAAAGCTTTCTGTCCTGCCTTTTCTTGGTGGAGGCTGCATTTGCCTTCATATCTCTCAATATGACCCCTGGAATGGCAGCACTCTGACAGCGTGGTAGGAACTAAGAGTTCAACAGCGGTGTTGTACTGCCCTGTAGAGAAAACCAGCTTGTTATCAGTCCAGTGTGTTGCTCTTAGTTTCATGAGCATCTTCTTTCTCCTCAGATTGTTGCATTTGAGATTTGAGATTCCAGGCTACAGGCAACCTTGTAGCCCCATGAATGCTCTGTTTCAAGTTGATGCATTTCTTGTCCTTAATTGTTCCTTTGTTCATTATGCTTCAGTCTGCATTAAACAGGATAGGTGTGTGTAGCCAAGCCAAAMTGGAAACTGATAAGTAATTAAAAAGATCACTATGAATTGAGGAGTGGAATAAAAKAGCCTAATGTGAAAACACAGCTGTGAGAAAGCAGAATGTCTCATGATATCATTGATGGGCTTCTGAAGATACTCAGATCCCTCTAACACAGCTCAGATGCTGTGATCCTTTGATTAAGTTAATCCTGCCTCTTGATCATAGATTACATGTCAATGTGGCCTTGCTGGATTTGCAGCATGGAGGAGCAGGGTGACTCGGGATGCTGTGGCCGTGCCAGGGCAAGGTTGGTCCTGTGGTGCCTGCTGCTGCTTGTGGAGCAGGTATGTGCCCAAGTGCAGCCGACATGCCGGGCTGGGAACTGACTGTAATTCAACGTTTGTTATCAGTTATCTCTAACCACACTTGTACTTAGGGTGTACMTAGAGTGCCAAGGCCTAACTTTGCAGACCATTTCCCAGCAGGGCTTGTGGCACAAAGCTGTCTTTTAAGTACTTTTAAATAAGCRGAGATCTGGATAATCACTGCTAATTCTTGACCTAGAAGCAACATGACTAGTGTCTTTGGGGCCTCTCATGCCTCCCTTCTCTGTGTTCCCTTTTTGACAGCCTGTGGGCTCCCTCATTTGYTCCAGCTGAATTGCCACCTGGGATGTGGTGGCTCTTTGCTGCTCTTTGGAGGATGCCTTGCTTGGTGACACTGACCAGGAGCTCCTCTTTGCTGCTCTTGGTGCAAGCTGGAAGCCGACCTAGACGGTGGGTTTTGTGACGGGTGAGGAGAGCAGGAAACCGTGGGGCATGTGTGACCCCAAGACCTGACCGTGGAGAACTGTGTTTGTCAATCAGCATGTTTTCTTTATTTTTTCAGTGTACTTTGCTGGAGAGCTATTATATATAATTGGTTCTGGATTACTGCACAAACCACATTCAGATAACACTTGTCACCTTGGGAATAGCTAACAACACATAACAAACCGGCAGCCGGGTGCTTAGGCTGAAGGGCTGAGCATTGTGTGCATGTGTGTGTTGACATTCTTTTTTTTAAATACATCTTGATGAAAAATGCATGCATTTTAAGCAAAGCACTTGTGCATATCTGTTTTGCTTTAAAGCACCGAGTGTGTTCCTTGAGCACATCAACCTTATTTTGTGGCTCTTCTGATGCTGTGCCAGTTTTGTTTATTTTCTTAGCTGAAATATTTCCTCTACAGACTCTTCTGAGAGGACCTTGCTCRGTATATGTCTGGTTCAAACTGAAGCTCAGCCAGCTACTGCTCTGCTTTTTTGCTAGGCACTCCGTCAAATGGGAACTGTGCTTTACTASTGGAAAGCAAACAGTCATATCGAAGCTATCTTAGAAGTAAATTGAAATCTGAAGGAAACAGCCTTCAAGCAAATGATCTCTAAAATCCTGATTTTGATTATCTCAGAGAATCTCTGCTGAAGCTAATGAGGCAGCATCATGCAAAAGACACTTGAGGTTCAGTACTCCCAAGGATTAATTAGTTATCTCTTTGTTGGCTGGTGGTGGTTGTAGCCCWGCAATTTAGTTTCCAGCAGAAAGGCGTTGGAACAAAATTAGAGAATGGAGCTTGTATTGGATGCACAACAAAAGTTGTCTTGGTGCGCTGTGGTTCTCTTCCCCCAGCCCCACAGCACGGCAAGCCTTGCTCTAAGAAACGGGCTTTAAAATCAGGCCATGCCAGAGCAGACTGAGCTGCTGCTGCTGCTCCTCCTCTTGTATCTTTTGTAGGACTGCAGAGGACAAAAAGAGGCCACGTGGGCAGGAAAGGGGGAACTGGAAGGTGTCTTTTCATGTCTAGACTGTGCTCTCCAAGAAAAGCAACTTGGAAGACTTTGTACAACAGTGACATCTGGTGATACCCATCAATATTTACTGTCTCCATCTGTTTTTTTTTTTTAGGCAGGGAGCTATAGTCAGCAATTTACTTATTACTTGAAGTTGGAGCAAATACTTGGACTAGATCCAGGACAGAGACTTTCTAGGATGCYTCCTGGTAGCCAGATTGCTGCGTTTGGTTTGAGGGTGTGGGTAGTGGATCAGACCTCATCTCCCTGTGCTCGGCGTGCTGTGTGTGAGATGATGACKTGCTGCTGTGTGCTACTTGCCTGGGAATAAGGGACCTCATGTCTCTTAAGGGGCATCATCTCATAGGGAGGGTGTCTGCTGTTGCCATAGCCAGAGCTGTAGGTGCTGCAGTCASTGTGTTAAGGGTGTTATCCTCACTGCAGCCCTCAACTCGTTTGCTTAGACCTTAMTTTAATCCAGGGTGTTTCAGTGCATTTAGTAAGTAGGGCATTTGATAAGTGTGTTGTATAAATAAGGTGAAATGTGCTCTTTATTGATGTGAAATATTTTTGCTGTTACTTGTGAGCGCTTCTGATGTCAATAACCAGTTATTAGTGGAAGGCCTATGTTTGAAGCTACAGTTTATTCTATGTGGGTCCTTCTACCATCAGTGCAGCTGGTACAAGTAGGCTGTTTGCTGGTTCCTTTTTTAAGGCTAAGCTAGCCATGCTCTCCTGTCACTGAAGGAGACACAATTCAAGTGCCCTGCTGAGAATGGAACTTCCCTTTCTCCAGGAGGGGAGCATTGTACGTAAACATGAACCGGTTCTGCTCTCCCTTCTCCCGTGCCAAATACCCTAGAGCACTCGGGTTGTGCTTATGCTTTTTTGCTCTCCTTTTCAGTACTCAAGCAAATAAGCAAACTCAAGCAATTCAGTAATAAGAGGTTTCCTTGGGTTAATTCAAGTATGTGGCATGCTCTTGAAGGAATTGGGTAATTCCTCCCTCATGAAGGGGTTGTATATGGCTTGAGGTCTAACTCCAGTGCATGGGGACCATCTTCCAGGACCAGTGCTCACATGAATGTTTGATACCTGTTYTTATGTCTCATCTAAAGAGCTGTGSTCCTGAGGGCAGGGACTTGGTCCCGCCTTGCACTGCATCAATCATACAAATGCTGTTTAACAAAGAACCGCTAGGAAAAATAGTTTGATTGGACTAATGTGGGGGACAGGAGGGGAGGCCTGCAGTCAAGCTGAACTCAATTTCCTTAACGTTTGGTATTATACAAGCCCAGTAAGCAGAGTCACTGTGATTACTACACCCCTGTTTCTTCCCAAAGGATAGAATATGAAGTAAATCACTCCTTGGAGAGCAATAGTAAGGTAAGGTTTTTCATACCATCAATCAGATGCCAAAATAGCATGTATGYTTTCTGTTCCTTTCTTTTCCTAGAGCTAAAAACAACAATCAGACAGTAACACCTTTATATGCTGTCTAAGGAACTTTCATTTGTTTCTTGAAAGTTTTGGTTTAATTGAAAACCTGTGGACAATGTATCCTGGCTCCTATGAAGTTGTATTTTTAAAAGAAATCTGTATCTCTACAGTATGTTCTCTATYTCCTGTGTGACTAGAATTCCTCGTGGGGCATTGGATTTGACATMTTTAAACAAAATACCAGCAAGTATTCCAAAGGAAAAGCTTAGATTTGGATGAATTAAAAGGAAGATAATCTCTATGGTTTCAGGAAGAGGAACAGAAAATATCCCTTAGGTAGAAATGATGGTGTGTGTTCAGATGGATTGGTAAATGCTTTGCAAATCCCACTGAGCAATCGCAAATATACTGTTTAATACTTCTCTTAATTTTAAAAGACAGTTTGTTTAAATCCAGCTGCTAGAATTTAGCAAAATGGTCATCTTGGTGCTGGTGAGAGGACCTCAAATMGCAATTCAGCTGGCGTCATAGATTTCATTTTGAGAGAGTGCATGAGCTACCTGTGCCATGATCAGCAGAGAGCCAGGACAATTTGAGATCATCTTGTCCAAGGATAAAAGCATTAATGGGAAACTGAAAAGCAGTGTTTTCCCATTGATTTCAGGGGGAAAGACTATAATGGCYAAGTCACAGGTTGAGGGTATAGAGGAGAGCCAACCTGCTGTGAGACCTGTTCTCGCTTGGGCTGTGATGGCCTGTTCATGGTTATTTCAGGACACAGAAGTGGGGGAGTAAATCTACAAGAGCAGCTTTTAGGAGCAATAATACTGAAGCCGGTGGGGCTGCAAAGGTTTAAGAGGAGACACAGACTCTTGCAGAGCTATTTGTTTTATTTCTGAAGCAGTTGGAGGACAGGGAAGGTGTTCAGTGTTTGGTAGTGTCTGGTCCCAGTTTCTGTTGACAAACCACAACTCCYACCTCTGAGTGCAGGATAATGAGAAGGACTTTTAGTGTATTAGAAATAACGTTCTATGTGCAATTACTACTTTTTGACAAGAGATACATGCATGGGTAGAAAACTAAGTCTAGTGACGGATGGGTTCCTAGTGGGACTCTTGGATTGTGGAAGGGCCAGAACTGCTCAGGGCTGCTTAGGGGAAGACAGCAAAAACCCACCTGGCCTCTTTCAAGCAAGTGCATCTTTAGATGAAGCCYGTCCTTCCGCAAGCTTCTGTGCATATCCTCGACTCCAGTTTAAATCACTGGTGTCAGTTCAGCTTTCGGAGCTGGGAGATGAGGTGCTTTGCTAGGTCTAYACCAGCGAGCTCTGTCTGTCTGTGCCTGCAACACCATCCTAGCCAAGGACCGTGAACTGCTTCCCCATCCCTGCACTCCCTGCTTGGTACCTGGAGTTCCTAGGGAGCCTCTAGGCAGCTGCTCTTCCCGGGAAGTCCAGCCTGCCCCGAGGAATGTGCTTCCCTGCCTTTCGTCTCCTTAAACACACTGGTGTGCCRGGAATGCCACGTTCCCTCGCGGTCCCTCAGGGCTCCTTATTGACTTTTATGGTCTTTAAAAGACCTCTGCATGGATTTGTAATCATTCTACGTGTACACCGAGCARCACTAACATAACTGGTAATTAATTTGTTTTAATTGTTTTTATATAATCCCCGCGAGCRACCTCATGTTTTGTTTTGCATCTGTTATGTTTCTGACTCAAATTTTAATGCCTTAATGGGAATGGTGCCAACTGCTGTAACACTGAGCTATGAGCAATCTCCTGGCACGCTTCCAGTCCTTTATTGTGGAACTAACTATACAGCACTGTAATTTAACTAGCAAAATGTGGCAAATCACTATTATTAATAACAATAAATCTATTTCTGCAGGTTGACAGCATTAAAATAACAAATTACTCTGCAAAGAAAGCTGGTAATTTTGGGTGCTTTCCACTGCGATCATTGCAGAAGTGTAATATCCATTATTAAGAGCCCTTTGGTGTCTCATGAAGGAGCTGTTTGCACATGACARTGTATCATGGTGCTTAAAATGGGGGAGGATACGAGGGCCTTGACCATGGCTATTTCAGTAATTCATCGTTTTAATTTAAATGTTAATGGCAGGATGGGGTGRGTTAGGGAAAATTGTCTGTGTCTTCCCCTCCTCCCCTTTTTAATAATACAGTCTCACCCAGTTATTCCTACCTTAATGCCAAGATATTCATTTCCCCTTCTCTCCACCCTGTGTTACTGTCTTCACTCCTGAATTCATAGTCCCCTGCAGTGTGCAAGTGTCCCCAGAGTGCTTGTTTTGTGCATGGYTTTAGCCATAAGCACAGAGCCCACCAGAGGCTCATGTTTATACAAAAGCAGCCAAACTCCTGGATTGCACTAGCTCAGCCATTTGGACAAGACTGGACCAAAATCACATGCGGACGATTACTCTCAGGCCAGTGTTCCTTGGGGGCTATCACTGTTTAACCTCAAGGTTATGCTCAAGTTCTCGGAGTGATTTGTGCCTCGATCTGCCTGGCACCTTTGCCCTGGAAGCCTGAGGAGCAGCATGATTCAGCRTTGCACCTGCTGTATTAAGTAAACCCAAACTTTTGCAGCCTAATTGAAGAAATCCACGTCAGCCCTTAGCACTGCTGTGCCTCCGTACCATTGATTGCTTSGGGAGTTATGCAGCAGCTCCCAGGGTGAGGGTGGAGAGATGGGGCTTTGGGTGGTGAAAGGAGAAGGGAACTGAGGTTCYGCCAGGGAACTGGGGAGTGACTGTTTGGGATTGGACTTCTACTGGCTTACATACAAATCTCCTTTTTTTCTGTGCTCTGCGTTGGTGGGGTAGGCAGCCTAGTAAACTCAAATGGGAGTTGGAACTTYATAGAGAAGAGAATATTGGAATATCTTCCTTATAAAGGTCAGGCACTGAAATATAGTTAGACTAGTAATRAAGTTACTGTTTGCCTAAGAACTTATAATGTATTTGGGGATTTGACTTCCACTTTTCTGTTATTTCAAGGCAAGTCCTCAGCTAAGCCCTCTGAAGGTAATGGAGAGAGTCTTACAGGCTACTGGTCATTGCCTCAGTGGCTTTGGTTCTTTATAGAAGAGTCTGAAATCTTCAGATTATCATTTATGAGCCAATAAAATTTGGCAGATTAGCATAGGTCACTTCTTTAAAAAAAAATCTTTAAAATATATTTTCAGGGATTTGGAATAGCGCAAGTGCATTTCTGGAGCTGAATTTTGCAGTTATTTTAGCAGAAACCTACGCAATATTCMTGTCTGGATACCCATGGTTTGGAAGATGACAACACATAGTGGAAATGCCAGGCACTGGGAATTTGGGAATAAACTGTGGTGTGTAACTTGGTCACTGCTTGTTTGCCTTGGCACTGGCCTCGGTGATGACTGTGGAGTCAGACAGGATGTTGGAAAGTCTGAATGAGCAGATGGGGAAGGGAAAAGTTGGTTAAATTATGTCTGACCAGAGCACTAGGGCATGTGAAGAAGGGAGCAGAGCCTCCCACAAACCCAGTCTTCGGTGCAGTGAAACAAGTGGCTCTGGTGTGTTCTTCAGCAGGATGCTGGGTTGGGCTCTTGCGTTCGTAGTTATTCCTGGAGTGCAGAAGGGCCCTGGTGCTGCTGCAGCAGGGGATTGCTAGTGTTTTGATTACAAKTTTTCATTATTTGTCTTGCTCTAATTTAGGAAGAGGATGCTAGAAGTCGCTTTGACTTTGTGTGCATATGTGAGACAGAATCATTTCCACACCCAGCTGACTGGCAGCACATTGAAGCTTGCCTGCTGCTTCATGGAAACCTGTATATGTGTCAGGATGAAGGCGTGAGTTCCCCATGTACAGCTGAAGCCTGCAGGCTTTTCTTGCAGTTACTTCACGCACTTAGTCCATTTTCTCAGACTAAAGTATCTCCTAGGTGGATGAGTGGTCTCTGCAGGCTTTAATTCATG
Source organism: Eudromia elegans (assembly GCA_003342815.1). Lineage (NCBI taxonomy): Eukaryota > Metazoa > Chordata > Aves > Tinamiformes > Tinamidae > Eudromia > Eudromia elegans. Next base: position 2,388,716 of record PTEX01000097.1, read on the forward strand.
GCTCTCTGTAGCTGAGGTACTAGTGGTGCCATTWGGAGCTGTTCAGAAGGATGCAGCCCCTTGTGAACACTAACAGACAAATGGAGCTTTGAGCTGTTATCCAGCCTAATCTGTTGATCAGACCTTGATAATTTAGGCTTAGCAAGTKTGATACCAGCTTCTGCTCTCCTGGAGAAGTGTGTGCAGTTCCTGGAGGGGCTGGTGTGGAGGAGCTGGTGTGGATTGGTTTCAGAAGAGGGCCATGGACCTCCAGCTCCCATAGTAAAATCTCAGAGCAGGCTCTGGTATCTCAGTCACTTGTGGCCCACCCTTTGCTTTCAGTCTAGGACCTTATGACACTTGACAAGCAAGATGGAGGTACTTGACCCTGCTGAGTGTTTTCATCCTGTCAATTTGTGAAGCAGCTAAATCTGTGTTCTGGCATGGTGGAACATGCTGATGTCTCTCAGCTCTCACTCTGCTGTTGGAGGGTTATTTGAAGTGTGCCCTAGATTTGTTGCTCAGAAAAGCCTGTGTAGGGCCTCCCCTTCGTAACAGTTTTAAGGCATGTGCCTCAAGTAGGAGACACATGTTTGACAATGTTTGGTGCTTCCCTGTTGGCCAAGCTTTCCTCATACTGTTAGTGACCACTGTGAACCATGACTGTTGAATCRGGTGTGTCAGGACATCAACCAAACGTGGCTACTGGAAGTGTGTGTTAACACAGTGGCTTTTTTGGAAACATGTGTTTTCACTAGCTTTAGGATGCAAATGAAAAAGTTGAAGGTGATGTGACTTTGTTGCTTTGTGATGGTCACGTAGCTTCAGTTCCTAAAGGGGAAGTTTTGAAACAACATAAAACAGAGAAATTGGGAAAGACTTTTGCTATAACGAAATAGTGGTTTCTCTATGGTTAAACATTATCTTGTCTTTTGCAATTTAAACGAGGGATGCAAAGCAATCACCTAAAAATGACAAGTGGTTTCTAGGAAAGTCTAAAATATTGAAAACTAAGGTCTCATGAATCAAAGTAAAGAGTTTAGGAATGAACCAGTGTGTAGTGAAGCACTTGGGAAATCAGGCATTAGTATGAGTCAAATGTACCAAACCAGGTCACTGCAATATTTTTTGTAGAGGTCTGAGGAGGCAGTAGACAGAAGCACTTATATAAGTAACCAAAGCTATTTTTCTTTAGATCTGCCATAGGCTGACCATCAGTTTTCCAAGTATCTCATGGGTTGTGTGAATAATATTCTGCAGCTATGCCTACACAATCCATGGGGTCAGGTGTAGTTTATTCACTTCGATCTCAGTTGGTTCTTGGTCTCTGTGGATACAAATGTTGAATTTAAGAGCTCCAATCTCTGGTATTCCAGAGCTTTGAGTTTTAGGAACTGAGTTCATGCAAGCCATAGCCTGTGTGCTTGATGAGTGCTCTGCTGTCTGCAGAACTCTAATTCATATCTGAAGAGGTTTATACCATTTTGTTATTTAAACCTCTGTTCTGCAGGACTAGAGATACAGAGGAAATACGTATTGCTGCAAAACTGCATTAAACAAAGTTGGCAATCTGAAGTTGTGTGATTTATGCCTGCAAGAGGCTGCTACATGGTGAGAAAAATAAAAAAAAGACTAATGAAATTTTTCTTRTCTTGAAAGGCAGAGGCCAACGATATTGGAGATGGAAAGCACTGGGCTCTGACTAGAGCTGTTACCTGCAAATTAGCTGCTGATGCTGCTGTTTGTGATAAGATGTAAAAATAACAAACTAAAATGCAGGCTACCTGGAGGTGATTATAAGTGTTGAGAACTCTAGTCTTACAGATCTTATTCCTTATGCAATCAGCAGCAGAGATTTGAAGGAAKATTGTGCATCTCTTGAGACCTTCCTGGTTCTCACATCTCCGTTATGTGCAAGGCAAAAGGGTGCCCTGCCAAAGGGGAGGTTCAGAGGTGGGGTGAGGAGCTTTACTGCATAGTGTGGGCACTGTGTTCACTATCCCCTCGCTGACAGCAGGGTAGGGGTGGTCTCAATCTCTTCACGCACAGTTCTTTGGATCCTGTTTTCCACATCCTGGAAAGAMACTAATTGCATGGTTTTAAACATATGAGAGGTGGCAACATAAGCATCTATTTTTCCTGGGATTTTTTCTGCTTTAACATCACTTTCTATTAGAAGTGATTAAAATTAAAACACTAAAGTTTGCCCCTTTTTTCACTTTGCTCGAACCTGGGCTATGAACGTAGATCATGAACATAAATGGACAGCTAGACTTGAAACTGCCTCTTTTAATAAGGCATAAATGTGTGGTGATGGGGGAAAGAACCACTGACCCTCATCTTGTTGATAGTAGTTACCCGGGGATGAAGCAGACGAGTTGAAAGGGGCTGCTGTAGCAATGTAAAACATTCAACTCTGAAATTGTTCTTCTGATGATATTTGAATAACTTTTCCATAGTTTAAATTGGGTTGCAAATGAATGTAATTTTAAACCTACAAGGGGTCACTTCAATCGGAGAAGCCTGAATTCAAAAAATGAAAAGCAGTTTACATGGAGACCGACTGTGGAAGGTCTGAATCCCAAAGCATGCAAGATTTCCTAGCTTGGCTGGAGAGGGAAGAAAAGTGGATGCCCAGAAAACTGACTTGTCCCAGGCCAGGGAAAGGCCATGATACCASTAGGGTTAGTCAAGCCTGACTTCTTTGCACAGTTTTTGCTTGAAGTCTAAAGCATTAACAGAAAGGTCCTGACTAGTGTTTTAATTTGGGTGATGAGAGTTTTTCAGGTAGACTTTGAACCAGAGGCTGTTTCTGGGTGTATGTGGCAGACAGGAGGGTGGGGGCCAGAGGCTGGGTGGGTGCGTTTGCTGCTTCTGTTTTCACTAGGGGACTAGTCATGCAGAACCAAAACAGGAGAAAAATAACTTATTCTTTCTGCAGATACTGGCAATAATACTTTGACTTAAGAAAAAAAATCCAAGTAGCTATCATGGTTTATTGATTGCCTAATATTTAGAATACAGTCTGTGTCAGGTTTGCCAGATCAACTTCTTGACCTAAATTATTTAACAGTCTCTTCAATGCTGAATTCCTGTTTTTTGTTGGGCTCCTTCATAGCCTGGATGYTATCTAGCTCAAGGAATTTCATTTGTCTCTACGTCAGCATGTCCAGAAGAATCCGTGTAAAGAAAACAAACTGCATGTCCCCTTCACAGGACATCTTGGCTGCTATTTCTCTACCCACTAAAAGCTTTATCACTCAGCCTTGTTATTACCATGCTAAACGGAACACTTCAGAGCTGAGCGGCTTAACAAGATAAAAACATGCTTTGCGGTTAATGTGGTTGCTGCAGGCATGCACATGGGGCTGGTGGGGAGAGCTGCTCGCTTCCTGCTGGTGCAGCTGCGGAGCCGTGCAAAATAGCTTGGCCTAATAACGCCTTCGAAAGCAGACAACTCGAGACGCCTTTTTGCTATATCAGGGTAACATCTGAATATTGACCTGAGGTGGAGGAAAGTGTCCTTTCCTCTTCTGGGCACCTGCTACGTCCTTGATGTTCAGACTAGACTTGCTGTTTTCCAGCTGCTGTTTCCGTAGATTTTTTTTTTTGAGTCAAGCATTGTTGAATGCAAGGGTGCAGTTTTAGTAAGTTGTAATCCAAAGGAGTTTAGTTGCAATGTTTGTGTAAGCCTTGTATTTCGTCGAAGTACTTCATTGATTTTTCTATTGTTGTTGATTTCCACTTTAGATTCATTTTGAAATATATCCAGTGTAAATTCATCTTTCCTAACAGAGAGGTGGACTTGTTCRCGTTTGCACAAAGCGTGTTTTGGTGCCAGTGGGATCTCTTCTTGCAGAATGTGTGACAGAGGGGTTGGAAGCTGCCCAGTTTGTGCCAGGGAGCACCTCAGTTAAGTGTCAAGTAGAGTGGTCTTTGATAAGATATTAGGTTAGTATTCAAGGTGCTGAGGTTGAGTTGTCAAGCAGGGCATGGGCTACATAACTCTGGAAAAATGGAAGGTTTCAAGTTCTGYCTGCATTAAATGAAGAAGACCCTTGGAAAAGCTTTCAGAAAACATGCTTGGATTACTAGTAACACTGCATCAGTAGTGTGAGTTGAGACCTTGGGTAGGTCCCTGTTGCTTAAAGCTGCTACCTGCCCTTGAAGGACTTWGCAATCAAGGAGTCGGAGTGAGCTTCAGTATGACAGTAAATATTGTGACTTGTCTGAGCGTGCCTTTAATATCACGGCCCTGAATCAGCCTGGTGTGATTGAGATATGCGGTGGGAGCCCAGGCAGTCTCAGGTTATAGTTTAACACCTTGGTGTCAGCTCCTTGGCAGCAGTCCTGCCTCTTCTGTACGTGCCTCACCTCTTCAACTGAGATTTCTCCAGCCCCTCAGAGCCCCCTCTCCTCTGTGCGTGACCCTAGGAGCTCCTGCAGGGTCCCACATTCAGCTGGTGTTGAGGGGCTGAAAGCGAGCGGTGCTGTGGCAAAAGGTCTGTTTTTCAAACATKAAAATTCAAGTTCCTCAGGACAGAGGAAAAAAAAGAGATTAAAAAAGGTGAAATAATTGCTGTCTCTGGAAATTTCAATTATCAGTCAAAATATCCTGAAATCAAAACCTTACTGACATTCAGCCTCAATTATATAAAAACCATTGGGGATTTGGAGTATGTTCGTGTAAATGAGGTCTCTGATMACTGAGGGAATTTTCAATGTACTTAATGGATGTCAAGAGACTTGACCCTGTTTTGAATACCAGGGAGTTTTGGATAATTGAAGTTTGGATAATCTAGGTTGAACTGTAGAATTTAGCAAATTAAGATAATGTTGAGACTGCATGCGAGTTAATTTTGGTTCTGACAAATGAAAGCAGTTTAACAAGCTTAAAGACTAAAGCCAGCCAAGACAGACTCTGTGTTGCAGACTGCAGTTACGAGGCACCTCGTATAACCTCTGTARTGCACTTTTAGCAGCATCTGGAAGGATCTGCATACATACATGAAGGGTGATTTAATTTCTCCAGCCCACATATACCACAAGCTGTCAATAGGGCTTTCAGTTCGTGCAGGGGTGACTCCTGTGATGAGTGTTTGTGTCTGATGGAAAGTGAGCAGAGAYGACTGAGTAGCGATAACTGTGATAACGCAGCAGGCTGTGCAATGGCTGGTGGTGATAATGATACAGCTGATAAGAGCTGGATGCRAGACAGAGAAGTGCAGTTGTCCTGMATTTCCCAGGSTTTCCTGATGTCCTGAGTGCATTCMTAATCATGCCTCTGCTCTTCTACCCCTAGACATGCATGCTTTAATATATTTCTAGTTTTCCATTGAAGGGAAGGATTAAATGGCTAAAAATGAGTGATTAGCACAGTGCTTTAAGAACAGAAAAGAAGCAAGATTGGGGAAGCACACTGTCCTGCTTTAAGTCAACTGACAGCGGGTACAAAACTCTGATATTCTCACAAAAATCTCTTTATCCGGCAGGTCTGAGTAGATGCTGAAACTGAGAAGTCTGTTCTTTTTCCCCAGCATTGTCCTAATGAGAGGTGTCTCTAACCCCATTGGCACCAGTACCAGACCCTGTAACACTTTGAGAGTACTGCAGAGGGGCAGGAGAGGTGGTTCAGAAGGGACGGGTTCTGCTGCTGTGTCCAGGACATGTTGTGGAGCTGTTACCTGGTTCTTGCTTAGCTGTAGCTCTTGGGTATGACACTCAACATCGATGGGACTTTGCCCCTGAAGGTTTTAACAAGCTGGGTSTTAGTGGGTCTTTGTGGTGATTTTTTTCACTCCTTTACTGACTGTAGGAGGGGAAGATGTTAGGGAATATAGTGCATAGAGAGTGTTTAAATGTGGGTATACGAGAGGCAATGGTGGAATTTTTGACTGAGGCCGATGTTAAATGTTTGGCTGGTGCATTGTGCATTGCAGACTCTCCTCATTTTTCAAAAATATGTTTTCATTTTTAATATAGGCTCTTGGCTAAAGGAGGGCAGTGGCAATGTGGCAGCCAATGAAGACATTCTTTGTGAGCATTTTAACTTGACATAGGCTCCGTCTGTCTGCAGGAATGTTTATCAAGAGGCATAGCTGCTACATAACATCAGGGGAAGGATGCTCTGCAAGTGGAGTGTGTTAGTTTTATTGCATTAGCAGCTAGAAACCCCAGATCACCCTGGGACTCTGTTGYACTGGGCTCTAGATAATTCCCTACTTTCTAAATTGCTGAACGAAAGAAAGAAAGAAAATATATAGAAAAAAATAAAAGGATTACCCCGTCTTATAGATGGGAATGGAAGTGTGGTGCCATCAAGTGAAACATACAGAGGTTAAATAGGAAAGTGGAATACAGATCTCCCCAACTCTGCTCTAGGGTCTTATCCACATAACTGTCTTCCCTTCTTGGATCTCAGTGTGAAACCCATTATATTGGAGAAGATGGAAAAATGGACAAAATGGGGTTATCTAATCCGCCACTGAAAGAGAATAAAATGCTTGGAGTTATAGAGAGGGGGCTGTGCTGAAAGATGAGACACACCAGACCTTCAAATAGGTTTAGGTATCAGACTTGTTGGGAAGCAGTCAGGAAAAGGAGTGTGTATCAAAGCATGGAGGGGACAAATGAAGGGTGGCTTAAAAAAAGGCAAAAGGGGCTGTTTTAGGGAGAAATGTAGAAATAAAAGAAACACTGTTAGTCCATATGTKTCTGATAGCTGGAAAGATATTCYCACCCTAACAGCTTTTAGCTTTGCAAACATCACCAAAAAAGGAGACTAGACAATGCCAAGTATTTTCTACAGCAAAATTACCATATAGAGAACCACAGGGAAAATGCCTGAGACCGCAAACTGTAAACAAGCTGAGCCCCTGGCASTCTTAAAAACCAATGTTGTTTTTTAAAGTGCATGTTAAAACCAACTTTGTTTACTTAATTGCRATAGAACATTGTATTTTCCTAAACAGAAAATTGAGAAAACCTGGAGGGTGATTCTGYGGTTTGCAATAAACAAACACAAATGTGAAATCGAACACTACCCARATTACAAAAGCTAAGTACATGGAACACCCCCAGTACAAACTTGTCACTCAAGTGCCAACTGTCAGGAGTTGGCTACTTTGCATAAACCATAGTTTTAGCTTTTATCTTAATGTCAGTGCTTTGTTATGATTGACCTTCTTCTGGCTGGAAGCCCACTTAAACTAAACAATGCTATTCTGTTCCAAAGAGGGAGAATAGAGAAGCATTGTTTCTTTGGAAAATGCCTTTGGAYGGAATCCCAGATGGGAAGGAAGTGGTGTAATTACTGTACTCAATGCAGAGCTCTGTAGGAGCATGCAAGGCAACCAGTCTGCRATGAAGGGGGAGCAATTCTACACCTCTGCCGACTGTGAGACTCTATTAACTGACCAATTTTCATATTAGTGCTTTGTTTGCTCTGCTTAAGCAAAAAATGCAGCGTTTGRCCACTGTAACTTAAAAATTCAAACTAGGCTCCCTAAGCAAATAGGGAGAAAAATACACAATGACTGCTTGAAGGTGGCAACACAGCAGTCTAACCCAGCTTTTTCTTCTTTACCTGTAGAAGATGAGCCTCTTTCTGTTCCAAATTCCACAAAAWTGTGTGAACTCATCTTCTGATTATCACTCCATTAAATATAGCCTTTGCTTTGAAATGTCGTCTTCTAGTGATAGAATCTCTGCTTTTTGAAGTTGTCGAAGTAATATCTGTAAGAGATTATAACACATATTATGATATAAATTTTCCCAAATTTTGTTTTTATAAAATGTCATAGGAATCACATTGTTTAAAAACACTGGGAGAGACTTATCTCAAGTGGAAAATGAACTTGGTWATGCTATTGTGAATCAGTTTTATCTTAAAAGMATCTCTACAAGAGAAATGGGATATGAGGCAAATTATTTTAGATGGAAGAGAGTTTTTCTATGTACAGCTCAGTTGCAACAGGTAAAATGGGCAAAAGATAAGGGAGGAATTACTGTGGCTATTTTACAGAGCAGTGGTGTAGAYGTACAATTACCCACGGCTGCCTGGGAGGTTTGATGTAATGGTGAAGTAAATGCGCTGAGATGCTTTGCTCTCCAGGTGCTCTGCTCCCCAGGAAATGCTCCAGTTGGGACAAAGACTCCATTATGTGTTGAGTGCATCCAAAAATCAGCCCCAGGCCAAGGTGTTCGGGGGATGCTCCTGACCCTGTTCAGGTTGGTGGGAATCTGCACATGTGAGCCTGGGGTGTGCTCACTGGCAGCAGGGGGTAGGAGGTGGCTTGTGAGCCTGGCCGTGGCATTGAGTGCATCTGGCTCTGCCCTGGAAATGCCATGTTTTAAATGGATGCTTTGTTTCCATGTGCAAGAGGCATCTCCAGCTGTGTTTCTGGATCCCTGATGTGTGTTTGAGTGGCATCCAAAATTTGGGCTGGGATAGACAGGAAGGCAGACAGGGATGTGTCAGCGTTCTGAGTCGCACTGCCTCACACGCTATGTGGATTTCTGCTCTCTGGAGAACCCAGCTGAGATGGAACTCAACTTTACATTCCTTTAATGCTGACAGATGTACCCGCTGCTGTGCCGAGGAGACGGTCTGGTCTGGTGGAGCAGACAGGGTGGAATCCTGCGTGTTTGGATGGGCGTTTATTCCTTAAACTTACGCGTGGTCCAGCAGGAGTGAAAGGTTTGGTGGCATATGCAGAGCAACATAAGCTTTCAGGCATACAGTGATTATTTGAGACGATCACTGCCTTAGTACTTAGCTTTCCTTGGGGACCATTTTTCGCGATATCTAATGTTTTGTCAAGGCCCATGCACTTTAAGAGGGTTGGAAGTCAGCCATAGCGATCAAAATTAAGTAGAAAAAGACAGTTTTTTATTTTTTATTTTTTATTTTTTAAGGGATTCTTTTTAACAGTTTTACAGAGGTTGCTGCTAGTAGGCACCAAGGCATTTTAGCAAAGAAGCATTCTGGAAGTGTGGCTGATTGCTGCTGGAATTATTATCAAATTAGAAGATGGCAGTGGAGGGAGGGGTGAGTTCAATGGGAGCTGGAATTTGGATGGATCTGAAGGGGACATCTCATCGCTTGAATTGCTGCCAGTAGCAAAATTGTTTTTGACTAGTGAGAACCGCTGGCCCCCAGAGCACTGATTACATCTGCAGTGCTTGGGCTGCTGGATTCAAAACTTGAGGGGAATTCAAAAACCTGCACCTTAATTGTTTTTGCTTAGGCTGTGGAGCTTGGTTATAGCCAAGCAAGAACATCCAGAAGGCAAAGCACCTCCAAGGCTTTGAACTCTCAGGGTGGGTGATATTGCTGAAGATGCCAAACCAGGTCTATCCATCCCTGGACAGACCAGGAGCTGAGGGTGGCAGCTTTCTCTCATCTCGGATGCAGACCTGGAGCATGCTCTGCAGACCAGCTGCGAGGTGTCACCAAGTGTCCAGTAGCCCTCAACTGCTGCTTATCAGTAGGTAGTTGGCATGGTTTGTATGAGAGGCTGCTCCATTTTGGAGAGAAACACTGGATCTGCTTTTAGGGTTAGAGCCAGAAGCATCACCAGGTGACCTGCATTGACCCAAGGTTCCAGGTGTGCTGGATGTGTGATGGGGACCCGAGCAGCCTGGGGAGGAGGCTGCAGGGCTGCATCTCTGCCTTGGAGGATGTTGCCTCTCACCAGCAGGGACTCAGGCAATGAGAGACCAGRTTTTAATTATTCTCCCCTCACTCTGCACCACCCTGTAAGGAGCAGTTAACTCCTGAATGGGGAGGATTGCAGTGTGAATTTTTTCCTCCTCTAACCTACTTTAGCTAATTTCAGGATGCTGGCAGCTGACATGCATTATTTATACTGCTGCAAACCTTGTATTTTGGATGAGAAATCCTACTGCCAAGCTTCCTGCTTCTAATAAGAGTTCCTTTCACTAAATTACCTCCTCACCCAGCCCAGGGCTGCCCTTGCCAGGGCCCCAGCTGGTGCTACATGATGGCTTTGGCTTGGGGAGCCCGCCTGGTCCCGGGAATCTGCTGGCCCATGCCCAGCTCGGCAGCACAGGGAAAGGCTCCTACACCAACCAAGAGAGCGGGATGAACCGCAGGGGGAACTGCTGTGGGACTGAGTGGCAGAAGTCCTGATTTTCCATGACCTGCTGTCTCGTGCTGCTGCTTGAACCYGTGCAACCTGAATTTAAAGTGCTGCCGTGTTCCTCCCCCGCCACCCGGTGTGGGTGACAACAGAAGGTGACGCAGGAGGACAACGGGCCTGGGCCCTGGAACAAAATGCTTTGAGGTACCTATATCTGTCTCTGTCACAACAGATCAATTGCCAGAGCCTGGGCTTCTACCTTGTCTTGTTGGTTTGGGAGATAACTCGCTCCTTAGTGGCTGAAATGGCTTCTGACAAACCTCCCCTTTGAAACCTGTGCTCAAGGACACCGCTCTTTCACTGTTTGCTCAGTCAAAAATATTCTGGTGAGCATCCTTTTTCTTCCCCTTGCTTTTATCTGAGGCAGCATAATAAAATACCTTAGATAAACAAATTTATTCTTGGAGGGATGTTTATTAAGCGCTGGCAATCCCTCTGATAAATAATTTCTCTGGGAGAGAGGCGGTGGGGGGGAAAGTAGGCCAAGGAAGTGATTCTAGCGCAGGGGATAATGCGGGAAGCGCAGGACGGGCTGCGGCGGGAGCCGCGAGACGGGCGCTCCCGCAGYGCCATCTACAGGGACCCGCCACCCGGGCAAGGGGACGCAGCGCAGGCGTCACTGAGGGCATTTCCTGGGCGTTTGGGAAAGCCTGGGCCCCCTCTGTGACCCAGGCYCCCCATAGGACGGGCTTCCCGGATGCACAATGTTGTCCCAAGCAGCCCACTCTGCACGTGGGCCAGCCGGATAAACGGGGTAGGAAATAGGGCAGCTGTCTGTGAGAATTAATGGTCTTTTCTATTAGGGAAGAAGCTGAACTCAAGGCAGGTTGCGAGGTGGAGGAGAGGAAATGCTTCATGTCGGTTTGAAACGGATTTTGTTGTTGTTGTTTTGGGTGAAACGAAACCCACGGGACTTTCATTTTGGGTCAACTTGAAATGTCCGGTTAGACTCAAATTAAGCATTTTGTTTTGATTTGAGGTTATTTAACTCTTTTCATCTTAATTTAGGTGGCTTTTAATCTGAGGAAAAAACATATCAGTCTGAAAAGCTGTTGCTTGACAATACTGAGGGGAAACATGTCAGCATATCCAAAAAGAGAGTTTTCACTCTGACAGTGCTCTGAAATGCACTACCTTTAACTTTTTTTCTTTAAGATTCTCCTTAAACTATTAACAACCTTCCTTTCCCTCTCCCTATTTATACCAGTGACAACTATTCATGGAGCTCATCTGCCATTCAGTTAGATCTCCTTAAATCTCAATTTCTCAGCAAAYTTATTATCTGTCAGCCCCCTAATCTCTTAGCTTGAGTGAATATACCACTTAACTAGTGAAGAAGTGAGTTAAAGTGGCATATCCCAGCATACATYGGGAATGAGTGGCTAACCCTGGAGACTTGGACCTTAGCCACATCCCTTCTTTCCTTAGTAGCTCTGAACTCCACTACCTCTAAGAAAACGCAGCTATAATGCAAGGATGGGATAGTCTGCAGAAGAAAGCTGGACCAAAATGTTCTCTACTAAAGTCTCCTCTGGTAAATGATGTCTGCAAGACAGCCAGGAGAAGCTCGTGAATGAGTTGGGCCACTGAGCRCAGCTCAGCCCTGGGTAAGTTTTGGGTATGTGGAAGGTCAAGAAGATCCCTTCAGATTATGGTCTTACTGTTGCTGATTGGTTTTGATATTTCCRTGCTGGCTGATGATGGAGAAATCTCCAAGAATATGTTTTGGCCTATGCATGGGATGGGCTTTTGAAGTTTGATATAGCCTGTGTGTACTCTGGGTAGGTTCGTACACTTTGAAGCAGAACAGCAGCCTTGAGTACTGCCTTTGCTTTGCGCTTTGGGATCTTCAAAGGAGCTGGTGGGACACCAAATCCCCCCTGAAATTCATTCTTGCCGTGGGAGCAGGTCTCCCTGGAAGCAGCTTGATCTCATCATCTTGCAGATGAGCTGATGCCTCTGCCTTGCACCTTTTGAGGGCTTGGGGAAGTCTGCAGGCTGTTTGTAGTTAGGGYGCTTCTAAAATTGCTCTTCAGCCATCTGCTAAATCTGAGGTTTCAGTAACGTTATGGCAAGTGCTGGCTGCCCCACGAGGGTCAGCACCGGGAGCAGCTTTTCCAGCTGTAAGCGGGTTTCCTGTCTCAGCTTGTGTGCGGATCGGAATGGTTATGCCAGCGTAAAGGGAGGAGCTCTTTTGAGCAGGTAGGGATAATAGGAAAGTTGTTCTCGCTCTCTGATGTAACTATATCCAAGCTCACAGCACAAAGGGAAAGTGGTTTTTGGCTGAGGAAAAAATCCAGCTTTTCAAGGAAAGAAGATGAAGTTAGCACACTTGTCCCCGAGAGATATGGGGCAAGTGGCCAAGTTCTTTGCAGTGCATTTCAAACGTGGAGCAATTTGCCTTATGCAGACAGCAAGTGGGGTTTGCTCTCTGGGTTAGCAGGGGATAGATGCTCCATAATGGGGAAGTAGCTTCCTCCTGGTTCCTGGTGCTCTTGCTACCAGCTGAGGATGTGCTCAGTGGGCCATGGCTGGTGACTCCAGTGCTTTCCGCCCTCATGCGGACAAGGAACATGGAAAGCTCTTACCCTGCAWGGAGGCAGTGCAAGGCAGCTTGGGTCTGGTCATGTTTTTGACTTCCAGGTATTGAGGCATAGGGGGAAGTAAAGAAAAGAATGAGAAATGGCAAGAGATTAATTCTTGAAGCCTGCCTGCATTTTTTTTACATAAATTCTGCTCTCCGTCCGGATGGCTGTGGCACAGACTGCAAAATCCCTGCTTCTGCTGTAGGCAGAGCAGAGGATAAATATATATGGATGAATAAACAAGGCAAGTAATCCAATCTCATTGCTAGTGTTCAGTTCCTGCACTGTTGCTCTAGGCAACCAGCTTGAGTGGGGATATTGTCTATAACCTTAAAAACTGATTATAGGCTACTTCACTGCCTCATACTGTCTTAAAGAGGATTAGAAGAGAGTGTAAAGCTGGCTTAGGCACTATGTTAACAAAGCCTCAAAGGCATCTGCAGATTTCCTTGTTCATGCAGTGATTAACTTATATAGGAACTGTGGAAAAAATGTGAACGTTCAGGGAGGCAGGCTGGTAATAATTAAGAGATGTAATTCTGCCATGGCGAGCCGTGCTCGGGCCGACAGCAGCCTCCGCAGGACGTGGACGGCTCCGCTTGGCTTCGGAGCTGCGGGGCGGTTTTGGGCTCCGCTTGTGTGGGTTTCCCCCGGTGTTTGTCAGCCAAAGGCAGAGCAGTGGGTGCAGCAGGGAGGGCGCCCGCCCGGCCCGAGGCCTCGTGCTGTTCCCGAGGGCTGTCGTGCGCTGGAATGCCGCGTGCTGGAATGCCACGTTTCGGTGCTTGGGCAGGGCCGGCTCATCCGTGTGCCTACTTGCACATGCAGAAGGAAGCACGCGCCAGCACGGTGTTTCCTGTTGCTGCTGCCTTTAAACCCAAGGGGCAGAAAATAGAGGGCAATAAAAACACCACTGTCCTGAAGCTTCAGTCTGCAGAGCAGCCGAAGAGGGAGAGCCGAAGAACAATAAATTATAGGTAAACAAGTCTCGATTCAAAAGTTTAGACATTTTGACTTCACCAGGTTGGATCCCGTTGAGTTGTTTCACTTTGTTTCTGTTTTGTTTTTAACTCCTCTGAGGTTTTATAGAGCTTGTCTTTCGCACTCTTGTCTAATGCATATAGATATCTGCTCATGTGCCCTCATACCTGCATGTAAAATCATGAGTTCACGCATGACTTTAAACATTTAGACTCCCTATAAACACATCCAGGACCTGTGTGACAAATCACTGGCTACTCGGAGGGCTTATTTCTTGAGAGGTGCAGCACAGCCATAACTGTATTTAGAAATAATATTTGTACAGCTGATAAGCCATGACTGCACACTCATATACTTGACGGCAGGACAGCTTTAATAAAAAAGTCTAATTGTGACCATCAATATRCTGCCTATTTTCAAATATTTGCTCTGTTCGTGACTTTTCCTCCTCTGCTTGCTGCCATGCTGCTGACAGCAGGATCTGCTTTCCCTTTGCAGAATGTTCAGTGAGTGGTGATTGCAGTTGCCTAACTTGATCGTGTCCTCCGGGCTGGGTGTCACAGTTGTTGAGCGCTCCGTCCGACACAAAAGGCTTTTTTGTACTGAAAAGAGCCAAAACTGCTGGCTGCCCCTGGATATCCTGGCTTGGATTTATCCCGAAAGCAGAATCAGTTATTTGCTGAAACAAATACAGGTGACCTGAAATGCTGCCAAAATGAATTTGACTTCAGCGTGTTCTCGACTGTGAAGGTCTTCAGACACCAAGCCTGACTCTCAAGAATGAGAGAGACCTTGAAAGTTAAGGTAACAAGGTTACCAGCGCTTCTCATATRGATCATAATCCTTCATTTTTGTCGGAGCTGACCTGGGCAAGTTGCTGAGAATGGTTCTGTTGATATATGGTCCACATTTCACTTRACACTTTGCCCTTGGGGAAAAACAAGACCGATGTTTTGTTGTGTAATAGGATGATTTCATGACTTCCTACAGAAGTTCCATGAAAATCTAAATTCTCGATGGGAACCTCTCCCTCTTCCCCCTAGGGCTTTCAGTGTTTTGTAGGAAGAAATTAAATATAGAATTTGACTTACAATGTRAAAGGCTACTTAAACTCATTATCTTTTTGCTTTGCTAGTGTATATTTTTTGATTACTGGAGAACAATTTAACCCAGATGATGCATTGCTCTTTTTCAATGAGAAGGATAGAGAGAGGCTTCAAAAGTTGAGTGATTGTGAAWTGTCTGTTACTTCTCAATGTTCTAGAAATGGAATTTCTCTTGTTTCCATCTCATTCTTACGGAGGTCCATTTTCAAGGCAGTTCTGGCCTCTGTGTATTACATCTCCCTCATATGGCTTAGAAGAAAAAGATGAATACTTGCTAGTAGTAAAGCAAGGATGTTTCTGAACCTAGATTTGGGAGATAGGTGAGCCCTGTTAAGTCCTCTACACTTCTGCTGATGCATGGGGGTGGGTTTTGGTCTTGAAGTGGAATAGCACTTTGTGTCGTCCATCTCTCTGCTTGTTTGCTTGCTGCAGCCCCTGGTAAAGGGATGGGATTTTCAAACTCWCACAGCCTTGACCTGTTAAATTTATCACCAAATTCAGCTCAAGTTTTGAAAAGTCTGCCTCCCTTTCTATTTCTGTCTGTGCCAGGAGAGGGAGATTCATGATGATGAATACAAAGACRGCACRATTGCTTTTATGGAAAACAATTAGAGACCTGTGTCTGCTTCCCCACTTAGCTTCCTTCAGGAAAACAGCTGCTTTCAAATGCTGCTCTGGTATTAACTGCTCTTCTCGATCCATCATTGTAGTAGCGTGAGTTTCATTCAGCGTTTCTAGAAGAAACCAAAGTATCATCTTATAGATGAAGAATCTCCATTTTAACCTTTCTAAATGTCAATAGTCCTAAACCTGCATGCAGCACTTAACATCAAGGTTTACTCACCAATTACKAACAGCATTCTTGCTATCCTTGAAAATGTTTTCTCAGTAAGTGTTGTCTGGAAAACAGCTCAAGTACTCTGTAGTCGTTCCAATCCTATCTGGTTCCTTCCTCTCCCTTACTTTTGAACCCATGTGTGTTAACAGTTTTCCCCATGATTATGTTGTCGTCTGCATTCCTGCAGACCAGAGCAACTGAGTGTGTTTTGTGGCTCCCAGGGTAGGTCTTTGGGTTAGTTGATCCTTACCTTTTAAAATCTTTTATGGTAGGTACGATGTTGGATTTTTCTCTCTTCCTTCATGATAACTGTATTTGTCAAAGACAAGCTGGCTCTTTTTATATGGGTCAGGGCAATAACAAAAGATACTTATAAGTTGGGTTTGCTTTCTCCTCACCCATAAGCTGATCCCTGCTCGTCCTCTGGGTAGAGGAGCTAACATCAAGTGAAGTCCCCYGAGTGTTGCCTTTGGAGATGGGTTTTCACAGCCCACTTTGGCCTTCAAACCTTACTCCTTTTCAGGGAAGCTCTGGTGGCCACATAGAGACCTGACCTAAGAGAAGAGCTTCCTGCCTTTGAGAACTTTCTGCTGCTGTTGTATGTCTCAGCAGGACTAGCTTCTTAAAGAAGCTCTGGACAGAAAAATCCTTTTGCTGTGTTAGTGAAGAGAAGCTGGAGGAGGTTCTGGTGGCAGGAAGCAGAGGACTGTTACAAAACAATTTATGYCCCAGACTTTGACCCCCGTCTGCAAAATCAATGGTAGCATCATTCTCTGAGTACCTAATGTTCCTGCTAAGACCCATGCACAGGGGTTGAACTGGATCCCATGTGGGAGATTTCCTGGGCAGTGCAATGGGGTCTGTCACATGTGCAGACATCTCCTCGAGAGTGATGGCTCCCTTGTGCAAGGGCTGCTCATCAGAGCTGAAGAACAGCGGCCCGTGCGTGTTTCATTATGAGAGYCCTGGAAATAACATTTTGGGTCTGGTTCAAAGCCACATTTTTAATGAATGAGTAATATTTTCTATTCCTCCTTCTTAAATTACTGCCTCCTCAAAAATGCAGAGAGAAGGGATRTGATTTATCTCCAGGTCTGAGGAATGGCCAGTAGATCCTGAGCATGAGGTTGACAGCTTGAGCTTGTCACAGGCCTGGGGAAGGACTTGGGCAAGGARAAAAAGCTTGTCCCTTCTCTCTGAGGAAAACAGACACACGCTCCCCATCTGGGGGGAGAACAGCACTATAAATCATTTCATTCATTTCTCCTCCAGGGAGTCGTTTATGTTGAGTTTTAAAGCTGTTCTGCGAGTGAAACTCTGCTGCTCCTCCGTGTTGTCCTCTGGCTGTAGACAGAGCTGCTGAGGGAACGGAGCGTTGTCCAAGAGCAACAGCCCCTGCCTGCCAGCCCGCCAGTTTGCAGCATCTGCAGACAGGAGAGGGGGAATGTGAAACACAGAGGTTGGTGTATTGAAGGCGTCGAGTTTGGTTGTGTTGGCTGCTCCTTCTTGGGAACCAGCTGATGTTTTTCAGTAAAAGCAGGGATCTGTGTGTGGCAAAGTGCTTGGGAAATTGTCAGTATAACCCCCCCTTAACTAGAGTGTTGAGTACAAATATCACCCAATGTCATTGAGATTGGGTCACCACGTGGCCATTGCAGCTCTGTGGCCTAGGGACTACTTCTCACTGTCCCTCTCACCTGCTCTCTGCAGGGGCTCCCAGTTGTCTGGAGTTGATGTCTCACCTAACATCTAAAGGTGGTTCTTCAGTAAAAGTCACAGGAACATTTTTTTTTCCTCCTTGAAATATCTTAGCAAAATAGTGCTGCTTGAAAAGGTCTTTTTTTTGGAGAAAGTTTTGTGTAAATTACTTATGAATTTAAATATAAATACCTGGGTTTGTTTTTGCAGACTGTACAGTCTACTTCTACAAGAACACATGCCCAAGAGGGCTCTCCTGGGTCATCAAGCCTGCTGCCTCGCTGCTGTGTATAGTCGCACTGTATAATTTCTCTTGCAGACTCACTCTGAGTGAATCCCTGTGGTTTTCTTCACTATGCATTGAGAGAGAACTACAACAGGAATATTTATTTGTCGAATCCTCTTTTAGCTGTATGCTCATCTCTCGTATTGTTCCTGTGCATCCTTCTTTGAAATCTTTGTATCACTTTGCTTACTCTTGAACCATGACAGCTTCCCAGGCAAACAGGTTGTTTTAGTTGCATGACTTTGCTCTGGAATCAGTTTCACTGGCACTAGAGCCCAGATGCTTTTGGCTGAGAGTGTCACTCACTGTTAGCAAACAGGTAAAAGAATCTGCTTTGATGTTCTGGATTTGGCAGATATGTGCAGAGCAGTAGGCCTGGATTTATTGTCTAAATATGACACACATGGTGGTACCGGGCAAGTAATTTAATWTCTCTTTGCAAAGTATCCACCCTCTGTGCTGTGTACTACAGTCTTTATCTGGTTGTTAGTTGAGGGTAAGTTCATTTGGAGGGAGGTTATTTTCCTGTGTTTATATGTAGCTGTGTTGTAATTATGGTCTCTGGGTATTGCCTGAATTCCCACTATAACATCAGCAAATTATACTTCAATAAATCACGTGTCATGGGTAATACATGCTCAGCTCAGTTTCAGTGTAAAATAAAAAGCTCAAATGATGGTAACCTAAACTGGCAATAAAATAGCTAGCATTGCKCTTGTAAATACTTAATTTGCAAATGTTTAGAGAATTAGGCACCTGCTATAAATCCTTATCGTGAGCTCAGCACCGTGGTGGTAATYGGTGAGCTATATCTCACTTCATTATGCACGAACATGTAATTCTCCAAAAGCAGAAATGTGGTCTCCAAGGGCACACACATGAATAGCGTTCGAATGAACCAATTTGTTTCCTACTCGATGTGTTTATCTTCCAGCTCGTCGTTCCGAGTGCCAGTGGAAAGGTTAACGGCTCATGGTTCCCTGTCAGAAGAGGCACTGATTTAACCTCCGTGGTGTCTGGATCCTTGATTGTCTTTGGCCTTTAGCATGCTGAAAGGTAACAGCCACATCCTGCATGCTAATTCTGATGTGAGAGGGTCCTCTTTATCACACGTGTGCAAGATTAAATGGGATCCCGCTTCTCTTGCGTGTTGTGGCCCTGATTCACGTGGTACATGATGCTTTGGGGGCATCGTTTAGTGTTTTTTTTTCAGCAAAGTGTTTTTTTGCAGTATTAAGCCCATTAACAGCCACTGCAGCAACTCAGTCTGTTCAACTGTCAAAAAGTCAAGCTAGTCTTAGATGAGTCAGTGAAAGAAGTATGCAAACTTTAAGGCAATACAGTTTAATTAATGAAATGTTAGAGAGGATAGAGTATTTTCAGTGAGATCAGAACCCATGTGAGACAGATTGAGTTAAGATTGTGCTACAGTTAGCAAAGTATTGGGAAAAGGAGAGGATGAGAGAGAGAAAGGAAGAGCTTTCTCCTAGGGAAGAATAAGAATATTAATGTGGTTGAAAGCTGTAAGAAGCCTCAAGAGCCATTGTGG
This sequence comes from Eudromia elegans, assembly GCA_003342815.1. Lineage (NCBI taxonomy): Eukaryota > Metazoa > Chordata > Aves > Tinamiformes > Tinamidae > Eudromia > Eudromia elegans. Next base: position 2,407,898 of record PTEX01000097.1, read on the forward strand.
GAATGARGAATGCAGCCATGTTCTCTGTTACCCTAGTAGCAAATGGTTTCAGTGTGATCTGGAGTTGCTGAGGAGTTACTTAGAGACTGGGCAGCTTGAGAAAAGCAAGGAGAAAAACCTTCCCTAGAGACTGCTGTTGAACKCGAGCCTCAGACTAATCTCCAGGGCATGGCTCCTGCTGCCAATTGCGGTGTCCCACAGCATTCCTGGACGGGCTGTGTCCCTCTCCTGCTCTAGTGTTTCTGGATGCATGAACAACTGAACCTTGGACAGCACGTTGCCGCTCGCAGCAGACTTGTTCAAGTAAATCGTTAAGCAAAAGCTGAGAAAATAGCAAATGCATTCGCAGAACTGAGATTTATTAYTGAACGGTGCGGAAACAGAGAAAAGGAAATGAAACACTTGTGCATTGTTTCCAGGCAGAAACGGTCAAAATGTTCATATGCAGGTGTCCCAAGAAAGCCATCTAGTTGAGGATACACGTTTGAAGACGAGTGGAAACTGTCCTGATGCACAGAGGTGTCAGACATGAACTTTACTGAAATCTATATTCAACTTCTTCAAAATGAAGACGTGTCCTTAGGGGCCTGTGACTCGAAGGGTGGCTTTTTCAAGACAACTCCAGAGAAACAGGATCAGAGTCATGAATGAAAATGTACCTCCTTTGGCACCCAAATTTGAAAACTGCAGCTTAATTAGATATGCTCCAGTTATTAGTATTATTTGCTACTTAGCAGCTGCAATGAAAGGCTCAGGACAGCTTTGTGCTAGGTGCTGACATAAAAATAGATATAAGGAAAAAAAAAACTTGAGGGAGCTTAAAATATCTGCCTTGGAGAATGAATAAATGCAACTGGCTGGGAAGTAAGAGGAGATGGGGAGATATCTGTGAAATACATTCAAGTCTCGAAAGAATTCAGTGTTGTCTAAATCAGGACTCTGAGCTATTAAGGAGGGTAAGTACCATTAAGTAGGCAGGAATGACTGTCTCTAAGCAAAAGGAATATTTATTTCCAAGCTTGAGTAATAATTACCATGGTGAATTCAATGAGTTTTAAAGGAAACAATTAGGCCAAAATTATGGAGGTGGGAAGAAAAGCCCAAACCCAACAATACAAGTTCCTTCCTCTTCCCCTAACCTTCACTCACATTCTGCTGTCCACTTGCTGTGTTAACACTGAATTAGAATGAGAATTAAAGTGTATCTAAATGTAGCCTTGCCCCTGGGAGAGGGAGTGGATATGTCATCAGGGACCTGTCAGAGTCAATAACATTTCTCCTGCAGCCTCCAGCCCTGCCTCAAGATCTAACATTTCTGTCTGAATTATCAGCTAATGCTCTGACAAATTGCCTGTGATTTTCTTTTTTTCTCCCTGAGTGGATGTGCCTGGTCTGCAGATTAGGTAAACACTGCCTGGCCCTGGTGTATGGCGGTGGCTGATGGTTTCCAGCCCGATGTTTCTGTCGAGCTGTGAGAGCGGGAGGGTGGCGGGGTGGGAGACAGCGGGATTCTCCAGGCTGGCTGCAGATGCTTGCAGGTTTAGGGCTGTTAGAACTCTTGCTTAGAAGMTACCCGCTGACTCTGACAAGGAGAAGCAACAGAATTGGAAGTTAAGAAATGAGGAGCAGAGCTGCAAATGAGATCTTGGCTCTGCACAGTAATGATTGGAAAACATGGTAGGATGGGTGAGGGATGAGAGCGTCATCTGCTTTGCTAAGCTAGAGTCTGGGCTGGCCTCCCTGCCRGGAGGTTACTGTCGTCACCCCCTCGGACGTGGAGAATGTTGAAACGTGCCACAAAGCCTCAAGGTGCCTTTGGAAACGCCACTGTAGCAGTGGGGATCAAGCCTGAAACTTGGGCATGGCCCCATGGTGACCTGTTCCCTAGAGCAGCCTCCTCCCTGCCCGGCTGGCTGGGTTCACACCTCTCACATGGTCAAGACCTCTCGAGAGCAGCAGTGGTTGCAGTGCATGGAAGGAAGGGGCCATCGGCAGCACYGGGGGCTGGGTGTCCCTGGCCCAAAGGTCCAAGCACGTTTTGAACCAAATGAGTTCCCAGCATTGGCTGCCTCATCTCCAGCTACGTTAAATTAAAGCGCCTGTTTGTGTGCTGCCGTGGGAATGATTTTCCTCGAAGCATGAGCTGTTTCTTAAACACCGTGGGTGTAGTGACAGTCGATAATTCTAATCTTGAAATAAGATCATGAGTTGAGGGAAAGGAAGGTGAAATTCTCATCTATGTTGTCTCGTCAAGGTTTACATTTGCTCTTCCTACTCTCCCCTCTAGCTCTTCATGGACATGCTCTGGCTCTGTCCTTTCCCCATTGCTCTGCTCATACGCAGATCGCAGGTAGTATAACCCCCTTTTCTGCCCCTCTTGTCTGGAACAGCGTTCCTGTCCCCCCTCAAATATCTTATCCATGTATGTTAAATTCCAGCTGAAAACATAGAGCTTTGCTTGCCCTTACCCTTGCTAGGTATTAAATAACACTGTAATTTTAGTGGCTGTGAAATATTTGGGAATGAGGCATTACTGCACTCTGTTCCTTTAGGTTGAGAGCTTTGTTGTCCTAACCCCCTTTGCAATCAATAGAATTTGGGTACCAAATTCCACTAGGCTCCCGTTGCAAATTCCATTTTTTTACAGTATTGTCCAATAGTGGAAACAATATGAGATACCTGGTGTTTTGTACTCCCTTCTCTCGGTGAGAACCTTAGGGAAAAAAGGCTCTGAGAAGAAATGCAAGACTGTAGCCAGGCACATCGTGAGGACACCTCGGTGCTGGACAGACGAGCTGTGGCACCAACCAGAAATATTCATGTATAGTTCTGGGAASCCAAATGGCTACAAGGTAGATATTTATAATCCTTCTTGTGCCTCCATATAAACATGGGCAGCAACCACTAATAGAAATGCAGTTCTGGATTCTCTCTGAGGAGTCTCAGACCAGGCAGGCTGGCGTTTTATYACATGCTCTGCATAGATTTAAAAGGGGAGGGATTCAGGAGGAAGRAGAGAAAATGGACTTTACAATCTACAGTAGTAAAATAATTATTAATTAAAAGTAATTGAAACAATTAGAATGATTTTAAAAAGGTGTTTTAGAGGGTTAAAGTTTTKGATATATTGATGTGCAGTGTTCGTAAATTATTAGGATGTAATTTAGTACAAATTATCATTGCTTCTTTAAAATACATTTTTTCACCTGTAATTCTTARTGATGTCTATGTAATACTGGAACTGTATACGAAGAATCCCTTTGGTTTTCATGTTGCAGTCTATATGTAGAAGGTGGGTAGATAATGTTTAAAGTAGTCTTGCAGGATGGATTGTGTTTTCTATAGACTGGAGGCTTGGTAGTTATTAGATACAGCAAAGGCCATCTGAACGGATGAAGGGAAGTGAATGGGTCATGCATTTTGGAACCGTGTGTGGCCAAGGTTAGACTAGATATAGGAATAGTGGCAGATTTTGGCACGAAACCTGTGTGTTCCCTGCCCAGAGAGACTCCTGAGGTCCCCCTAGAACCCCATGAGCTGGGAACCTCATGCAGAGTTTATTTGTTTGTTTAACTTTAGTGGGCTAGTAAATAAAAATTCTAGAGTCATCAAAGCTGCATGTTGCATGGGAAGGGACTGTGACACTGGCATTGGGCTCTTGGGTCGTGCTACTTGGAGGGGATGGAGCAAGAGGAGTGATATGGGGAGAGAGGCACTTGAAGACAACTCGTATTGCAAAACAGAACGCTTTTCTCGATTCTTCCTTTGATACAATAAACCCASTTTGACACTAAGTTTGTGTAGGTATAGTGCAATAAAGAATGTGCCGATTGTAATACATAAAGGCTATTYCTCTTGCCATTAAAGTTTCATGTAAAAGTTTCACAGACAGCCTCTTGCYCCTATTTATGGGTATCTTGCTTGCCTTCAACAATATTAAACTCTTTTGTTATAGAAAGCTGCTCTGAAAATGAGCCAGCCTGGTAAATAAAACATATGCTTGCTTTGCTAGCATACTTATCTGCACGGAGCAATATACYGAGTAATATTTTTGCCATCCATTTGTGTCAACACGTTATTGCATGTGCTCTTTAGGCAGCACAAGGAGCCCGTTCCTGGAGCCACCTGCCTTTGCTGCTGGGTCTGTGTGGGGCTGGTGGTGGAGGGCAGCTCTGCAGGAGCTGYGCTGGGCACAGGGGTGACAGGCCAGTGAGTGGCTTGGTGGCCCTTTGGGGTGCGGGCTGTGCAGGCTTGGCATTAGAATGGTGGATCCCAGCGGGTAGAACATCGTGGGAAAGGAGTAGGTGTGTTTTTCCACAGCTATGCATGCAAATATATCTTTAGTTCAAGCCTGTAAGTCATAAAGCCTGTTAGTCACGGCAGKCTCTTATCAGCTCGGGCGGCTTTGTGCAGCAGGAAAGCATTGTGGATAATTTTGAAGTAAGCAACCAACAGAGATTGATATTTTTCCATGTTTACYGTATGCATTTGTAGCTCTGTCCAAGTTGTTTGAAAACAAAACTATTTGCTTATTAAGCTCTTTCCTTATCAAGCCAAGTGTGGATAGTCTACTCCTGTTTCTCTTGCCTACCAGCCTCAGGAAGCGTGATCAAGTATGTTGACTGCAGAGTTGCTGGCATGGAACCAGATACATTAGATAACATATCTTATCTCCCAGAGAAGGATATAAACAGTCTTTCTTCAGGGCATACTCCAACTGCTGATTAGGGTGGGAGCRGGGAAGGAATGTCCTTTCTCTACAGGTTGCCTGTTTTAGAATTCTTTTCCTTTCTTTCTCTAGCAACTTGTGCCGCTCTTTTCCAGAGATGAGACCTGAATTTGCACAAACGTCTCAATGCTGATTTTCCAGRACTGCTGTTCTTGGTTCCTCTCACGGCTAAGATGAAATCTGAACTTCCTTACAGTAGTTATGCATATGAATCCCACTGACTTTCTGGGGACTTAGGCCTCTGTTCAGAGAACTCAGAAGCAGAGGTGAATATGCCTGTGAGATCACATTTTCTTAGTCTTCTGTTATGTATGAGAGTCAAATATATGGGAGGATCAAGGGCTTTTCCTTTGCGCTGAACTCCTGCGAGGAGAGGGGCAGCCTAAGTTCAGAGGACACTCAACGTGCTAAGAGGTTATTGGAGCTTTGGTGTGTTCTGTTTTCCCTGATCATGGGGACAGAATGTCTCAACTCTTATTTAGTGTAAAATAGGGACTCTGTTTTTTGTAATAAATATGTCTCAGTTCGCATCCAACAACTGGAGAGAGTTTTTATTTCTTTAAACATTCAGTGCTTCCAAAAGCTCTCGCGGAAGGGAATCCTAATAGTGCAACTGCTCTGTAACTGCAATGTCCTTTACTAAAGCACAGTGGAATGAAAAACCTGTCTGCTGGAGATTGTTCTCTATTAGTCTGTGTGAACTCGGGGATTGATCATGTTCTAACTCAGCCAGAAAGGTATCCATGAATTATGTTGCCAGCTARATGCACAGGGCTGCACCTATTTTTCAAAGGCACAGAAGAAACCTGCTTTAGGTGTGTTGGCTGCAAGTGGAGCAAGTTATTCTCAATGCTACTTTGAGCCTAGATAAGAACTAGGGGAAAAGAAATCACCAGAGAACAAGGGGAAAAGTCTGATACTGACTGGAGCTTTGTCTATGTGGCTMTTTCAGAAGGAGGTGTTGTCTCTGGTGTGTCTGTGGGGCTTCACCTGCAGTTGCTGGTATACAGCTTGGGAACTCCAGGCAGATAAAATGCCCCTCACTGCTGTATGTTGCTGCATTGAATGCTCTGTTCTTRTGTATTAATGCTGTACTACAAATGCTGCACTACCTTGTGCACAGTGTTAGCACAGAGGTGACCCASGGTCTCTAACACCAAACAGCAGAACCCGCTGAGGAGCAGGAGCTGTGCCTGTGTGGGATGTGCAGTGCTAGCAGCATGTACCAGTGTCTGATCTAAATCAGATCTTCCTTGATGGTTCCCGTCATTGATGCTAGTGTCGTCTCTGAGCTGCTTTGACGCTAGAGGTAAGCCTGATGCAAGACAAACTTATATTCAAATAGAGCATCAAGAAGTTATTTCCCACTTGCCTTTTCCCCCATGTCAAGCTGGATTAGAGGACGTGTTTTAGAAACCCGTTCCTAACTTCTTGATAGTAACACAGACCTCCCGTTGGCTTGACGCTGCCCGTAGAGTGGTGGCTCTCCCAGCCTAGTGACCTCCCCTGTGCTGAGCTCTGCCCTCGTACCCGGCTCCAGGGAGCCCCTGCTCCGTTGGCCTCYGTGGGGCTGCCCTCTTGCCTGCAGTATTTGCAGCATTGCCTGAACACCCACGGAGCCCGGCCAGCCTGGTTCCCCCTAATGTGATACAAGGGAGGCTGGTGCTGCTTGATCACCCACTGCTAATAAGCTAAACAGCATCGCCAGTAACRTTCTCCATTTCCCTAGAAGGGCCAAAAAACCCAGAAATTTTATGTATAAATGCACACACAGAAAAGTTACTGAGTGTCTGTCCTGTTGTTTATACATTTAGATACTGTGATTAAATTACATACATAATGCATGGTGTTTGTAATACATTATTAATAATAATATTGTCTTGTATTATTTGGCCAGAAGAGGCATGCTCCAAGTGATGGTTCATTGGTCTATTCACACACAATTTTCATACATCTCTAAAGATTACCATTTTAACAGCTTTCTGTATGGATACTGCCAGGCAGTTACATTTAACAGCGCATAAATCTAATTCCCTCYGCACTCAATTTTCTCAGGCAGCAGAATCAATTTGAATCTGTCAGGATTTTATTCTGAAGTCTATTAATGCCTCCTGCCTCTTCTGTATTTCTTTCCCCTTTCTCTGTGTCTCTCTTAACAATCTCACTCTTTCATGAATTCATTCAGCTGCAGAAAAAGATGCCCCACTGATACAAACACTCTTTTATCTCTTTACAAGGGAAACCTAATTAGGTGTGAAGGAGACATGAGGAAGGTCACAATTAGCCCTCCAGCAATAAAGGTTAACAGTTGTGAAATGCTATAATAATGCTGTTGAACTTGGTTATTATCAATAACGACAGCCTTTGACAAGGTCAGCTTCATTATTGCTCCCAGCCGAAGCGAAGGGCTTCTCCCATTGCCAGCTCCTTGGTGGGGCTTTCCTGCACCTTATTTCACCCCAGCTTCCCTGCTCGCTCCTGCTTGCGAGCTGGGCCCCTACGCAGGGACTCCTGCCTCCATGCATGCCCGCTGGGGAGATATATATATTATTATTTATATATATACACACATATATATATACACATGTCTTTTAAATTATTGTAATAGAATTTGTGATGAAGATTTGCTTCCCATGCCTCTTAACTCTTGGTTAAAAAAGCTAATGTGTGTGGGGGGTACTTTCCTGTCCTTGAAAGGAATGATGCAGCCCAATTAAGAGCTAAACTGGAGATGGTAATGAGAAAGTAGTAAGAAATGTGTCCTGGTCRTGTAGCACTTCAGAATTTAGTGGTAACTGTTATGTTCTTTGCTCTTAACAGCCAGTGTGAGGTCTTTGAAGGCTTTGGAGGAAAAAAAAATGCCAGTGTAGGTTATCTGCAGTGTCTGTATCCACTCTCTTAAATCTATAGAATGGAATGGACTGTAAACCAGGCGTTTAAAATCCCCCTTTATAGGGTTGTTTTTTAAGCTGGTTTTATGCCTGTTGAAGAATGTTACAGAGCAGCTTGAATCCATCAAAGACATTAATCTCCCTATTGCTTTTTAGTAGGTCTGTTGAAGAAGCAGGATCATATCCGTGCTTGCTAAGCCTGCAACTTAGTTCTCATGTGTCCTTTACACTGAAAATGTGGTTCCATAGTTGTTAATACTTGATCCATACCCTGCCAGACCATCTTGTATGGTTCAAGTGCGGGCAAGTATCTTCATTTCTTTTTAAGAAACGGAGTGTCTGATAAGGGATTTAATATCAACTTCATGCTTTCAAGCTTTCCTTTGGCTGTTTGAATTTGAGTGATCCCTTGTTTTGTAGACRATCCCTTGGTATAGATTGAACAAGAAGAGGGAATAATGTTGGGGGTCCTCAAACCATGCTGCTTTGGATCTGTTATGCCAGATTTACAGGGCATCTGTCTTGAGTTGTCTTCCTTTTGGCATGCTGAGCAGACCTTTGCCCTTTGACTCGTGTGCTCTTGAGTTTTTAAGGGTCAAGAATCTCATTCAACCTTTATTTTCCAGTTGACAATTACACAATGGTGCATAAGTTGCGAAACTCTTGTCCTAGGCTCCTGATAGACTCAGCGGAGAGAAGGAGAAACAATTCAGGTCTTAATTAGGCTGAACAGTCTCATGAAGTTGCTTGTYTTCTACCCTGTCCTGGAAGGCATCTTGGATGGCTTTAATTTTAACTTGAACAACTCGGGGAAATGCTTAATAACRCTTAATGAGCAAGTGATAAAAGTAAATGGTAGAAAGTAAAGCCTTGAAATATGTGATAAAGGTACAGAACAAGAAATAAAAAGAGTTTGATATATGTGTGTGTGTATATATGTGTGTATATATATATTTATACACATACACATATATCCATATAAGTTATAGATGAACCCAGATAGTGTTCTCGCTTGCACTGCTCCTCAAGGCAGCCTCTTGTCTTCTCCGGTRGGATAGCATTGTAACGTAATACGCAGCAATTGCTGTCTCCTACTGAGGCTCCAAATAACATTACTTTTGAACTCTTACTGGCATTAAGTCACATTCCGTTTTTGTCTCCAAATGGTTGTGAGTACATCCTGCCTAACCAGCCCTCTGGAAAAATATCAATAAACAGGATATACTSGAGGTTATTTATGCCTTCTAGAGAGTACTGGTTCTTGTAGGGATACTTAGACAGTTTTGGAAGCTTGTGTGAATGGCATGCACAAGTACAGAAAGGTAATGGTCTCCTCACTGCCCCCAAACTCTGTGATTCATGCAGTGTTTGACAAGGAACCCATAGGCTGCAAGTAGTTCTTAATTCATGGTTCAAGGGTGAAGTTCGACACACGTTTTCAGAGAGTGCAGACACAGATCACTGGACACCTTAAAGATGTTCTTCTAGTTGTCTTGCTTGGTTGACTTGCTTCCACGGGGTTGTAGAGTTCACAAAATGCTCAGAGACCTATTTCAAGCCTAAGTTGGCCCTGCTCTACTGATGGTGACAGAATTGTGCAGCTGAGAGACTGGCTGAATAAAAACTGCAATTGTGTGAAAATATCCAAAAGTGTAAGAATTGGGAAAAGGGATAATAGCGACCAAATTTTCTAAGTATCTACAACAGATGACAACGTCTCTCACTTTATTAAGCTAAATAAAGATACAAACTATCTGGTGGGGTGAAAAATGCAATGCAGTATGTTCATTTGGAATCTWATCAGTCATGTTGCTTGAATGTAGAATTTGGTAATACAGTTCCTGATACTCTTAACTTTTATTTCTGAGAATTGCAGAATTTTGCAATTTTCCAAGTGCAGAGGGCTGAGCTGCCTCCTAATGGACACAAGAGGATGGAAACCTCCTACCTGTACAACTAATCATAAATTCCTGTCAGATGCATCTTCTACAGGGCTGCTCTTTCCTGCACTCTTCTCAGTGACAGTATACAACATGCAAAACCTTCCCGAAAGGACATTTTTGCTGCAGAAAACTGTAACCATTATTCATTAAGTGATTCATATATACGAGCAAAATGAAGCTGTTTAGTGTCCCAGTTGTCTGTGTTGCAGTCAGTGAACATTTATCTTGCTAGTAYTGCTGTATCACTGTCCCTATCCAGTTGGTAGGAGCGTTTATTTGCATAAGGCAGCAGATTTTTCATTTATAAAACCAAGGATGTGCATGTCCTTGTACTTCAGCAAGGAGTCTGTYGAATGATTGACATTAAATGATGATTTGTATCATAATATTGATCAAAAAGRTTCTTACGCTTTCATTGTATCATATAGATATATCCAATCTCAATTTTATCCAGTCAGTACAATATGTTGCTTGCCAGACTAGAAAATGATGTATTAGCCATCTGGGCAATGGGCCCAACCCTGGGCAAGATTAGTGCTTCAATTAGCTGTTGATAGCATTCCATCAGAATATTGGTTTCAAAGAGCACTAAACAGGAATGTTGTGCTTTGATTTTCAGATTTAATTACTTCCATCAGGGCTATAAATGAACTCATTAGTCTTAGTGGCTCTAAAACCTAGAGACAATAGCATGTTATTGCTATTGTTGTTATGGTTTGTGCAAACATTGCTTTCAAAATGCCATTGGGAATGGCTATCAACCTTTCCTCTCTTCCTAACGTAGCTGCCTGGCTGACTGCTTCGCAGTGAACACGTGCCTGATGTTACTGCTGTGCTCTGTTGCTGGGTCCTGCTGCCTTCTGGCAAACAATAGTCTTATTTGAGGGGTTATTGCATCTGGAGAAAGTCAGTAAGCAAAGGATTGAACTTGCACATTGGCAATGTTTGGCTTGTCTTTGTGTGTTCTTTTACTTTGCTTTTCTCTATTGTTCCTTAAATTTCTTTATCAAGTTTTACTAGAGCCTCYGAGGAATCTTGAAGCTCTGCTTTTCTATCCATCACTTTGCCATTCTGCTGGGATGATGTTGGGAATATGGGGAAACMAAAATTATTTGATCACTGACAKCAGAGAGGTCAGCAACGTTACCTTTCACTTCTAGCGATGAAGYTGTATRTTCAGAAGAACAAGGTGGCTCCATYCTCTTSAGGCTTCTGTTAGTCACTTGCYGCTTTCCCCTTTCGTTGTCCTCCTCTGCCTCGAGCCAGCAGTTTGTGAGGAGGAGGCACCGGTTAGTGTGGCTGCTTTCACGGAGCTTGGAGCTCAAATGAAAGAGGAGAGGGAACACTCAAGGCAAAAGGAGGCAAGTTGCTGCCTGGGCTCTGCAGAGCAGTAAGGGGCAGCCAGGAGCACCGGGCAGTTTTTGCTGTGTGGTTTCTCCTCTGGTCTCAGTTCCTTTCTCAGTTGTGTTGCTATCAGGGGATGCTCAGGGAGAAGGGAGGGAAATGTCCCTGCCTGCCCAGGTGGAGCTCACAGCCTGTGGTGGGGTTGGCTGCTGTCTAGGGATGTAACTAGGGGGTTTTATTTGGGTTTTCTATACCTGTCTCATTTCTGGAACCATTCTCTACTGTTTAAAAATAGAGCTATGCCKCTGTTTCCCTCTTCCTCCCTCCCTATGTTTCTTGGCCTTAGGGGAACAGCCTAATGGATGTACTTGTTTTTCTGGATTGGTAATGCTGAAGAGATGGGAAGAATGGAAATGGGGATTTTTCCTACCCGGTCTCTGTTTTGTCTAGCAAGCTTTCTATATTCTAGGGCCAGCTCCTGTAAAAGCTAAACTACTTCTATTTTTAAGACTATTTGGACCACAGAAAATTAGGCAGATCATAAACAGTTGTCAGAGTTCCTGCTTGTCAAAGAAAGCAAGCCCAGTCTGTTGGCTCCTGGCAAACGTTTCTATGCTGATCCTGTGCTATTCCTCCTTGGCTTCGGCCTCAGCAGTGCTCCTGCAGCCCGTGCTCCCTGGTCCCCGGTGCCCCTGCATCAACCTGCYGAGCTGTAGCAATACAACAAACCTCTACACGGTCACTCTGCTCAGCCTCAATGCTAGCCCTAGCCTTGGGAGGTGGCACGAGTTAGATTAAAACCCATATAGTACCTGCTTATGCTGCAAAGCCCTCAGTCTWAGTATTGCCACTAGGAGGATTGGGTGGTTCTCTCCTAAAAACCTTAAATTAAAATGAGCCCAAACTTGAGTGACTTGTCACGTTTGACCTACAGGTTATCCAAACACCGTTTGCTTTCAGCATGTTGCACATCATGCAGGACTGAAGAATAAAGGACAGATGTCAAAAAGATAAGCTTTTACTTCATCAGACCATTGCCTCCAACTGGTCTGCTGCTGCTCCTGAACAGGGCTCCGTTTGAGAGTGTGGCTGCATCCCTGCCCTGCCAGGTATCGTGGCCCTGGGACATCTCCAGTGAAATCACTCAAGAGCTCCTGTTTCGTAATGACAATACAGCAGCAGTTTATTTGAAGGCTGGGCCAACTTTGTTTCAAAGCCAAGTATGTCTGATTTGGCACTGCGAGCGAGCTCTGGAGCCAAGCAGCTGGAGCAGACTGTACGTGCTTTTAAAAGAACAAAACCAGAGAGGCTCTTGAGTTATCTCCTGTATAAGGTCAATCAGAGTGCTGGAATGCAGAGCCAGGTTTTGCATCAAGCTTTCTCAGGTCTATCCCCACATATCTACAGAGCCAAGTCCCAGGCTAGGGCTCGATAATCTTCTGATTTCTCACCTCTGCTGGTTTTTAGCTGGAGGGAGAAAGGGAGAGTTTGAGGGTCTATAATTGTAGCAGTGAAACCCATGTGAAGTGTTTTGCTATGGCTCCCCTTTTTTTTTTTTCATCTTGGGATCGGGATCATGTTCTTTGGATAATGGAAAAGAAACATAGTGGCTCACAAGATATCACAAACTCAAAGCACACTTTCTTGTCCATTTAAAACTTTTACCTGTGGTATTAGTCTCACATGTGCTCATAGCACACCGCAAATGAAAAATCTGGGACTTTATTTTTAAAATACTTTCCATTATGTAAGTAGCAGGAGTGCTTTTCAGTAAATTGGCTGGTGAAGTGTTTTCTCTCTTGTTTTCCTGCTTACTTTAAGTCTTTTCTTTTTTGGCTCTGCTTATTTGCATCCTACCTATTAACTTGAATCCAGGAGGTAACCCAGACACAAGTGTTTTGACCTCCAGCKATCTGCATGAATAAAGGGTAAAACTTGCTCATGGAGTTGCTCTGCCCTTGCTCTGTCTTTCCTGTGTCAATCTCATGTTRTTACATCAGCTAAATGATGCAGCAGTGGTGGTCTGGTGAATGACCRAACCTTTCTTTCCCATGTTGCTGTTTTGGAAATGTGGCCTTAAAATGGCCTTGGAAGATGAAGGAATATGTCACCAGTTGGTAGCTGTGGTACTTAATAGAGGAGAAACCCTCTCAGGGTTCCTGCTTCTGGAAACACTTGGGATTTAGTGATCACATAGACAATTACAAGAAAATATAGGTAGAATGCGTGGGTAGGTAGTGTTGTGTGTATTATCAGTGTTTGTTCTGTTGGAATAAGATGGGTAATARCATTCTTTTTCAGTCTTAATTAGTGACTGATAAAAGCACAGCTGATATTTAACAGTCTTGACGATGTAATTTATCTAAAATTTCCTAATAATACAGCTACCGCACTCTTGGAACGGCTGCTTTAATCATTTTCACACGCTTAAGATTTGGTACCAACAACATCCAATATATTGGTTGCTTAGGAGACAAAATTAAACCAAACCTATTGCATTAATTTCTCCCATTTTTTACTGCAGAACATTATCTCRCAGTAATATTTTTCTCTATTAAATGCCTAAGCTCTAGGTGTTTATAAGAATGAAAAAAACTCCCTAACAACCCAGATCCCCTATTAAATCAGCAGATGGCTCCTAGAGCCAAATTAAGGACCTGTGACAGAACAATAAAAGCTCTGCTTTATATAGTGCACATGTTCAGAGTTGGCAGTGCTAAATGAGACCTCYGTGCAATCTGCTCTGCGAAATAGCCTCGCTGGCAATGACCTCTTCTTTGTATAATTCAGCACTCTGTCATCAATTGCAATTGCACAGACGTCTCTGCAATTTAGCAGACCTTGTATGGACTGACTTTCCCAATATTTGTTTAAGATGAACTGTGTAAACTTGTTAGTAGTCTGCTGGAGTAAGGGAGATAACCGTGTTTGCACTGGGTCTYGCAAAATACATTACCTGGGCAAGGTGCACGGGGCACGTTACTAGCGTATGTTCCTGGCGTTCAGGGCCTACTTTGGATCTTATTGGCTTAAATCAAGGCAAATGCGTGTTTTGCCTGGCTTGTGCAGAGGTTTTGAGCTTAATATAGCAGAGATAATAAGTTAAGACTTTTTTTAAAAGGACTTTAGCTTCACCTGAGAAACGTAGCTGGCAGAAGGGAGCTGCAGGGGGATCTGGTCTCATCTCAGCTGTACGACTATTAATCCTACTGATTTTGGTGAAACTTGCTCTTGCTTTTCATSCCTGATGAAATAGGGATGTGGCCCTTTACAGTTTATTCACAGGCTATCGCTGACCCGCACTGTGAACCCGAGGGGTCCTTTTGTCCCTGCTTTCTGCTGCGACCTTGGAGCAGCTCTCTGAACATGCCCTGGGCAATACTGTGGCGAATAAGGACTTGTCTTTCCGGGAACTTGCTGTCTAGCCCAAAGGTTGCCCAGCATGGCGGCTCCTTCCTAGGAAACAGCTAAAACAGGTCAAGTGGATTTGTGATGGGGAGCCACGAATCCTGCTAAGCAGAGCACTGTGATGGAGGTCAGGGAGGTGCCCCAACACCTGAAGATGCAGGGGCCTTCCTGAAGCACCAAGGAATCCCTCTGCTCCATCGCTAACTGTTGCTGCTTGAGACTGACCATGAAGACTGAAGTCCCCACTGAAGTCCCAGTAACTGCAGCCCTTTGAGGGATGTGGATTAGTGAACATGGGGCAGTTGCTTAGAGGGCTGTTTGCAGCAAGCCAGTCCAGGCCATGCTTGGGGCCACACTCCCCTCCTCTCTTTCATGCACAGGTGCCCGAGAGGAGCTGGCCATGGCCCGGGAGAGCCGGATCTGGCACCCGGGAGCCGCTCGGCTTGGCCAAGTGTGTCCAGCCCCCGTCCGTAGCCTCTCCCAAGCGTCTCCTCGYGTTCAGCTCCCAGGACGTGGTGAACGTCCCGGTGGTTTTGAGTGATGAGTTTGGGTTCCAGCCAGGTCAGAGGCACTGGTTACAGCAGCTTGGAGTGGCCAGGACTCCAGAATGAAGTTATTTGCAGAACAGAAACTCACTTTGAATTTCCAAACCTAACCTAACTTTAGAGGGGAAAAAGAAAAGTCCCGTTATGAAAACCACATTGCTGCTTACAGCTCAGTGCAAGGTCTAAACCTTTCCTCCCCCATAAAAAGCCTGGAATAGAGACGAGCAAAGAAAAAGCTCTCGAATAGCGAGGCTGATGCTAGCTAATGTATGGCTGCTATTTCATTTTTCATTAGGTTTGTCTTTCCTTTCCTTGCTCTCTGTTCCTCCACGCAGTATCTCCGCATTGATTTTTCACTCTGCCTGTTTATACATGTTTATAAAGCATTTAGGAAGCTTTGAGGGGGAGAACGGTCTCTAAGTACTTAGTGCAGGAAGAACTGTAACACCAGACTGCTGTATTATTGCTGACATTTAAGCATTTTATGCATTTTATGCTCCCGGGTAGCGTTTTGTGCAATGCAAAGCCCTGCTCCTGGCATGTGGTGCTCCTTGGGCGGAGGTGTTCAGAGCAGGCAAGATTGTAGTGTCCCATCTCAGTATGTTGGGCATATGTCACTGAACTCTCCATGCGAGGCACTTCCAGAGTTCAGGTGATTCAGCACTGAACTTGTGTGTCCCAGCTGGCCGTGGTTGTTCCTCAGATCCCTTCAAAATGATCCAGTTTGGTTTAAAAGCATTACCAAGGGGCACTGAGGTTTAGCTTAGGGAGGATCCATCCTTGCAGGCATCCTGAAAGAAGCTCCTCTGAAGTTTGGCGGGGTCTGCAACATTAAAACTCCGTGCGTATCATGGACACACAGCCAGCACTGCAGAGAGGTGCAGGACTCGAACTGGCGTGGGAAACTTGAAATTCAGAGCTTGAGTAAAACCAGCACGTAACTAAAGGGTACAGAAAGCAAGTGATCAACAAGCGCACAGCATTGCCCAAGCACTGGCCGAGCAAGGTTCAGGCTGCTGTGTATCAAACACTAATTTATGTATGAGCTTTTAGCACTACTAGAGAAAAACATTCAGCATCCAAACAGGGCTGAGGAGTGAGGGAAACCCTGATGCATTTGGGGTTTTTTGATTGTTGTTGTTTTTCCTGCTGATTCTTRTTCCTCCCTCTCCTGCTCTCTTAAATATATCAAATGAGGCATCATTGAAATCACCCCAGCTTGACTGATCTTTGATTCCCCACCCCTTTTCAYGCAGCTGCATCCAATTCCTCCGGCAGTGGCCTCGTGGCCAGCTGGGGAGCTGGGCCTTCCACTCCAGCTCACTCCTTGCTCTGCATTGCCCCTTCAGCACTCAGGTACGTGGGGCCTTCTGACCATGGAGCCCAGCGTGGTGGAAAGCAGAAGGACAGTGAGGAGTGCATGCTGGTGGTGGTGYGGGGTGCAGGGAGGCGGGTAGAGGTTGCAAAGGCCCCAGAGCTTGGTTGTTTCAGCCCATTGGCCTGTGGTTCCCTGTGCAAGACTTGCAGCCCGAGCAGGAGGTGGGGAGGCTGGAGCACAGTGGGCAAGGTGCTGTTGGTCTGTTTTCAGCTGTAGCTGATCTACTACTTTAAAGAGGCCAGTGTGTGGGTACAGAACAAGTGAGTGCTTAATTGACATCTGCAGCTATTTCCTTCTGGTTTTGCATTTTTTAAAAATTGTTATTGTTGCATATTTAATTTATCAGAGTGTTGTCTGTCAAATTTCTGCCTGCCTGCCTGCTGAATGGCACAAAGTTAGTCTTTAGCGCACTGTGCTTTATTTTGGAGGCTGGGATGCTGGAAGAGCCCAGGTAATTATATTRCTTCAGCTAAGGGATGGTGATGAAGCGGCAACCTTTGAACTGTGCAGGTGAATGTGCATTATGGAAGTACCTCTAACCCTTCCACAGAGGAGGTAGTGGAGTTAGTTACTTTCCCTGGAAGCGGCTTTTCTGTTGAGGCTGGAATATGTTGCAGGAAAGTGTCTGTTTCCAAGATCTTCTGCCAGAAAGTTGGGATCCGAATGTCTGCTTTGATTTCCCTRTTTTGTTTAAACTTCCCTCTTCCCTGGCCAAGGTTTCAGTAGAGTGATTGCTCTAGGTCTTAGCGGTTCAGGTCTTTAGCTCCRTCCTTGTTTGGTGAGAGTGTCTGCCAGAGTGCCCACAGAAGAGGACTTCTGATTAGAAAACTGCATTTTATTTGCATAATTGAGACATGCTCTTTTGAAGCAAAGTTCGTATCAAGGGCRGTACTCAAATAAGGCTGATAGTCAAGTGCTATGCTAAGCTTCTAAAATAGACTCTGTGAAGGGCTTTTTGTTTTGTTCTTAAMAAATGAGATTAAAGAGACCTTGGACCGCAGCTGGGACTGGCGGAAAGGTGCTATCAGAAGAGGTGGGGGAGCAGAGGGTTGTTTGGTTTTGTAGGGTGTATGGTAGCTGCTGTGAAAGAAGGGGACTGTGGAGAAACTGCTTTTTTCTTGAATGCCTTAAAATGCCCAGAAATGAGGGTTCTGGCACCTGGGATTTGGCGGGCCCTGCAGGAAGCAGTGGCTGTTGCCACAAGTCACCGGCATGTTGCAGCCA
This sequence comes from Eudromia elegans, assembly GCA_003342815.1. Lineage (NCBI taxonomy): Eukaryota > Metazoa > Chordata > Aves > Tinamiformes > Tinamidae > Eudromia > Eudromia elegans. The sequence continues at coordinate 2,425,360 of PTEX01000097.1, forward strand.
GGGATTCTGCAGTTGCATCCCTAGCTGCTCATCCCAGGTGATGATGTTGCCCTCGGAGCCCGGGTGTTCAATAGGACCTCGTGTCAGTGCCGTGTTCCAGTGGACCAATGAAACCCAGAGATATTTCGATAATCCCAAACTTACAATCAGCTAGACTTAGGCAGTCGCTGAAACAAGCTGCCTCTTCAGCACTGCACTGACAAGGTTTTGAAGAAAGATACACAAAGAACCTCTCCACTAATATTAAACTGATTTGGCCTTTTTTATTCTATAAAGGAGGCTGGTTATGAGATTTAAAAAGCCCCATATATCATGCTGCCTCATTAATTTTCCATTTGGGCTCAGCTGTCAGAGGATACCGTATTAAAMTGCTGCCTGGAGTAGTCTTCGGTGGCAGAGAAATGATGTTTGATACCCTTTGCATTTCACGCAGTCCGTATGAAAGGTCCCCTTGATTTGCCATCCCTATTATTTTCTGTCGGAGAACCCTACACGGCCTCTCCAAAATAATATCACCTCTCCGAAACCCTGAAGGTCTATTTGTGGTTTCCATGGGGACAAAATGACCCATAATATTCTTTGACTACTTCAGTAAATGAAGGACACAACTGGGCTTTTGAAGAATAATAGACCTTTTTTTTTAAGACACACTTGTGAGCTCAAAAAGGGGGAAAGAAAGCGGTGAAAAAGATATTAAGGGAAGAGATTTGGCTTGTAGCTCAAAGGGCTTTGTGGCGGCAGGTGCTGGAGACAGCACTTGTTGAAAAACAGACCTTGAGCCATCTGGTACCAAACCCAGAGGCGGGATATAGCCGTGGAGATGGCCCAGATGAAGGAGCTTTAGCTGTAGCTCATTTTTACAATAGCTGTGCTACTTGATTCTGGATCTGGTGGAACGCAGGGCTGGGCGCTGCAGGTCCAAGAGCGTGGTTAAAACATTTTCTTCTAGGAAACATTAAAGCCCCGGTCTGTGCAGTGTGGGAAGGAGGGTGGGATTCTCCAGAGGCACTGGCCTGGGTGAGGAGGCGGGGGAAGAAATAGCAGGACTTTTTCTGGGGTATTTGCCAAGCTCTGTGGAAGAGCTGGATCRTAGCAGTGTGAGGGATGTGGGTAGACGGCGCTGGCTGGAGCCTCGAGCTGCTGGGGAAGCCCCTGAGCRGGGCTGCGTTGTCTGGAGCCGCGGTGCTTGCGCTGCTTCCTCTGCCCTCCCAGGACTGTTAAGGCCATGGGACCCATGAGCTCCTGAGAGCTGAAGCTGTCACCGAGTGTGTGACGAACAAGCCGCGTCTCGTGGATGCCGTGCGTCCCAGCAACGGGGCAGTTTATAAATGCTCGGCCTCGGGAGAGCAGTCGCGCTCGTAAGATTCAGTGCGTGCTTTGAGGATGGTGTTTAAACAAAGCCTCATCTTACGGGGGAAGAAGCACAGACCAAAAGCAGATAATTGAGCTCACCAGAGCACTTGAGAGAACGGAGGGGCCGTGATGGGGAGGACAGTACAGGACTGCTCGTTTCTGCTCATGGTGCTCCTGGGTAATATTGTTTCCTTTCATGACCTATTATTCTGTGGATTTTTTGGRCATATTTTAAGCCTATCCAGTGATGCTTTGCATGAAGGCAAGCTGTTGGTTTCATCGGGTGTTGGACCAGAACTGGATAGCTGTCAAAAATCAGAAGAGTCAATTAGAACACCTCAAAGTAACAAAAGTGAGATTCATGGATTAGCAAGAACAGGCACTTCTGTTTAGCTTGGCTTAGGTAAAATCCAGCCCTCTGGGTTCTGAGAGTACTGGGGAGCCTGCAGAGTTGAGTAGGACATGTCATGAGAAAGGTTGTGGTTTTTTGGAGCCTGTCAGTAATTCCTGTTTCTTGGAATCATCAGCCTTTCTTGTGGTGTTTCTGGCCTTTTGGGTGTATTTTAGCATTTTACCCCTCAATTCTGGATGAAACAGGAAAGCACAAAAAGGACTAAGGTTTGACATTTCCAGTGTGTCCTTGTGGCTTGCAGATGCCTTTGAAATGACTCTAACAGCTGTTCCCTCCAAGCATTCTGGTCCTGACAGAGGAACTTAATTCTGGTGCAACTGGTTACTCGCCATTTACTCTGCTATTTGGTGTTCTTCCAGCTTKGGTTTTTGGCCTGAAAACAAATGAACAGGGTAGTTTTTATGTTAAAAAACCTATTTGCATGACTGGCTMCTTGCTTAATACAAGACTCTATTGAAGCAACATGAGTAAGATGGATAGCGAAAGAAATGAGGGCCAGRCTAAGCCAAAGCCAGTGTAAAACCACATTCACTGACAGAAGCCCTTGACAGTCCGAGTAAAATCTTGCTTGGTTCCTCTTTCTCTTGCATGTGCCTGACTTTGGCAGGAGTGATTAAAGTCTCTGCTGCTTCCCCTCTAATGTGAACAAAGCCCTTTAGAGCCCTGTTCTGGTTTCCTCTTAGCCTAGTGTTTGGCTTCCTTTGGGACTGACCTTTTACTGCCCACAGCCCACCTCCATCCTGTTAGAGTGCCTGCAGAGAGTTACTAAGTTAAACATAATAAATCCCGCTATAAATGATTACACAGGGCTTTTCACTAACAATCTTCTGTGGGGATATCAAGCTTGATAGAAGCATAAATCATTTAAAGAACATCTGCCTAATGAGGGGTAACCTGGAACTGCTTCTTTAAGCCTGAGTATACTGGGGGAAAAAAATCAAGGATATTTCAGCTAACATCTGATGGATGTGAGCTGCTCTTTTTCTTTGTTTTTATAAATATGCCTTGCTGGACATGACAGGACTTCTTCCAAGTTTCCAAAYAGGGTGACTGCCTGCTTTGCCTGTGGCACATGGGATGCCATGGCTGAGCAATGTAGGGATTTCAAMTGAGAATGAGAGAAATAAATGTAATTTAGCAAATTGGTTGTAAGAAAATATAATAATATGTCTAGATGATAAGCTCTGTGAAGGGCAATGATACTGAATAGGAAACCCAAATAGGCAGTTTAGGGGCAAGCTGAGCAAAGATGTGCTGTGGTCTGGCAGTTCTRGCCTATAAAAGGCCTAAAAGGTCTACAGAATTGGAGAGAGATTCATGGTGAGAGAGGGAGCCGTGGTGTAGAGTGGGTGAGGATGCCCCTTGACTAGAGCATCTCTTGAAACCCCTTGGGGAAGMGCTTGGGGTGCAATTGCTACTCAAAAGCCAATCAAGCAACTTGAACTAGACTGCTCAGGTGCTTGTACCAAGTATCCCARTCATGATTTGGACCCTCTACTGCTGGCTGACAGATTTAGCAAAAGTAGACTAGCAGTAACTGTTAAAGCAAAATTCTTGTAGTATGGAATTGGCCATAAGATTTCAGGATATTCATTGCCTCCATCCATAAATAAACTTGCTGGACATGTGGCTTGTTCATCATCTTGTATCAGGGTCACTGTTGGGTGTTACTTCCCTCATTGACCTGCAGAGATGGTGCTCTGGCTCTCTTGCTGCTGTGATTAGAACCGAGACAGGGAGGTCAAGAATAGTTCAGTCTTTTCCTTGTGCTGTTAAGGATGAAGTCAATAGGAAGTAAATATTATTGACTGCTGTTTTCATTCAAAAATCAAGATTCATTGAGGTGAATCTGAGGTCGATAGAAGCTCTCGAGAGGGARGAGGCCAATAAATCATGACACTGAATAAAACAATATTTGTAATACGGCTAATCTTGGGTATTGAGCATTGCTTGATCTTGATTTTTAAAAATTGTAATGTTAACCAGATGGAGAGGCTGAACCGCTTAAAATCTTACCCATTTGCTGTCATGTACCCTTGCTACAGTGAATTGAGTTTGGCCTGGTRTAACTAAATCGTAATTTAGTTTGAAAGGGATCCTTGGAGATTTCCTGGTTCACGCTATCCTTGCAGAACCCATATTTATAGGTAATTCAGGGTTCTTTAGTGTTGTGATGSTTTAAACTATGAGCACACGAAGAAGTGAACAAAATGCAAGGAGCCTTCTTATCTCCTTAGGCCTTGGGCCTAAAGAAGCAGCCGATATGACACACATGAGTCAAGTTAWAGGATTAGCTGTTAATGATGTGACTCTGCCTCTGATGAATCTTTATTAATTAGCTTCAGAGATAAGTAGCACATGGCCAACAAAATGGTAATGCTGCTAGATAACAGATACTTTGGGAGAAAACAAGGGAGGACAGTTCCTTATGCAGATTTATTCCGTGCATCAGGAGGGCAGTTTGAGTCTACTGGTTGGGCAAGAGAAGAGATAGAGAATGAGGTGCTTTAAGTGTGGTCCTTGGCAGGTGTGAGGCTTTTGTACCATAGCAATTGGACCTTTTTCCAAAATTCAATAAGGCAATAGCATTGTAATGTTTTTATTTCAGGCAGATTTTCTTTGAGAGATTTTCCCTACAGGCTTAGATATATATATATATGGCTGTGATCTGTTTCTGAGAACTGTGTTTCTTTCTCAGTTCAAATCAGGATAATTGGATTAAATCCTCAGCTGGTCTAAATTTCTGTTGCTCCTCCTGAAACAGTGGACTTAGGCCAGATTACACCAGCTGAGAATGTGACCATCATTTCTAGTGAGTCACATTTCTAACCCTTGCTGCACTTTTAGATTCCTGAGCTGAAGCCAGTCATTGCTGTAGCCCCGGGGTAGGATTTTCAGAAGCATCCAGCCATGGTCTAACTGTTCTCTCTGCAGTCAGGAGATGTTTACTGTATTACTGCATCCAGCCCCAGAGCCAAGGGAGTTGGATTCAATTAGGCTGCTGCTGTTGTCCTGAGGATCTGTTGCTCTGCTAAAGCAAATCACTGYCCACCACTGGAGTCAGCGGCATTGGGCTGGCTTACAGCCACCTGAGGTTCAAGCTTCGAGYTTACGTGTTGTATTGATGAAAGGAGGATGCAAAATGTAAGCAAAAAATTCTTTACCACAAAACAAGTGTCYTTCCCACAACATGCGTTTCATTTGCTGGCTGGAAATGGTGGGGTCCTCTTGGGTGCTGCTAGGATGGCCCTTGAGAAGCCCTGCAGTGCTGATGGGGTCGAGTGTTGCCACTCRGCTCTTCTCCCGTGATGTGGTGGGTTTCAGCCTGGCTTTGCCAGTTGCCCGTGGAGCTGCAGGGTCTGCAAGGGTTGATCTGTGCATGCACAGCAGCCATTCGGCCCTCGGTGTGTTTTCAAGCAGTATTTCAGCCCTCCTGCAGATACTCAGCTACCCACTGTTGCTTTGTGCTTGTACAGAGCTGTGCAGACTGCTTCAGGAGCCGAGAGGGGATGTGTTCAGGTGTGACAAAACCAAATACTGCCCCTTTGTGAGTGCAGGTATTGGTTCATCTCTTCCTTCTTCCCCTGAGAAATTCTTAGCATTTGGAGGTGTTACTGACCCTCAGTCAAGGTGGGGATGTGGAAGATGAAGGGAAGCCCATCTGGGACATTTGCTGCAAGATTGCCAACTCGAGCAGGAGTTTGAGGGGTAAACGGCTGTGTACACCTCCTCAAATCTGCCTTCCTGTGTAACGTTAGGGAGCATCTGTAGTTCCAAGCAGAGCCAGGCTGCATTCAGCAGAGGGGCCTTCCTCCCAAGGTCAAGTGCTGCTGTCGATTGCCTTGTTGCTCTTTCAGGTAACTAAACAGAAATGACTCACTGGCTGCTCCGTGCATAACCCTTGTCTTCCCCCGCCCCTGCTAAAATATTACGTGGCTTTTACCTTTTCCCCACTGTGCTCTTATCTTCCGTTGCTTGGAGAGCTGGAGGTGCCCATGCAGCTTTGCTTTTGGCTCGGTGCCCTGCGATTGGTATCTGAAAGTGGGTGGCAAGCTGCCAGTCACTGTCATGCCTCTTGTGGTGTGAAATCAGAATGGGTAAATTCCAATTACTTCAGAAGAAAATGGGAGTGGTACMTCTGCAGCCAGGGGAGGGCTGCTGGTGCCTGAAAGTAGAAGCAGACTCCAAATAATTAGTGGAAAATTTAGCATGAGGCTATATATAACCCAGTYACTCCTCTGATACGTGGGGATTTGTGTGTATAACTGGAAATCCCAGCACAWTGATCTGTGAATAAACCCTTAGCTGCTCTGCTTCAGGAACCGACTCTGTAGTGTTTTGTAGGTCTCTGTTTGTACTCAATTTTGCCAGATCCAGTGTATCAGACTTGGCAATTATTGGCTTGGCTATTATTTTCCAGTGCTTCAGATTAGGGGCAAGTAGTTGATGAAGGCCTTATAGCTGCCCAAGATTTATCCTTGTTTCAAAACTCTTTAATTCAATCTGACTTTATAAAGCAAAGTGGGAGGAAGGGGAATTTTTTCCCTAGAGTGATTTTCTGAAAGGCCTCAGTCGCTAGGGCAGTGGAGAGGATAAGTTAGCAAAGGTGGAAGGTTCATGTAGATAAGCGGAGCCGTGTTTTGGGTAACCCCCTGTTTCTTTGCAAGCTGAAGAGTGTGAGAGAACACGGCCAAGAGTTGTGTTCAGTGAAGGGCTGCGAGAGGAGGTGCAATATCCAGAGAGCGAGAGGAGGTGCAATATCCAGAGACAGATTAAAGCCTGAGGCAAGGGACACAGGAAAATTAGGAAAATTAACTTCCAGTTGTCTTATTGCTCTTGTTGTAAGAGATTGGAGACTCGAATGGACTTCCCTGGCAAAAAATGCAGCAGAACAAACCCTGTTGTCAACAGTGGCCGCGGCATGGGCCCAGGAGCTGGTCCTCCCAGGAGCCACCGAGCTCCAGCAATGGGGCCTTGTGACAGCTGGGGTCATCTTGGCTGCCTTCATCAGGAAGCATCTGTCAGAGCACGGAGGAATGTGTGAACCCACACGCTGTGCCGGTGACCCACATGGCTGCTCTCTCTGCTGCCTGCATAAAGGTCAAAGATAATGATTAAAAAAAAAATCACTGCCTTCCTCTCGGGTTGTTCAGGTTTGAAATAAATCTCATCTTTCTATTTCTGAAGGCACAGATGACTTGAGCCAAATTGCATTTGGAGCCTTTATCCTCACACTTCTGTTTTATTTATGCTGTCGTGTCTTGTGCTAACACTTTGTGAAATATTTATTTGCTCCTGGTCTCCCGCAGCTTAGCTCYGGATTCATGAGGCTCCTGCATTATGTCTCAGTTATGTGCAGCTGCATTATGTCAAGAAAGGAAAAAASGAAGACTCCAATCTGTGTTTTACATTATTACAGTGCCACCAGAACTAATGCCATTCCACAGGTGGGTGTTTTGTTCGCTTGCCTCAGCGTCCTGGTTGTGTTAGAGCAGTAAAAGGTACATGTGSTGACAGACACCTCTTATGAAGGACTCTTCTAAATCGGCTACCCACACCTGCCCTCTGCTTGCTCTCCCGGGGCCTGGGTAACTTGTGTGGATTTTTGGAGGTGATGGGCATCTTGTAGCACATTCTAATCGTGGAAGATTTCCCTCTGCTGCTGCTTTATCAGAAACACTAGTGTAAGTGTTTTTGAATGCTAGCAAGCTGCTCAACCTCACTTGCTGTGTTGGGATCTATTTACTGGCTGGTTTAAGATACTGAGGTGCAGCTCTGACGCTTGGCCTAGACAGCAAAGGGAGCTCTTAGCAAGCAACTGTTCTCTTGTTTCCAAGTCCGAGACGAAATCCAGGCTAGCAGTGACTAGTAGTCATTTGAGTTAAATGATTTGTTCAGTGATTAGTGCAGAASGAGCAGAGCATTCGCAGTCCGGTTATGGATGGGCAAGTTTATCTCATCTGAAAGCCATGGGCAGAGCTGGCCCTCTCATCCGAGCAGAGCTGCCAAGGATTTAGCTGATAGACCTGCAAACTGCCTGCCTCTTTAGAAGCAGTGTCGCAGAAATGTCTGGGTTGTGGTACATGATTATACAGCGTGGCAGGAGATTTTCCCGCTGCAAACTTGAGCTTGGCACTGTGACGCCATCACTAGAAGTCTAAATCCAATTATAGATAAATATTTTTTTATATATACATGTACATGGGGAAAAATAGCATCTAAGCTGCTGTTGCCACTTTTGCTGAATTGTACCAACAAGCTCCGTCTGGCGTTAAGTGACATTTACTGTGTAAATGACAGTGACATTCAAGATGAGATGCTGCCTTTTGCCTGGGCTCACTAATCCCTTCTAGGGTCGCCCTGGAGAAGAGCCCGTGGCAAAGAGCAGCAGCTTGGAAGGGTGGCTGGGCCCTGTTGGTTTGGGCAGGGAACCAGGGCCGGGGTCTCACTGGCCTCGTTTCTTGGTGCTTCTCTTAGTGTCTGCAGGAGAGCTGGGGGCAGCCGCTGCTGTCTTGTGCTGAAGCTGGGGTGAGGGCTGGCTGGCCGTGTTTGAAGCTGTTCACTTGGTTGGTAATGGGATAAGGGAATGACATTATCAAAAATTGTGGTATGAGGATTACAYACTGATCCTTTGAAGGAGCAGGAATTTTTATAAGGTGATACGAAGCTTTGCCAGAAGAAACTGGGAATGTGTCAGCAATATGAACCCCTGCATGTCTCTCTTTGGATGCTGCTTTCCTTTTTGAACTAGCAGAGAAGCAAGCAGAGCTGTTTGGAGGACAGGCAGGAGTTGGTTACCCAGTTGCCCTGACTTGCAGGAGCTCTGGCTGTCGAGCTGCTCCTTGTACCTTTCAGAAATATTCCCTGGCTCTCTATAATCTCTCCTTAGCCCCTTGTTAATTAGCTTGTCTTTCTGGAAGAAGAGACCAAGAAGTCTTGTTTGAGGATGGTTGCTCTACCTAGTAGCTGCTGGAATAGACTAGTTAATGCTGCAAAGCCTTATTTTGGGTCCCAGCAGGATGTCTGGTCTGTCTCCATGTCTGATTTGGTTGGCGAAGGGATCTAAACTTGGCCCCAGACTGTTGTCCAAGTCCATTTCTAGCTAGTGATTCTCTGTGTTAACCCCAAGTTATAGCACCAGCTGGTTGTTTATCCAGATAGCCTAGTGCTGAATCCATTGGAGAGCAAAACAGGGGAGAAAAGGGRAGCTCAGAGTGCCACAGAAAATGAATGAATGAATGCCAAGAGCCTGAGTGTGCCAAGCAGGCGATGAGGGTGTCGCCTTTGCTGTCCCTGGCACTCCTCCTGCAGTGACGTTGCTGCTGGTTGGGATCAAGAGAGTAATGTCAGTCCCATTGGGTGTATTTGYGGACACAGCCCAAGGTTGCTTTAAAAAATCAAAGCCCTTTTAATGGGAAATTAAAAGATGATTGGGGAAAAAAATGGATAGTTGGCAGAAAAGGCTGCTCTGTGTTTCTTGATATTCTGGGCCCCACCTGGGATGGAGGGACTGAATGGTGGTTGTGGATGAAGCTAAAGAGAAAGCATCTCCATTTTTGACTTCTGTTTTAGAGTAAAAAAAGAAAGAAAATTTGGGCCAGCTCTGCCAGGATCATGGTGGAGAAAGAGGTTAAGGGCTATAACTTCTGCTCTTTTGTGTGTTTGTTTTTGTTTTCCCTGGCACAGTGCAGCTATAACATAGGTYACAGAAGTAGTCGTCTTATATATTTTTAATTTTTTCTAGCATTAAAGGAATGAAAACAAGGCAATGCTAGGTAAGGCAGCGCTGTCAGTGACCACCTCAAGGGAGACTCTTCAGGATGAACTGGTGACTCTCAACTGTTCTGAGGAAAACCAAACTCTCCTGTGTTCGTGCTCTCAGCAAGTCCTTTAAAACATCACCACGTCCTCAGCACATGAGCTAGAAAAACAGCTGCCTTTACTCCTCCTCTGCCTGATGAGGTTAATAATAACTTTGAATGCATATGTACAGCATTAGCTTTCATGGTAACATGCATAATTCAAATCCCCCAAAGAACAGTCGAGCTTTGAGGAAGCAAACTTCCTTAATGTACTGGGCAAGGATCCAGCTTTTACCAGCTGTTGAGGGTTGATGTACAATTTTTGGTTAAGTGAATAATTTATCATGGATATTATCTGTAGTGTATCACATCCCGACAGTTTGTAGGCCTGTACATATGGCTCTCGAGATGCCACAACACTGCCATATGCTTCATGGCCCATTACCAYTTCCAACTCCCTTAAGATGCTTTTCCCCCCATATTAGGCATGTTAGCAGTACAGTGTGACCACTGGCTCGGTGCAAGYGCTGGATGGATGTGTTTTTCACCTATTTAAAAACAAAAAGGAAGGAGTCTGGACTTGCTGTTCAGCCTGTTCACAGCCTTGCTCCTCTTTTAAATGAGCTGCCTGATGCTTCGTGACATAGATGTGGGTTATAAATCCTGCCTAACTGCCCAGAGCTCCTCCCCAGTGCGCTGGTGACACGGCTGTGGTGTGGGGTACGAATCTTGGTGCTATAGCTGCATAAAAGGCTTCTTACCCCAGTGGAGAGGCTCTCATGCCGCTTGCACCCGCAGTGTCAAGGCAAGGGCAGAAACCTGGGACGCATCACAAACCCCTCTGCGGTCCATGGAACACAGCGGCCCGAGCTGCACTGCTCGTGTCCTGTTTCTTGGACAGAAGAGTTGCCAGAGACTTGATTGAAGACTTTGAGTACCTCGGAGAGCARCAGGGCACTGCTGTTTGTCTCGGTGGGGCCATGATGCTGCAAGCGCCGCGGGGGAAACTCAAGTGGCTCATGGACCGTCACTCTGAGGACACACTGAGACACGGGCAAGCTGGCCCTGCCATGCGGGTGGCAGGTCTCCCTTGTGGGCAGTGCTTGGAAGCAGAATATCCTCAGGGAAGGAAGAATTCCTAAGTTAGCAGCCAAGTCTTCTGGCCTCTTTTGTTTACTTTTTTGGGGGATTGTTTTTGTTACTCATTTGTTTTTAAAGGACTTTTTATGGCCCTGGAATTGGAAAAATGTTATCTGGCCTTCTAGTGTTTTATATTCTCATAGTCTGTATTTGGCAGATTTTTCTCAAGATGCTCTAGCTACATCATTTTGGTCATCTTGGCTGTATGAAGATGCCTTTCCTGAGGAATCCTCTCCTGCAGCCAGCCCTCTGAATTTTCCTTCAAATTCCCTTTGATTCTGCTGTCCTACCCTGGTCTGTGGTCTGCTACTCCCTTTATTGCTGCTCATCTTCTGCCCTGCTACTTTATGCCTCCTGTTCACTGCTGGTTTCCTTCTGCTGCCTTCTAGAGGGAAAATGTTAGTGTTTTTTCAATGGCAGTGTCCTTATACTGCATCCCATATCCAGCTTGAACCCCTTATGCCTTTGCTCTCCAAAGGCGGCCTCCTGCTGTCTATCTGCTTATTATGAACACAGAGAAGGGCTGACAAAGCCTGATTTGCCTCTTAAAAGCTCACAGAGCAGTCGCATTCAAGAGACCTTGGAGGTGTTTTCTACCTGAGTCCATATTTATGGAAACCTGATGACCTCTTAGGTAGGAGCACAGGTGATGTACATGAGATGCAGCGTATAGAAAGGTTTTATTTACCTGAAAACCSTGCTGGGGAGCATGGAAGCTACAGACACTTGCCTTTGAGCCGAGGTTTGCCCCGCCGGGCCGTGAAGCAGTGACACTGGATGAAGCAGACCGGGGACCCTTGCTGGGCAGCTCATGCCCATTGCTGTGTCTAGCGACCGCTCTGCAGAGTCYTGCAGGACCGGCTCAGGGATTTGCCACAAGTTACTCTGCAGAGCTGGGGAACTAAACTCCTGCTGCCTCTTTGGTTCCAGTTTTGCTAAAAGGATCTTTTGCTGCCGCTTTTTGAGATCTCAGTTCTTGTGTCTTGATGCTGGCTAGCTAGTGGCTTTGCATTTGACCTTGGCAAATCTAATATTTTTTTGGTGCTTCTTGGATTAAACAGTGCTAWGGATAGATAATTCATTTGGAGTCTTGAAGGTGGAGTTCCTTTGCAGAAGATCTCATTCTGATSTAAATTGCAAGCAGGCCAGTTTCCATCTCATATTGGGGAATTGGGCAGGCGTCTTCTCCAGTGAACACTGCGCCCAACACAGCCGTGTGGATGCTGGTWTTGAGCTGCAAAATGAAGGCTGTCATTCCCGGTGGCAATGGCTGTAACAGTAAGGGGGGAAACACAACAAAAATGCYGAATTGCTCCGACTGAAAGTCCAAGTGTGACATCTAGTGGCTTCAAGGGAGACTTTGGGCAAAACCCTGTGTGAGAGTCTTTAAACAGGACCCAGCTTTTTGTTTCTTGCTGTTTTCACACRTTATGCTAGGGATCCAACTCCTAAATCTGGATTTCTCTTGCTCCCTCCATAATGAATCTCTCTACACTSAATGCTTGTGATTCAGCCTGGCTCTGCTCTTGCTGGTTTCAGGGATAACTTCCAACTGGTTTCAGTAGTTCTCTTATAGTTTGGAAGCAATTTCTGGCCTGTGGATTAAGGAATGCTGTCTATAATGGGAAGATCTTCTGGACATAAGCAATGGTTGGAAGCTTGAACAGGTGATTTTTTTAAATAATGCTGCAAAATAAATGATGCCCACCAGGTTGCAGCAGAATAGAGATCTTTCCTCTACTCAGTGCGTGCTTCTGGCTAAGGAGAGGCAGTTATTTGGCAGAAAGTAAAACTGAGACGAATGAGTGGTGGTTAAAATGAGAATTAGTGTTTGTGACGGTATCTTGCTTCAAGAGGATGGGACCGTTTCTCTTSTGAAAATGCCTGTGGCAGAATCAGCCTCAGAAATCAGGTAGTGTCGCCATTGAGAATTTTCTTCCTCTCAAGAAGCYGTCTTTTGAGCTGATCAACGGCAGTGACTCGAGATTTGTGACGTTTGTATATAGGACCGGGTGCAATACCTCTGGGCAGGAGTGTCCCTGGTTCACCAGTAACCCTTGACTTTTGACTGAACAGCAGCATTCCTGGTGGCTGTCAAAAGGAACTATGGGAGCCTTGGTGGAGGAGGGCAGGATGTGTCGCTGATGGGCTCAGTGCTGATGTCTGAAGTCCAGTGGGAAACCTGCTTGGCGAAGGGGCTGAGGGAGCTGCAGGAGAGCAGGTCCCTCCTGGGGAGCTGAATGAGCTTCCCTGGGGAGCTGCTGCTCGCCAGGGCTCGTGTGATGGCTTCTAGCAGGGCGAGAAGGTGTTCGTGTTGGGTCRTGAGCTGGACGTGCTCTCAAGCGCTCCTTGCTGCAGGGATGGACCCTCGCATCCCTCAGCGTGTCTGAGCTCCCTCCCGGGGGACGGTAGCAAAGCAGAGGCGGCCAAGGGCGCCCTGGTGTCCCCCAGCGGAGCAGGGAGCTGGGGAAGGGGGAGGGACGTGTTAGGGTGGCAGCTGCCCGCTAGGTGCCGGTGCTGTCCCACAAACACCGGCTCCAGCTCCAGGGTGCTGCCGGCTGGATGTTTGCTGGAGCAATCTGGCTGTACTCACAGTGGGAAAGAGCAGGCGCTTCTAAATTAAAAGCAGCAATCATGGCTTTTAGCCCACCTCAGGGTTTTGCTGTGGTTTTTTTTTTCCTTTTTTTTTTTATTTTTGTTACTTTCTCTCTGAAATGGGAGGCAATTTTCCCAGCAAACATCAATCTGTAGGATACTCGTTTTCAGTTTATTCATGCTGTGCTTAGCTTGGGATGTCAACCCTTCATAATTTCAGAAGTAACTCGCGGCTAATGAATTGTGCTGCTAGTGCTGAGGTTATATTTTGGGTGTGTTCACTTAGAATTTATTATTATTATTATTATTCCAGGTGAGCTCTGGCATTTTTGGAATAACATAGGGTGCTCTGTACTGAACGGAACACTGCTCAGAATTATTCCTTGCTCACTGAAGAACTGGACCATGTTGACAATTTCTCATGTTATGTTTCCAGCCAGTGTTTATGGACATGAGCTGTGGATTTGGAGTTAAAAGCAGCTGTATTTTTTTTAATCTCTGATGTAAGTTAGGGGAGCATGAGGTCAAAATCTGTCAGTTCTGGTGGTGTCTGAAGGAAGGAGCTGGATGTGGTCGTGATGGCTCTTTCCCTCCTATTCTGAACAAGCCCCTTTTTTCTCAAGGTGCTCCTTTGCAAACATTCAAAGGGCCTCCCCTCCCTCTGTGCTGCTGCTTTGAAGTCAGCAGCGAGACTGTGATCTACACATGTTCCAGAGACTTTATTTTCAGAAAGGTGACTGGGGAAGGCCTTATTTTTTTTTTTGCCTTTGTGGGCTATTAGCTTGAAATCTAATCTTTTGTAATCCTCTAGGCTCCTTTTAGATAAAAARCTTAATAATTCTTTACACGGCTGTCCAGGATAGCGGCGGAGCTCTGTTGCTTTTTGTGGGAGGGAGATTTGCATTCAAAGCCATGTGTGCTCTTTTGAGAGCTTGCAAGCTCACAGAACTTCCCTGAAGCCCGGGAGGTTGAGCCTACCAACCATAACGCTGTCTCCTCCGAGTCCTCTCACCGTTCCCTGGTTAATACAATCAAAGGCCTTTGAATTCCTGACGCGTCTCTGTGGAATTCTGCTGTGATTTTTAGATGCTCTGAAAGAGCCGTATTCAGTAGTGCAGAGTACTGGGTACGTTGGTGGAAGGCCAGGAGGAGTTACAGCCTATTTGTTGCATATGGGAAAATGTAGCTTCCCCGGCAGCTGATCTGCCAGGGGAGCGAGGGGTTGTTCCCCAGCAAGGTCCTTCATTGGTTCCTCAGGCATGGGATTTCTAGCTCTGTTAGATCTTGGTTCAATTCCTCATTCATCAGCCAAGATTTGACTCTTCTGGAAGCATCTGTAGGGTCTCAGCAAGGTTCTGTAACGTGTGCTTACAGGAGGTGAAACCCTCTCCTGGGGCAAARCTGCCTAAGTGGACAGAGGGGCCTGTGCATGCTTTAATGGGTTTCCTTCCAAATGCTAAATCCTCTTGGAATGATTGTGACCAAATTGAGCTGAGTGTCAGCTGCAAAGAGCTTGCATATCTCCGCTCAGCGCTGTGTTTTGTATCACAGTGTGTCTTTACAAATRTTGCTATGGGTGGCTTTTAGTACATAGCTCTTCTCTGATGGCTGCGGGCCCTCCCTCATCCCGTTCACATGGGCATGTTTAAGGCCAGGTGCTGCCATGGTTCCTGGTCACCCTTGTAGGTCTACAGCTCCTTGCAGCAAYGACACGGAGGTGTCTTCTGTTCGCCTGATCATTAACTGTATCTATGAACCTGGTGTCTTAAAGGCTATTGGTATTTCATGACATAAGGCCCAGCTTCATGTGTTCCTTCTTGAATGTCAGCATGGTTATAGTCAGAATGCCTTAACCATGCAGGGAARAGAAAACCAAAAGCAGTTCAGAAAAACATTTCTGTTGATTTTTAAGATCTCTTTAAGCCCCAAGGGCAAAGGGCTTTTGCTGTGGATTCCGATGTAATACCAGCCCCTGTAAGGCACAGGTAAGTTGTAAGCAGTCTGAAAGAACCTTTCACGGAAAGGAGATTCAGGACTTCACTTTGCAGAGATCCCTTTGCAGAAATATGGCAGGCTTGGCCCAAGAGATTAAAAAAAAAAAATTATTACTGTTGATTAGGAARAGAGTGCAGAGTTTCACAGCTCGGTGCTTTCTCTGCATGGCATCCTCAGCACTAGGCTAGATAACCCGTTGATTAATGTGGAACGATGAAGCGCAAGCTCAAGCAGAACGGTGCTGCCGGAGTAGCTGCCGAAAGGACTTCCCTTCGGCGTGGGCCAGATGGGCTGGGTGGATATCACAGTTCATACACGTAAACAAACCCGACTCCATCTGGCTCAGAGATGAGTTTCTTTCCCAGCCATGTAATTCACTCACCAATTTCCCCCTACGTAATCCATCTCGCTCTCACGTGTGCGCACACGCTCTTGTTGACTCGGGAATGGAGAAGGCCCCTCTGTAGCGAGAAGACACGGTGCTTTTCCTGCTCTCCCTGATCACGCTTTCCTGCTCACCTGTGTGCTCCAGGTAGAGGCAGCCTTTTGGGCTCAGATGGAGCATCCCTGCCTCCCAGAGCTGACCCAGAGGGCTAAGGAGGCTGAGCCAGGTTCTCAGCCACTTTCTGAGTAGTTAAAGCCTTTTGTTTTGCTGATTTCTCTAATGGTAGCCTGACTTGGCACATMTCATTTAAGACTGTGATTATTTTTGTTTATTTGTTTCTCCACTATCATTTAATGTTTTGCCACAGGAGGATTAAACTGCATAAACCCTCACTTTGCAGTGGGAGTGAGACTGGAAGTAGATTTTGCAGGATTAACTTTTCCAACTAGGACAGCCATGGCCCCAGGGCAGAGGTTACACCTTGAGAGACAGCAAAGCCACCTTGTCTGCTGTTCAGCTCGTCCTTGCTAGGACTTGCCCGTTCTTTAGGAGTTATGGGCAGTTCTCTGATTTCATAGTCATTTGCTTCTCTTTTTGCCGTGTCCTCTTCTTTTTCCTTTTACCTCCGTCATTAAATATTTACCCCCTCATTCAGCTCAGAACTCAAATATGGGGGACTGCTGAAACTCTCGTCAAACTTCTAAAGTGCCATTGGTGAAGCAGCTCTGGCACYTTAAATAGAATGACTCGCATCTGTTTGTGGCTATTTGTGGTCTTTTTAGTATTCTGACTATYGTATTCCAGGGCAGAGACCTGACCTGTGTGCAGCAAGGTTAAAAATAATTTGGTGCATTGTCTTTAAATAGCAGATCCCCTCCAAAAAGGAAAAAACCATAAATGTGCTTTTATGATCTTAGCTTCTCAGCACATGTCCTGGATATATTAAATTGCCCTGGTAGTGCCCTGGTCTGACTCRGTATGCATTTAATGAAATACCAAGTAAATTATTTAAAATTGGTTTTAATTAAAGGCAGATCTCTGAGACAAAAGTCAGACCTAGTGTGTTAGCTAGATGGAAGCGACTTAAAATGCTGTGCTTACAGATGCAATGCTGTGGTTTTCTGGAGACTATTCCCAAGCAGTTTGCTCTGGCATATCTCATGCAGCCTCTAAGTGTGGTTACTGGAAARGAGGATTCTGGTGTTAGGGGCAGTGACAGCGCTGGGCATTTATTGTCCTGGCAGCGTTTACTCCCTGGTGGATGCAGTGATGTCCTGATGGTGGCACGGGTAGGAGATGGCAGGTCATCAGTGCAGGCACCTCTTGCCATGTTCCCTGGCTGCGATGCTTGTGTGACTCTTCAGAGCTCTGCAGTGTCTCCAAAGCAGCTGTGTGAGCACGGAGCGGACTGGGGTTAGTGCTTTAGGCAGCCTGCCCTGGCAGAGCAGCATCTCACCCCCCTGCTCTGTCCCTTTTAACTGGTAGTAGGGAACTTATTCTAAAAGCGACCTGATGGAATCAGTCATGGCATTTGAAGGAGTAATGTATACACTTATATAAAGTAGAGAAAAGCATTTTGGTGCAAAGCGGAGCATAAATAATACATTAGGTTTCCTGCCGAAGCTGTGGCTTACCGTCACGCTGAGACACAAATGTAAGAGGGAAAAAAAGCTATTATACAGAGCTCAGCGGGTTTCCATCTTGTTACTTATACATAAGCTGAGGGTAGGTTGCCCCTTTGATCACATTATGAGGTGATTAGCATGTTGTTTAATGTTAATTATGCATGTTCCATGTTTACAGACATGTTAAATTATGCAAGCTGTAGTCTTTAGACTTCCTGTTTAATGTGTTTAAAACAACAACAAAAAACAAACAGCAAAGCAGCCCTTTTAGCTGTTTGTGACTCCCTCACCMGTCTGTGTCCTGGTTTTCATATTCACAACAGCTTTATTAAAGGCACTGCTCCTCTGTCACCTTGGGCAGCTCTTCTGCTGCCCCTTTCTAAGGGGGCAGGTGGCYCCATGTTGTCCCAGTGTGCATTAAGTTCCTCACCCAAGGTGCCTCTAGCCATCTGGAAATTATGTCCCGTAACACTTCTCTTGCAAGGAGGAACRTTTCCTACTTTTCCTTAAGGTGTTTGTTCATCTTTGTTGGTGAGCACTGGTGATTCCAGAAAGGCTTTCCTAATGTTTGCCTTAAGTTCCAACCACAGACTAGCTCTTGRCTTTTCTAGGGCCAGTAAACAGTGTTCTGGAGTGCAGGATCCTTCAACTTAACTAGGGACTCGAGCACATTGTGCTGTGTTTAATGATGCAGCCTCGCTACCGGAGGAGGCCCCTTGACAAGTGCTCTTGCTAAGATACAGCCTCTCCCCTGGCATTCACTTGGACCTTCACTGGCTCTGGTCCCATGAAGTGCAGCCTTGGGAAGGTGGGCTCAGTGTTGCTGCTGAGCGGTTCTCCTTAGGTGTAGGTGATGTTTGCTGGCGCTCCTGAGTGCTATTTCATTGGCAAGGGAGGGGAGTTTTTATTTCCTAGACAAACATGCTTTGGGGAACTCGCAGAAGGAGAATTTGGAGCTCTCTAATCCAGGTGAAAGTCTTCCAGTTGTTGGGTTCATGTCCAAATCTGCACAGCAGGACATGGTATGACTGATCTGGGAGCACTGAGAGCACATGCAGGTGCAAGGAAGGGTCTGTCCACATGGTGCTCTCGGTTAGTGTTGTGGACACTGATGATTTCTTGACAGGGTAGGAGAGATGAGCTGCTTTMCTCTGTACAAGCCTGGTTTGAGCTGACCTTTATTCAACTGTGCAAGATGCATACCCATGAGATACTAAAATTAACCAAGGGCATTGGGCAGTGCAATAAGACTCCTCATTCTGCTGCGTTTTGATGTTAGCTTTTCACTGGCACACAGAGAGAGATATGATACTAATTATCTACTCTACTATCAACATAAAACCCCTTATAATCCCTAAACAGTTAGTGCAGCACTAGGGAGATGTGTATTTTGTAGGCTATGGTTCAGTAAGAAGCTAGGATGTCCAATATATGGTTCATCGTGGTCACAAATGTGAAATGTGGAGCAGGTTCAGCAGTGAAGTGGATTTGCAGTAGTGTTTTACAGCATTGTCAGGGCACCTCCTGACACGTGTCAGGCTGTGTAGTAGACAAACATTCACCTTGTCTTTGCAACAGCTATAAACAGAGATACATGTACAGAACGTGCACCCACACCTCACAGAAACAGATGGGGAGGCTCGTAAACTAAGTTTATGGAAAGGAGAGATTAAGCTGGAGAGGCAACAAAATGCTCCAGGAACTTAAATAAGAAATATATGTTGGCAATGGGACAGTAGAAAGAACAGAAAAATCAATTATTGTTTAGCTGCAGTGGAGGATATGGATCATTTAACAGGAGCTTTTRGAAAATATCCCAAGAATAGTAGCATCACTTCAGAGGACCTCAGTGAAACCAGTTATATGGTGAGTTACAGTTCCCAATAATGCATCACCAGCTGCCATATTGTGTGGAGAGTGGTCTGATAAGTTGGATTGGACATGGATTGAAATATATCAGAGGATTATTAACTTAAAAGTGAGGTATCTCTCAGGATCTGGAGATACAGGACTCTGAAAATTATACCATCTCCCCCATATCTTGCAGGTGATTTTAAATCTGAAATAGTTTCTTGATGAGAATCTCTCACTTTATGCAGTTTTATTCTCAAGACCCACCTCTRTTGAGAAATCTCTAAGATTTAAGACAATTAGTTTAAGTGGACTAAGCAGCAATTTGAGTTTTGTGGATGTATATTTCCAAAAGAAAGTTAGGATCCAAGTGATTTGGAGCCTCAAATGTATGCCTGTTAATGTTAGGTAAATATCTTTTGGATTGTATTGATTTYGGATTGTATTGATGCTGGCATAACCTTCCTCTATTGAAGCTGGGTTATTAGGGATTCACTAAGTTTTATACATTGTGTGATTGGGCAGGGCCTCTGTTATTCAACAGAATCTCAGCGCTCAAAAGTGTGCTCTTGTCTAGTTCTTCTGCTTTCCTACTTTTACCTAAGATGATAAAAAACCCGAATTCTGTCCTTTCCAGTCTCTCTTTGGTGCATTTATTCTTGATGGGAACACTGCAGGATCGTACTCAAGTCAGTGTCTTCAGCGACTTGGGAGTCCCTCTTTGGCCCTGTACCACAATTACAKGTTGATCAGATACTGATTAACTCTAGGCTTATGTAAATGGCCAGGCCATTTACAGTGTGGGCAGGAACACTTSGATAACAACAAATTTCTAGTCCCACCCTGGACTAGAAGGAGAACTTCCAGGCAAAGGTCTGTCTGATCCAGGTTACAAATTAAAAATGGGAGCTATTGAAGTGGCTAATCCCTTTTCTGCCCTYGGCATATGTTGTACCCATGAATTATTAAGAACTCGCTGAACTTGATGGTATGTGAAACTCTCAAGCTGTGGTGTTTKGTGCTTGTGTCTTTTATCACAAGGCAAAAGAAATGTCTTTTTCTTTCCTTGGGGTATTTTTTTCAGTCTCAGGCAGAACTAAAACCAGAATCTYACAGGTGCAAATAATCTATCTGCAAAAGATAATGAAGAGCAACAACAAAAACCACAAGAAAACATGCCAGAAATGCAGCTGATGACGGTACCATTCACAGTGCACAAAAATAAGACTTAAAATCACAATGGAAATTGAGGGGAAAAAAAAAATAATGGAAATTTAGAAAGTCCTAAGTTCAGTTTTCCAGAGCCATGGGCAGGCTTGCCACTAGGTGTCTATGACAGTAAGGAAGAATAATGAACACATTTAAATCCGTATCTGCATCCCTTTCAATCTTGATGTAGTGTTTGCTTTGCTGAGAAGCAAGGAAACCAGTCTCTCTCTGTTCGTTTTAATTATTTTTTTGGGAGCTACTCGGACCATTTCCTGCTAATATGATGAGAGCACTGAAAGTAATAATAAAATCATAAGACAAATTCTGGAAAATAATATTCCAGATAATTCCAATAACATTCCTGCAAGATTTTTAATGGTCATTTGTTCGTTCTTTCCATGAAAAGTTGGAGTGGGAGTGACTGTTTCTTCTTGTTTGATCCACCCTTGATCAGACAATTCTGCTCTAAGAGAAACCTCCCAACAAAGTGGAAAGAAGTAAAAAGCATCTGAGATGATAGATTTAGGTATTAGGGAAATGATTAAGTCACAACTATAAATGCATGGGGCTTATTTTGTGGCTCTCATTTCTTCTGCGTGGCATTCACCAAAAGTCCTTACTAAATCTATAATTTATAATTTGCCTGTGTCTAATCTGTAATATTTGGCTACAGGATTAGGAGCTGTTCAAAGACTTTTCAGCAACACTGGTGATGCTCCAGGGCAGAATGAAGCAAGGAAAGGGAACAGAGTCAATGGGTTGAACGGAGGGTGCCTGAGCTGGTRTCAGGGCACCTGGCTGAGAGTCACAGGTCAAGGTCATCAGGGATGACTGAAATTTATTGTTTRTCTCCTCAAATCTAAAATAYATCTTAGTTTGAAGATGCCTTCYCCAGTGGCATTTTGTGAGCTTTGCWRGGCGTGCAAGTGTGGTGATGCTTTATAGCAGAGAGAATTTGCAAGAAGAATATGTGAACAGAGTAATATAGATCTACCAAATAATGCAGYTACTGCCTTCTGTTTACCTCTACCTAATTCAGTGTAAAATGTGCTGCTGAACAGTCCTTTTTAACCTTTCCTATTTATCACACGTTATTTCAAATTAGGAGCAGTATAATAGACTAGCAAGAAGTTCTGTAGACTAGGAAAGAGCAATGAGCCCTCTGGGGACTCATCTCTACAATTGCTTTTTGTCTTTGGCTCTGAAGTACATGGGCTACTGCTCCATAAGATTTCATATAAATGGAGCTCTGGCAGTTTCAAAGAGAAGCTATTTCTGCATATGGCTCAAAGGAAACTGCCTCCGCATGTGCTATTTGCAGCACTGGTGCTCTTGACTGGAGCTGAGAAAGAGGCATCTGGTTTGCAGAGCAGCAGAGGCTCTGGGAGGACAGATCTGCTTTGTGTCCTTTCAGCTTGTTGACCACAGCGAGTCAGTTGTCGCATCAGTGGGACATGAAAGTAGCTTCTGCCACAGCTAGAATTCAGGAAGAGCAGCAATGGGTCCAGGCCCACCCYTGAGCATCTCTCTTCAAGGGATCTGTTAGGTCAGGAAAGAAATAAGACCTCATGCTTCATTTTTGAAATTAACCCCAAGACGTAAACACTTCTCTTTGAGAAAATAAAAAAAGTGCATAATACAACAAAAGAGTAAGCAATAGGCCAGGTCCARACTATTCTTGATGAGGCACAGTATTGCTAGGTTTCCCTTAGAGAGCAAAGGGTATCATCAAGTTTGCATTTCAGAGTTGACTCCAATTTCCTGTGTGCTTTTCCTAGATAATTGCCATCTGTGGTGCACAGTGGCATACTTTGCCTCCCAGTGGATTCTCCTTAGGCAGGACAGGCTCTGTCTTATTTTTTGAGTCACATACACTGTGGTCTTGCTCCGTGCTGTAAAACGGCTCCTAACTCTGCTTTGTATCTCAGTGTTTCCTTGATGTCTCGGATGTCCTTGGGATCTGCTGCCCACTCCTACAGCCAATGTAAAGAGGAGAAYCACGTATTGCCCGTGGAGTTTTTGCTCTTTTTCGTTTGGCAGACCAGCTCTCTTGGTCTTGAGAACTGCCCTGGATCTCGCGTGGACTYTTTATAAGTAAGTGTGAAATGTGGGTTTTGGCATCAGACGGGATCTGCCCTGGTCTTGTTCCACGCAAGTAACAGAATCCTTCCCCAGAGGAGCTGCCCGCGCTGCTGTGATAGACCATCTGAATTATGCTGGAGTAAACCAAGCTAGTGCATTAGCTGCTGAATATGATCTTTGTGTTTGGTGGCCTGGGGAAACCRCAACTGAACTCATATAGGTATCTCCACAGTGATCGCAATTTTCCATTCTCTTTTTTTCCTTTGGGGAAGGAAGGAGGAATCTGAGGCTATTTTGAAAAATGAATCCTATGGAAGAAACAAACAATCTGCCTGCTTTGGTATTAGACTCATCAATCTTGGTCAGGCATTATTGCCAAAGGAGAACTRGGTTGGAAAAATATGCATGTCAGTATTCAATCATTATGTCCATTAGATACTGGTTGGCACTGAGACATATTAAATAAGGGAGTGCGAGTCGTAGCTGCTCCAGCTTTCTCTATGTGGAACACCCGATACAGTGATAACAGGCTGAAAATGCTCTCAGCAACTCATTTATTTATGTGCATGCGGAAAGGGGAGTTGGCAGCTGGACAGATCTTAACACAGTAAAGAAGAAATTTGGTCATGTGCCAAGGGACCTGTAGGAACAATCAGCAGCTCTTAAAGGGCTCAGCCCAAGAGGGGTGAAGTCACGGARCTGGAGCCTGATGAAGCCTTTGCTAAGTGGCACAGGCAGTGTTTCTATATCGGGGTGAGAAATGGATGAATCTCGCTGCCCAAAAGTCAAAGGCTTGGAAATGTGTAAAGCAAGTTAATAGTTATTGATAAAGTGCCATCAAAATTATACCTGAGGATTTGAGCTTGAAGGGAATAGTGCCATAGATGTGGTGGGAGTGAGGATCAGGTTGGTATAAGTAAGGGAAGAAAAAATCAAGTCAATTGGCCGAGGTCTCTTCTRCCTTGAGACTTGTAGCAGTAGAAATGGGCACTGTCAGCAGTCTCYGTCTCGGGATGGATGACAAACAGCCTGTAGGGACCAGCAATGACATGGAGGAAGTCTTCAAGTAGATTGCAATTGGACTGAGAGTTTCTTCCTATATATATATATATATAAAAAAAAAGATATTTATATAGACATTTTCTCCAAACAAACATCTTTTTGCCTTCTGCATTGTAGCTACCTTAGCAGAAGATACTCAGATGTAGGAGTCTGATTGCCTCCTTTCCAGGGAACAAAGCTCTCAYGGGTGGTAGATGTAAGGAAGGTGGCTTGCTCAGCATGTTGCAAGGCTTTAGGAGTATAGCACCACCTCAAAAGGCTTTCTGGGGCTTCCTTGATTGTGCAGCTCTGGGTTGTAGGAGCCCTTGGCTGGTGATAGGCAGAGGTCTGCACGTGTTTCTTCCCCTTCTTCATAAAAGAAGTTGAAAACATTTTTGTTAACAAAGCACTAAGTTTTTCTTTGGGAAAAATGAAAGAAAAAATATTTCTGAGRAGCCCTGGTTGCCCTGACCAGAAATGTCTCGTCCTTGCCGAGCCAGATGGGAGCTGYGCTTTGAAGGCCTGCGCTCCTCTCTGCCTTGAACTTTGCAGACTTTTCAGTCCAGCCAAGGGCAGATGAAATCAAACTGGGGGTAGGATCTTGCATAATGGGAAGCAGAATGTCCCCAGGCAGAGTCTGCGACAGGGACTGAAGTGTTGTTTTTCCTGTTGCTTTTTGTTTTTCCTTCTCTATGGATAGTTAGCAGCAATGCCTGCCCCTTATTCTCAGCATGAGGTGGGAAGAGTCACTTGACAGCTGTTTTGTCCTTATCTGGGTCAGTCTTTCACTGAGGAGCTCCTTAGTGCTTAGCTTCTGAATCTGATTTCGTCAGATTCTCCATCTAAATGGACACTGTTGTATTATAAATGATAATGTATTGAGTAGCAGTTGTGCCGGTGTGTTTACTGAGCACAACAACTGTGCTACCCAGTTTATTTTCTGTAGTGAGAAGTTTACTCCAAACTTCAACTTGTCTCTAAAAGGCTGTTTCCTTCAGCCCAGTGACGCTCCTGCATCTTTCTTGACTTCTTTGTCTCTAGGTTTGGTGCAGCCCAATAATTCCCTGCTCTTCACAAACCTTCAGCCCAGGCACTTTCTTCATTTGTTTTCATATCCTATGGAACATTAAGATTCATTTGCCAGGATGTAAAACATACATATATCAGGAGATAATATTGCTACTGAATGACACTGCCGTCCTCCTGCCGTTCCCACTGGCCAGCTGTAGCATCAGCTCCACCATTCATCATGCGTCCTGTGTAAGATTAATGTAGCTCTTCTCCTAAAATCATGTTTTACCATCAAAAATGGTTCCCTTTCACAAAGCACAGCTTTCCCTGTTTAATTTAGCTTATGGTGTGGCTTTTATTTTTCCTTCCTTTATCTGACACTTCCTAACACTGAAGCTTTGCAGTCACATGCAGACCTAGTTTACTCTAATGAGCAGGAAGTTTGTAAGTACTTCTGGAGACTGAAGCTGGAGGTGCTTTCATTTCACACAGGACTTTTTAACCACAGCCACATAACAGGGATGCCAGGTCTTATGTTGGATGTTGGGACCATATTCYGTCACTGAAGGTTTGTCAAGGGGAAGCTAGGGGTGTTAATTCTTATTCTTTGCAACCTGCAGGTTTTGCTATTAGTGGTGGCAGAACCACCTGCTTTATGAACTTGACTTGTGCTGTTATTTCTCTTTAATCTTCCTTGCCTTGAGGGCCCACACAAAGGTAGGTATAATGTGGTGCTTGATTTTTGTAAAATATACTGAGATCTCAAGATGGARAATGCTCAAACATGCTTTACTACTGTGTCTCATTAACAGTTTTAGAAAGCCTTGTCTTCTAAACTCCCTTTTACAAGAAATGAGAATCAGCGATTCAGTATGGATYTGAGAGCACCACATCAAGGAGAGCGGGTAGTTCGCACCTAGGTAGGAGGATTTGCCTTGTGAATACCCATGATGGAGTTTATTTACTAGTGTCAGCTGACATAGGTACCCACAAAAGCAGGTCTCTTTCTATAAAGTCTATTCCACAAATCCCAACAGGGCTCTGTGATCTCCTGCACCCAGCTACTCTGAAAGGGAAGTGAAAAGCTGAAATGAATGGCAGTCGCTGGAGATAGACTCTTCTGGATCAGGCTTTTGAACAGCCGTCAAGTGATCATTCAGTCCTGAAGAAACAACTTTTATCTACACTCAGCCCCAGGCACTTTGGAAGTTACAGTTTGCTGGGGAAAAGTGTTAAGTCCTAGTGCCTAAACCATCCAGTCCCTTGGGAACCTATTTCGTATGTATTTCCTATGCTGTTTCAGGATGTACAGCCCAAGCTTATGTTGTCCTAAAGATCACAGAAAAGAGTCRGTCCAGTTTAATTTAAGACGTTTTAGACTGATTGGTCAAAGTCTCTCATCTGCAGCACTGGGACATTTGCAGCCAATTGTTATTCTCTGTCTGTCAAGTTCTCCAAATTCCAAGCAGTATCTGTGCAAAGTGTCTGAAATGACAAGCGCAAAGACCTTCAACTGTCAGTGCTGTTTAGCATCCTATGGCTATTCTTTGACATGCTTGAATTACTGTTGTACTTGCAGTAAATCCCATTCTGCCCACTAGATTGTGATCCATCAAATTTCAGTTACTTGGAGAGGCTGGAAAGTGAAAAGTCTTAACTAAATAAAAGAATCTGGGTAAATACTAGGGTCACACATGGCCTTGGGTCTCTGTTTTGTACTGTGAAATCTTTCCTCTGTGAGAAATGAGTGTGAAGGGATGGACGGTTTGTTTGCAAGGGGTATTTAAAACAAATGAAGACCCGTGAGCAACGTCCCCAGAAATCAAAACCAGCCTGTCCTTGAATGTTTGCCCTCCATCCGAATTACTCTTGACTCATTGTTGACCAGCAAAGAAACCCCAGTGATTTCTCAAGTGTTTGGGAAAGTTCCTACATCAAAATGCAGGTGGATGGGCTTKTGATGCCTGACATGCATTAGCAAGGGTTTGAAAAACAATGTTGYTCCTGAAGTTTCAGTAATTATCAATGCTAGTACATAGAGCAGAGGTTGCTTGATAATTTCTTAGGCCTGTGTTAGAACTATTTATTGCTCCTGCCAATTTTTAATTACTTTAGCTGTAACATGCCCCAGGCTGACTTTGCTGGAAAGATTCAGGCCAAATAGCAGTCTCAAAGATATTGCGTCTAGGCCAATCTGTAGAGGGAGKAGCTGTAGAAGGTTTTTCTTTGAGGTAAATCCCTTGCTGGTGGGTGGTAGGCCAATGCAGGCGTGTGCACAGGCTCCTGCTTCCTTTTTGAAGGTATAGGAGCAGGTTTTGTTTCATGTGGAATATGGTTCATTCTGGTAACTGTTAGAGCATGAGCAGCTGTACAGGGGTGTGGGAATTGCTTTTGTACTTCCAAGCTTTAACTGAAGTTACTTTCCCAGGGAGATGTAGTGTTCCTATTCAGCAATTGGACCCTTGTCTGAAAATGGCTGTCACTTTTAGCTGATTATTCTGTTTTCTGGTTATCTTGGGAAGGTGTTTTGGGGCCTGAAGAAAGAGTCAAATTATGGAGAAAAAGAAAAAGGGTATAGTTAACAAAATAATTGAGAAGTGGCTTCATAATATAATCTTACATTTTTTATAATTAAGACTAATGAGCTTTACCYGGTCATTCATTTGGTAAGTTCATGACTTCTGGCTGTAGGAGAGCAAAGCTTTTAAAATGGRTTCTAGCTTTGACTGGAAGGTGCAACAGAATTCACCGTATTGTTCTCAATTATGCTCATGAATAATTTGCTCTCACCATTTGAGGATGCTTGCAGGCTATTAGGAATTCATCCTGTATCCAGYCTCTTTGAAGAACGTTCCCCAGCTCCTGACATGCAGCAGTTGGTGCCTGCCTGGTTTCCTTGTCATCCTGCCCCKGCTGAAGCAGTTCTGGTGGGGAGGTGGCAGCAGAAACGTGTTGCAGAACGGCATGTCCTGAGGCCAGGCAGCCGAAAGGGATGCTGGAGTGAACTGCCCGGAGTCTGGAAATGAGTCATGCGGACTATTTGGCAAATACTTCCAGATAATGAATGCATTTACAGGAATAGGGAATGGCTCATGAAAGATTAATAAGCGAAAAGACCTCAATAAGGGGGCCTGGTTTCCCCCTCTTAAATTTCAGTGTCAGATCTTTGGTTCAAACTTCTCCTTGAAACTGCTGTAGCAATGCAGATTCATACCAGGGGAGAATTAGACCCAGGGTAGTTTTAGGGAGTGTATGATGCCTAARGGTATGGAATAAGGGACAAAGCTTGCAGTAACTCTCTGGGAAAATATGGTTTATCTTGGATTTTCAGTTTTCCCTTGTGTTTTATGATGATATTTTTCAGTGATGGTTAATTAAGAACATGCTATTACTGGGAGTAATTTCCTCCTCCTAGTTAGAGTTGATACCGCTCGTATTAGTTCTGTTTTATTGTGGTCAGCTTTCATTTGAATGCTCAGTTGTTTCCCCTCCCGTCCGCTCCCGCACTGGTGCTGGTTCAGGAGCACCCGCCCTGCCACCAACGTTGTCCCCTTGCCTTTGCTGTGTTACTCTGGGCTCGGCRATGGTGGGATCTGCTTGCACCGGTGACCAGAGGTGACCTCTCCTTGGCCCTTCCTGGGCTCCTGGAGGCTCAACAGGGCACTCCATGTCCTAGAATGGAGATGAAATGGTCCGCACTGCACATGACAGGACGCCTCTTATGTTGAAGTGCTCATTAAGGCGTAGGTAGTTTCTGCAGCGCTTGTTTCTCTAGCAATCAGAAAGTCAGTGCCAAAAGATAAAAGCTTGATTTGTGTGTGTGGGTTTTTTTTTAGGCTGAATTCCTTGATTTGTTCTTCAATAAGCGCAAAGGAGTGGAGCGATAGAGACAGAAGTCAAGTTTTTATTGAAACGATTAACTATATTTCTATACGAAATAGAAATATCCGAAACTATAATTCATTCACAGTACAGCAGCAGTCCGTTTTCTCTGCAGACATGGGCTCCTGAACGTTGTTGCTGCAAAGTTTTTACAATTAAATTTGAAAAGGAGAAATGCATTTTTAAATAACAAATATCAGCAGAAAAGACGGGCCCGGCGCGTACTGAAAATAAGCTTAAAGTATCAGTAGATGCCTTTCTTAGAGGTATTTTTGTTTTTGTTCTTTAAGGCGCAGATTGAGAAGGGAAAAACGTATAGAAAAGAKTGYRGTTTACCACACTGCAGTGTTTTGGRAAGCAGAAGTTCGCACTGCTGATTCCTAAGTGCAAGGGAACTGGAAAGTGACAGTGGCAAAAGTAGGTTCCGTTGTCCAAATTGAGCAAAGTGAGAAAATTGCCACCATTAATGAATGTTGTAATGAGAGTGCTGAATTTCACCTTGTGCTGATTATCTAGCGTGTTATTAGCTGCTCTCTACAAATGCCGTCCAGATCCAATTAACTCTCTTTTTCAGTGTCACTTTTTCAATCCTGTTGTCCTTGCATACMCTGCAGCTGCATTTGGATTTGGGAAATGCTGTGTGGCTGGTGCTAACCCGTGCAGCTTTCCTCTCCRACGCTCAAGAATGGCAAGAATTTGATAGAAAAGAAGGGAGGATTTTTGTTATTTTTGCACAGAAGTGTTCCCAAGAGAGCCCTTTTTAAAATAGGAATCCACCATCCAGTTCTCATTTTTCAACTACCCATGTAGCTGCATTTATTTTTTGCAAGCTGCAATTTTCCACCAGGGTGGCATTCCCGTCTTCATGCTGGGTAAATAGCCCAGATGTCTTCTAGGGGTTTGCACTGGTACAGCTCTATTAAGACATGCCTGTTAATAGACAGTGCTGAAGCTGGTTCCAAGGGCAGAGGATTCCTAGTTTCTGCCAGGGAATCTGCAYGACCCTGTTGGCAAAGGCTGAAATCAGGGATGCTCCTGGCCAGGGCTGCTGTGCAACCGGTAGCACAGGGATGCTGCTCCTTGGAGCATCTGCCTGGTGAGAAAGGAACGAGTCCAGCATCCCAGCRAGCCTTCCTCTGTTCTGGAAAGAGGTTTCCAGGTGCCTCCTTCCTCCTCCTCGGAGCCTGCACCGGGTGCTCTCTGGGTGCTCGGCAGCACATGGGGCACTGCAGAGACCTGGGTTAGTGAGATGTGATCCCAAAAACACAGCAGGAGGAGGTCGGAGGAGGCATTCCTGGCTGTAACAGCTAATGATAAGATCAAGCAGAAAGACATGATTATCTTTTTTTTCCTCATCTTCACATCTTTGAGACTGTTCTGTGTACCTTGGGGTATAAAGCTTACAATGAGACCTTTATCTCCAAAAGCAGGTAATACTTGCTTTTAGATGTGCATGGGATAAAAAAACCCATGTATTTTATAGTACAGCAAAGGAGAATGCATTATTTTTCTTTGCAGGTAGGTCAGGCCTTCTTGTACCTTCCCCTCACTATGAATTATTATAGAAAGTGGTATCTGGTACTGTGAATAATGCTGTGCTCCTGCCAACAGGCACAGAACACATGGGCTATAGATCTTATAAGTGTCAAAGGTATATAAGGAAGGTAATTGTGGATAGTTCAAATCCAAAAACCAAAGGGKCTGAACTGCAAAAATTTGGCTTAGCTTGTCTTCGTCCTGAACTTTTATAGACTTCTGAGAAATGGATGTTCTTGAAAAGCAAATTGCAATTACAGTTTAGCAGTGATCTATTGTAAAGCATCTTAACGAGGAAGTTGCACAGAACGCTCTGTGGGCTGTTACCAAAAAGCAGCATTAAATCTTTCAGGTACCGTTAGGCCCCCGCACTGATGCCGGCCTCTTGTCAGCAGTAAAGCCCTCTGAGCCGATTGAAGCTGCAGAGGGAAAGCACCGTGAGGCTCTGAAGGAACTGCACTACTGTGCTGGGCAGAGACTAGATACCCCCGTCCTTCTGATGAGGAGAGAAGTTTGCCTAGTAAAAACCTGATTAAATATTTTCTCGTTTCTTCATGTTAGTTTAGCAATGGTTGCAGACCTCCCCTTGAGGTCCTTGAAAGGGAGCTGTAAATTCCCTGGCCTTCTTGGGTGATACATTTTTCTCTTCTTTATTAAGTAATCATGATCACCCAAAGCCTTCCAAGCACGTGGGTGTTTCAGTGTGCTGCTGGTCTGCCTTGAGTAGAAAGTTCAGAGAAGCCTCCAGAGTGTCCAAATCCTTTAGYTATGAGAAAATCTCAGCTTTTATTTCTGTTTTGTTGTCCTCTTTCTCAACACTTCACAGCATCTGCCTCCTGCTTACTCAGTTTCACCAGTTGCTTTCAAGACATTAGTGTTTTTTTGTTCTGCATTTATCTTCTGYCAGCCCCACTTCTCCCTTTCTTTTTGACTGAAAGTTTGCCAGGTCTCTGATAACCTGTGGGCAGTGATTGCTGCTGCTGCTGTTCTTGTGTTAAATTTCTATTTCTTTTTTACTTTATTTTCCTCCTATAATTGACTATGGACATCTCAAGAGCAGAGATGTGGCATTGCTGTATTCCTTGTCCCATCAGCAAAGGACATGGGACAAGGGGCTTGACTGGCAATGGGATGTGGCCACTTCATGCTGCAGTCTCTGGGTTTAACAAGTCAGCCTGAACATCAACAGGGCCCTCGTGCTACGAAATGCAGTCTCTATCTCCTGCTCCTCCCCATGTCGATGCCATATTTCAGGCTTTACCCACTGACACGGTGACGTTTCTGAAGGAGGTTTGTCTTTATAGCACAGTGAGAGCTCTGTGTGACAGGAGCTTCTTCTCCGTGCTCTTGTACCTGGAATTAATGACCATRTAAGCAGGATCTGGACGTACCGCTCAGAGCACTCCAAGCTGAGAGCTGCTCATCTGTTCACAGTGAGAATTTCTTCCAATTTGATAGCTTTGGTAGCTGCTAGAAATTGTGCTCTGTTCCTCATTACAGAGTGACTCATGATAACTCTACCATCCTCCAGATAACTCTGCAATTAACTYGTGTCACTGCTATAATTTGTTAAATATGATTTAATAAGAAGAGACTAATTTTTGCAGCTTTGTTAAAGATACATTTGTTTTTTTTTACTCCATAGATTCAGAAAGGGAGAGAATCTTTGCTTTATTTRAGGCAAAATGAAATGTAGAAGTCTCATGAATGTAATGGTTTGGATTAACCTGGGGGGAAATTCCTAATGTTGCCTTTGCTTTCCTTGTGTTCCCGCAGGGAAGGTGCCTCGCTGAAGGATGCTGCAGGAAGCTGGTTGGGGCTGCTCACTGCTTGGTAGAAACAAAGCCAACAGTTTCAGCTGGGTGGGTGCAATGAAGGGAACTGCTGCTGCGTTGTCTTTTTGGAGGTAATTCTCCTCAGGATGTGCACGGGTCTTCTTGGCCTCGGTGTTCTGCTGTCTCTGCCCTGCAGAGCTCCTGAGCAGAAATGTGGAAGATGCTGAAAGCAGCTTTGGTGGCTTGGGCTCTCTTTATTCCATATYATCTACAAGCCATCTGTGTCTTGAATAATGACAAAACAAGCAGTCCCATTCCTAGTGCCCTGCCAGTCAGGGTGCTGTGTATCTCCAAGTACATGGAGTATATGGCCTTAAATCTTTTTCTGCAGAGCTCCATTTGTCSCAGGTTTCCCTTATTCTGAATGGTATTTTATTACAGGGGCAGAATTCAGTGGCTGAATTGGCAAATGCAAAAGTGCCAGGCCAAGTTCATCATCTTTGTCAAACCTAAGYGAAGAGGCCTGACTTGAACATTAAGGAAATAACCTTGTGATGACYTGAGTATACATGTTTTCTCTGTTTATATCATTGCTATGTAATAACTAAAGCTCCTCATTCCCTGACACTATATCCTCATCTGTATTCTCTGTTTATAAYATRTAAAGGTCTAAAGTAGTTCCAGCARTAYACAACTATGATAAGATTTAGCAGCTTAGCACCCAGATCTGGATCTGAGCTTTGCCCTTTCCATCCATCTCTTAATAAAAAGGTTTCTAGTAGCCTGAAGCTCAAGGCAAARCCCTTTGCAGGAACAGCAACCTGTGTCGCAAAGCTGTGCTGGGGTTTTGCTTGGGGGAGTTGGTTTAGGGGTGAGTAGACCTCTGGCCTGCTCGGGTGGCACCCCGAGTATAAAGCTGCTTATCCTTTCTGTCTTGTGATCAGTCTCTCCTGTGATATTTTGCAGTGTGCGGCTGAGAAAGAGATGCAGAGTCTGAAAACTCGCTCTTGGGGTCCAATGTTTGGCCCCCTGTGTCGAGATGGAAGTGGACTGGTAAAGCAGTTTAAAGAAACTCACTCTGCCCCAGCCTGTGAGGTAGGTGTGCTGTGCAGAAGTGCTGAGATTCCTTTAATGAAATGTTCCTYGAAACAACCATCACACTTCTGCTGTTACCTTATGTTTAAGGAAGTGCAGGGCTTGTGTGCACTGTGAGCAGATAGGCAAATAAGCTGAACCCCTATGGATCAGCTCTTCCCATTTTGCAGGGAGCGGTTCAGAACTCCTTGTCTGATTGTCAAGGAGCTTTCCAGGCTGCAGATGGAAGTTGGTGTCCGTCCGTCTCTGACGGAGAGAGGAGATGGGGCCGGGATTAGCATTCTTCTGTTCTTTCTAATAAATCTCTCTCCACTTGCCAGAAGAGAGGCCTTTGCCTCTAGCGGTTTGTTCTTATTACAGAAGGCATATTGATGAATTAGCAAAGGTGCAGAAGAGACTAACTGGTGGGATAAAAGGTCTCGGCRGTTTAGAGCTGTGTGGAGAGGTTAYGAAAATTAGAATTGAATTCATTAGAAGATGGGAGATTGAGGACATGATTGAGATGTAAAATTTTGTACAGCGTAGGGAAGGTGGGGGAACAGGAGCTGTGAGGGAGCAGGTTGGAAGCCAGAGTGCCTGTGCTGAGACTGAGAAGGGAAATAGAAAACACAACATGAGATCACTGGAAAAGTGAAGGTATCGTGTTGACTTCTGAATGGAAGTGCAAGCAACTTTTTCCTTGTCTTGACAGCCTTCAAACAGAGAYAGACGAAAGACCAGTAGTGGGGAAGAACTGGGAAAGTGGGGACACCAAGGGAGAAGCGTTAACATGAGCCTCAGAAACAGTCTGATGTCAACACACGTGTAGCTGTTGCTGGTTTAAGACCTGTCTTAGGTAGAAGGAAGTGCTTGGTATGCTAAATTAGGTCCTGATTAAAAAGGGTTTAAGAGAGTTTGCCTGTGTGAATGTTTACCCATCCTGATGCCTCTGAGCGCTAAGTCACTCCTGGATTTGTGAATGGCCACTGGAGATTAACAGAAATGAGTGTAAATTCAGGTGGATGCTGTGGTATCTTCTAGGGCCCACCCCACTGCCTGAACAGTTTAGGACAGGTATGCATGCAGCAGCAAGCAGCAGATGCCTTGGCATCCTCTGCTGACACTAATGATTTGTGTCTGGATCAAAAGCCCTGAGGGAATTTTGCATAAAGCAAATGCAAAAGTCAGTGTCCTTTTTGTGTCCCTTTCGGTCACATTTGCACTCTCACTTTGTCCTTGCTCCTTGGATGAAAGCAGGCTAATTTCCTGTTAGCTCTGTGCTTCTTGCTGACTGCCTTATCATGTTATTAAATGTGATGCTGGATTACTATTGGATCTTAGCAGAAGGAGATAAAGAAGGGAGTATGGAAAAGGCTGAGGACTGTGGTGCCATCGCAGATCCRGGCAGCAGCTTCCTTGGCTTGTCCTGGCTGCCGTGGTGTTGAGCTGCCATAGCCTCTAATCATAAAATATGCTTGTTGCTCCAGCTTTCCTGCTGAGTTTTAACTCGAGGTGGAAGTCAACATGGCTTTAACATTCAACAGCATTGAAAGCATCAGCGACTGGATGACAATTGGAGCACTGGATTTTCAGGTCATCTAAAATAGTTGTACTCTGTGTTTTCTGCTGTTTCATTTCTTAATGCCAGTATAGTCAGAGCTACAAATCTAAGACTATCTGAAAGGGGAGATGGGATGAAACACCTTTAATTAGTGGAAGTGCCTTTACCATTCTCTGAATGTCGTTTTTCATTGGAGACAAATCCGTTTTTTTTATAGGGCCCCCCTACCACTTTTATTCTATTAGCTATTCTATTAGTCATGCCCATTATTGTCTACCTCCCCTCTATCTGATGGAGCTTTCATTCAATACAATTTACGAGCTTTTCTACATGCTATCATTAATAAATGCAAATCAGAGTCACTCAGATTAAGCTCAAGATTCCTGGCATTATTGATTTTGGTTTTCTTTCGTCTCCAGTTAGGAGTGCATTTCCACTTCAGCCTTGTATAAGGAAAAAAGGGGACTGTAACAGATTTTCAGCATCCTTTCTAACCTTTGGTTGTCTGTGTAACTCTGGTCACATCAGTTAATTTGGCTGTATAAAGAGATATTTCTTCTGTCATTATAAGATATGCATGCGTTCTGCCTTTTGAGGCTGATGCTCTATATAGAACAGTGGGATTCCATTTCTGGACTGTATGGACCCTATTTATCACAAACAGCAAAACCAAATATTGTTAGGATGGYAGGAGGGAGCTGCCTGCTCTTCCCTGGGGCTCTGCAAGTGCGGAGGGGTGAGTGCAGATGCCCATGGGAGMTGGTTTGTTGTTTCTCAGTGCTTGTGTGCTCCAGCTCTGTCCATGTTCATTTGTTTCTGGAGTTAAACGGTAGCTGTTAATTCCTTTGCACATGTGCTTGGTTTTCTCTGCAATGGGGAGSCTGCTTGGCTCAGCGCAGCTCTGCACAGTGGGCTGGGAGAGCTCCTCTCATCTGGCAACGAGCCAGAGGCTTTTCTGTTTGACCCGCGAGGTCACCGTGTCCCATTTGACATCTCTGCATTTTGCAGCCAGGCAGCCTCCTGCTCCAGCCTGTCCCAGGGTGGCAGCGAGACACCGCAGAAACATTCCTTCCAAACACGAGAACCTGCTTTCCTCCTGCATCAGGAGGCTGCTTTCCTCCTGCATCAGGAAAGACCATTCCCATGCCAGCAGAAGATTTTCACAGACCAGTGTGCAAGAAAAACGTTTGCCTCTCAGGCAGAAAGCCATCAGTCCTGTGCTGGTGCTAATTAGCAAAATTCTGATTAGGTTGGTGGAAAAGTGCCAATGTGCAGCAGAGGAAGAGCTGGCCTGTGTGGAGGTGGTTGACATGGCCCAGAGCTGCGTGGCCTGAGGATGCCCATGCATYCTCATCCTCCTGCTCCCTGGGGATGGGACCGCTCCGTGCCTAGGGCAGAGCTCACAGCAGCAGCGCTGCACAGCCAGGCACGCTCTGACTTGGGTCGTCTTTTCCGTCCTGTATTTTTCCACACAGAAAGGAGAATCTTGTTATATGTGCACGCGCTTCCAGTGTATAAAAAGAATTAGCTGAAGCCTGCAAGASCCAGGAGAATGTGCTGAAACTATCAGCTGTCCACAGCTGTGCTGGCTTCAGGGTGATCCCCTTGGAGGGAGAAGGGTGACATCTGTGCTCTGCTCATGTCCTAAGGAGCTGGTTAGGAAATAGGTTTATTTCCCCTTCTGCCTACTAAGCATTGCCTTCATAGGGAAGCTTAGCAAGATACAGCTAAAACAGGCCAATTAAATTATTTACAAATATTGGAACTGTCTTCAGCTCTGGTCATAGATGCACATGCTCTTAATATAGTGTCTTAGCATTTCAACTCATTCATCACTTTAGTCCTTAAGTTACCCTATGCCTACACAAGCATGTTACTCCACTTGTAATGTCTGAAAGTATTTTGAGATTGAGTGAATCATCACCTGAATCTACAGAAGTACTTGTTTAAAAGACAGGGGTGTTTAACTTTGTAGGTTTCCACCATGAAATCCCTTTATATAGATCTCTCTCCATTTTTGTCTTATTTTTGGTGGTACTCACACTTCAGGTACTAGTAAGCTCAGAGAAAAGAGTTTATGGGGCAGTATTTTCCTCCTTGYTGGTTTGTTACAGCGCTTTATAGTTTGGCATTAATTAAAAAAGCAAATGTATAATATGATATTCTGAAAGCACAAAAATTTGACCTATTTCTCTTCCTTTTTGTCCAGCTCAGCCCACRAAGGTATTCACTTGATGCTCATTCAGGGAAAACACTCAGCAAATTACTGTTTTGAGCTCATTAAACTGAGCCCAACGTTTGGGCTTTTATTGTCCTAAAATACAGRAGGAATCTTGCTGTTTTGAAAACAGATGCCTCTAATAGTGGACAGGCAAAAGGGGAACTAATTAGTTCCCCGTTGTTGGAATACCATCTTTCTCATTACGTACATTTCATGGCAAAGTCCTCTTCTTACTAGGTACCTTCCTACCTTTCCAGGACATCTGTTTTTACCATCTAGCCAGMGTAAGATGGGAAATAGTTTTGTAAAAGCTACAGATTTAAAAACCTCCTGTGTAGSTAAGTATTAATGAACACGTTGGCCTTTTCTGAATGAATTGCKTATGTGGTTTCTCTCCGGGGTCAGAGGCACAAGCAATGAGATTACCCCAGCTCAGAAAGCCGGTGTGGAAGSTGGGATGATACCCCAGGTCTCGTGCTGGCTAGTGGTGCAGGGCAGAGCTGACTAATCTGCATGCGGGAGAATCCCTCTCCTTGCCATTTAAATGTTGAAACCTCTGGGATGAAATGCAGAAGCTGTTTTAATGCTCCAGAGCAGCCTGTCATGGCACTTGCAAAAATCAGTATATTGAAAAGATGGACTGTCAAAAGAGAACAAAAGCCTGATCTTGTAGAGTGATGGACAAAGTGTGATAGTTTGTCACCACATCTCTGGAGATTTTTCTTCTGGTTTTCCTTTTCAAGGAAATGAACATTCCGGATACATTTGCAATCCTAGTTCCTGACAAAGACAAGGAATGTCATTCAGYGTTGTACTGTCATGCTGAAAGAATATGGTGGCTTTTAGTCCRTTGCAGACTGAAATGAACAGTTCTTTTTCTGTGATGGGTCCTAACCAATTTTCCAACCAAGTGAGCACAGAGAAATTCCTGTAAATGCTYCTGAGCATTAAGAAGTTTAAGCGAACCTCTTAATGTGGGAGATGTTTAAAGAAATAAAATACCCAGAAAACTGAGAGTGAAGAAAATTTACATAAATCTGGTAGATTTTTTTTAGAGTGTTTGCTATCATCATGGCTCTGGAAAAACAGATCCAAGTCTCGAGGCCCTGTTTATTTAGGGATACGGGACTATTGGCTTAAGRTTGCAAGGATAAAAGTCTGGCTAGAAGGATGTAACGAAAAGCGCTCTGGGAATGGACTCGGCCACTGWAGAGCTGTTGGATGCAATGAAGCTAAAGGTGTTGAGAGACAAGGCGGTGACCCTTTAAGGAGTAGCCTTTCCAAATCTTCTGTGAAATCATCAAAGTGACAGGTCCCACCTCGTGTTCAGCTTGAGAATTATGG
This sequence comes from Eudromia elegans, assembly GCA_003342815.1. Taxonomy (NCBI): domain Eukaryota; kingdom Metazoa; phylum Chordata; class Aves; order Tinamiformes; family Tinamidae; genus Eudromia; species Eudromia elegans. The sequence continues at coordinate 2,463,254 of PTEX01000097.1, forward strand.
AAAGCTTCAGATACAGATTCCTTTTGTGGTTAGTTCGGGCAGGCAACTGTCAGGTTCAACTGACTGAACCTCAGAGTGTCCATCATGTTCAAGGGCAGGCCTGCATCTTTCAGGTAGAGTGAAATCCAAGGCCAATACTTCCATACGGCAGTGTGCCATGGTAGCCCATGATATCACCTCACTTCTTGTGTTAYTGACTGGTTTCCTTTGCCAGACATTGTGTATTTGCTTAAACAGGTAACCAGTTTACCTTCTGAGCCTTAGAGCTGCGTCTGTTTTCAGTATAGCATTGCCTGGAGAGGACAATAATCWTAGCATTTCAGAGGATGGTAGGAAATCAGTCTCGCAGGTATAAACATCCCAAAGTGCTCCCCATGAACACACATGGCTATAACATGAGAGGTCAAAGCACATGCCAGACTCAWGCTTTTGGAATTTCCCTCGTTAATCTAAGTTTTGTGGCATTTATTATATGATGCAACTGAACTTCCAAGGTATTTTTGTTTTTTTTTCTGGCAGTTCTATGATAACTTTTCTAGTTACTTTTTTAAAAATAATATATTGGGGTTTTTTTTTCTGGAAAAAAATGTACTTCCTTTCTCTGCAGTTGTGCACATGTGCCTTATGGGGGTGTTGGTCTGCTCCAGCCACCTTGGTCATGGTCAGCTGCAGGAGGTTTGGTGAGACACCCTCTGCCCTTCTCTAATATTCACYAGCTGTGGGTATAATCAGCTGAGGACTGCCAAGCCCCTCTTCCTGCTGTATGAAGGCTTGGGAAAACAAATGCAGCGATGCAAGGACGTGTGATGGGAGATTGAGAACATGTTATGGCTTTGGGAGAAATACAAGACCTGCGTTCTGGTACAGATTTGAGAGCACCTGGGTTCCCATATATCCAATGAGCAAAGTGCTGAGGCTGGACTGCTGCAGCAGGGCTGGAGGCAGCATTTGTCTTCAGTTGYCTGCCTGCCACTGAGAACCAGTTCAAGCACAGAGGTTTTCTAGTTTCACGGGGACCCTGCTACGTGCCCGAGAGAGAGCTGGGCCTTGTCTCTGTGTGCTGTGGTGTTTAGTGCTGCCCCATCACAACCACTGTCTTTCAAAGGGCTGGAGAGTTTCCTTCCTCAGTTTTGCCTGTTTAGGTGTATACAAGTGATGGTCTGTTAGGATGGGGAAGGTGGTGTTAAATGTACTGAYGATGGTTTATCTTGCTCTACTGCCAGTAAGGTAAGGGTTAACTCTGGTTTCTCTAGAGGCTGGTGGGGTCAGTAACAGCAGCAGGATGAAACTCTGCTCCTSCTGGCTTGTGGTTCTGCTCTCCCTGCCACGGCTGCCTCATCAAGTCTGATTTTTCAGACATGCCAAGCACCTGTAGCCTCCATTGCCTTCAGCTGCTGAATCATTCAGGGGACCAGATCTTCCAGAGCAGCACATGCATAGAGTGGGAAGGCTTCTTTTACTGCTTTTTCACCTTGTAATTCACTCAAATTTTAGCTGATCTGATGCAATCTGCTTTTCTATGGCCAGCCACTGCAGGTGAGCTCTCCTACTACTGCCTCCTCATGAAATCAGGTAGGGCACCATGTTCCCAGTGGCTTCAAGTCCTACTAGACAGGGCTTGAGAAGCTGCCCCGAGCTGGTGAAATACTGTCTGATTGAATTATGGTGAAATTGTTTAAAGCAGTGTTTGCTGTAAACCTCTGTTATGTAGGGCTGTATAAACCTCTGTTATGTAATGCCCGTATAATGCCCTAGTTGCTTGGATTTGAATAATTTAAGCTGTGCAAAGCACAAGCCGCTAACAAAGCCCCTTAATAATAGATTGCAGGGCTACGGACTACAGCAAACCTGTGTAGAGGTGCTGGAGTTAGGCCTGGAARGAAGGTTTTTAAAAGGCAAATAATGTTTGTGGTGTGCTAGGCATTGCAAAGTTTGGTTTATTTTTTTGTTGAAGCAGCCGGTAGTCATGATCAGTCACATCTACCTTGTGTTAGTAAAAATAAAATTGCTTCTTCCCTTCCCACGTGGCTGAAATCAATATGGTGCAGAGAGCACACAACCTTCCTGGCGGGGAGCAGCTCCTGTTCTGCTTAATTATTTCTGTAGAGCTTTTGGGAGAGGCAGGTGGCCACKCACAGTCCCCATGAGGGACGCAAGAGTTCCAAGGCTTGGATTTTAAGAGAAGCATTTGCAGGAATTTAATAACAGTAGCATGTCTGCTGTCTGACTAGCTGAGAATTTGCTTGCCCAGACTTGATATATCTGTGYGTTATGTTTGGTCCTGGTCTCTTGAAAGGCCTGATCAAACTTTGTGTTTCCTTCTTGAAACACCATCAACATAGTGAAAGACCAAACATATCCCTAAGGAAATGATGGTGGAGCTAGGCTGGAGAAGAACCCACCTGTGATTAGTGTTTGTTGAGTTACTGAGCAGGCAGGTTTAGACCTAATATTGGGGAAATTGCAGATATTTCAGGTTTTAAGGTTTGTCAGGAAGACTCCTTGACTAAGCCTAAGCCATTTACACGATAATGTCAAGACTGGTAGAAAGCAGCAGCTAAGAAATGGATTACTGTCATGTGGGAAAAAAAGCGCTGTATTTTGAGAATTAATAGAAGGCAAAGAGAAGGATGTGGGTTTGAGTTTGGTAAGAGCAATGTTAGTTTCAAAGGTAAATACAAAAGGACAAAAAGCTGTTTAATAGGAAGCCATCACTTCTACCGGAGTCAAAACTATTAATCTTGCTACTACATGGAAGCCAAACAACCTAACAGGAAAGCCAAACCCCTCCATTGTGCCGAGTGGAAATAGCTGAATAAAAGCTGTTTAGCGGAATTTAAATTTCTGATTAATTAGGCTGCCAGTGTCAATTAGTGCCAGTAGTCCCAAGACAAATCTGGTAATTAGTGAGTTGCATATCCAGCAGGGAAGCCCAGCCCAGCACCTGTGTTAAGGTGGTTTCTGGATGCAAAGGAGAGAGTTGCTGTTCAGTGCAAATGCTGCTTATTTTTCTACTACTGTTGCATAGGTTTGCCTTGTCCTGTTTGCTTTGTCCTGCAACCACTTGCACGTGTATGTGAGTCTCTGTATGCAAGCAGATTTTCCAAAGTCATAAGCAATATGATGTTTGATGAGGATAACAGTGCTGGAATTGGCCTGGCAAATGTGGAGACTCTGACTGTGGATCTGGAATGTGTTGATCTTGTTCTTTGGGCTGCAGTCATTAAGGCAGCTGCTCAGACTTGTGTAAACTGGTGACCTGCAGTTCTGGCTCTTAAGATAAAAGTGTGGATATTCAGGTCCCAAACKGAATCTGATCCAAAATGGTCTTAAATCAAAAACCATGCACAGGAATTCTTCCTTGCAATGCCATGTCTAAGTCGAACGATCACAGAAGTTTCTCTGTTCTTTCTGATATGACTGAGTGCTGTTTGCCTAGAGCAGCTCCTGGTTGGTCATGGGGAGAACAACTGCAATGAATATGCAGGAGGGCAGGTCCTCTTGTCTGCAAGTCACTTGTCTCATGGGAATCCGTGTGGGGTTACTCTGTTCCTAGCAAATGAAGTTCCTAGTAAATGAAGAATCGTTTCTTAATTAAATCCTCTTGTGCTAGGGCCACTCTATTTTCTGTCCAAGAAAGAATTTGGCTCTTGCCCTGTTGAGTTACAGAACAGCAATTGCAGATTATAGGTTTATCAGAAGTTCAGTATGAAGCAGGAGTTCAATTCTGTGGCATTGGGCAAAGGTGGTCTCAGAACTAATTAGTTACCTAAGGACGAGAGAGATGTTGTCTTCATTTCTACCAACAATTTTATATTAAGCACAGAAGGTTTTGTGTCCTATCCAGATAAACGGTCTGCCTGGAGATAATTGTATTTTTCTGAAAAACAGACACCTTCAAGACTGAGCTTTCACCTGCTGTTAATTACAGATGTTCTGAGTTGAATAACAAATAGGGCAGTAGGTTGATAGGTTGACCAGGTGTCTTCTCAGGCCAGGTTCATGCACGTTAAATGCCAAGGTCCCTTTGTGCAGTGATCTTTCCTGCAATACAGAACATGAGCAGCTTAAGGGCAGCCAATAACGAATGCGAGGTTCGGAGCAAATTAAGCCGTTTGAATTTGACACTTATGTCGACACAGCTCTGGCCTGCTTAAGGTCGAGAGACAGAATGTTTGTGTCAGCATGGAGTGATACTGCAAATCGGTTTTAAAAGTGCTGGAGGAAAAGGGAATGTTGCTAAAGAAATGGGCTAATTTAATAGTCGGCTTCTGCACCGGCGTTTTCCCCATCAACTCGAATATGGTCGTTCTTACTTGATACAAACAGAGAAGCAAAATGCATCGCTTGGCCATGAGCCAAGCAGAGTCAGCACAATCTTGGAAGAAAAATAAAACACCAATCAAGTTAGCAAATAAAAGTGACRATTAGCATCTTTCCTCTGGGGCTARTTCATGGTTTCTAAAAAGTCTTATGACTAGAAACCTTAAAGTCTTCCAGGGTAGGTTGATCGTCACAGGAGAAGTGCTCCGCAATGACACTCTGGTGTACATGATTTTCAGGAAAACTTAGCCTGGTTTTATAGCATTCTGTGCAAGCTAATAAAAATATCACGTGAGGTGCAAGTTATATTGCTGCAAAGAACARCCATGGTAGAGGTTAATATTTCATCCTGTGAGAGCTTTAGTCTTTTGGGGATGGAGATTTATCCAAGTAACTATATCTAAGAAAATCTTGGCAATATTGTTAGGTGGGGGTAATACCTCTCACTGGACCCACTGCTGTCATTAAAGTAGAGAAAGAATAATATGTTTCTTGGGTGTGCAAGTACTTCTTTGGTCCTGAAATATAAGCCACTACTGGAGTACCGGAATTGAAATGGGACATGGAATGCTCTTGTGTGCAAGGCCGTCTTTCAGACTGGCTAATGGAGGTAAAGATGTTAAAACTGGGCACTTTCAGTCACTGAGACAGCTGCAGATTTGTCTGGAATGAGAACTGGATCACGGCCTTCTTTCTTTGTCAGCTCAGGCTATTGCAGTCCTGGTAGATAAGCCTGTGTAAAGGTAGATGACCATGAGTGTAGCACAGTGAGACTTTTCAGTACTTTCCTTGCTGCAGTATTGCCTGGGTTAAAGTRTTTCCTTGCTTTGAAGTAGCACTCRTGAAAATGGCTTGACCAGCACTAAGCACTGCAGGGGTTCCTGTGAAGCCAAATATCTACCCTGCTCTGCCTGCCTGTGTCAAGGAGCTTTGCTGACCTATGAGGATGAAGGTAGAACTGGAARAGGAAGGCTGGCTGGTCCCTGAGGGAGAACTTCTGGATGCTGTGCTGGGTGTTTGAATGCTGTGTGTGCCCTCTTGCTCTGTTGGATTTTGGTCATAATCTTTTTTTTCAGCTTCTTGCAGCTGGTGGCCAGATATCCTATCCGGAACATCTGTAACCACACACCAAATCCATAGCTTTGTGGAACCTAGAGCCAGAGTGCAAGTGACCCTGTGGACCTGCAGGTTGTTAAAATAACCTCTTCAGATCAATAAATGCTGTGATCAGTAAGGAAAATCTCCCCYGTGTAGCCTATCTCAGTTAGAAGAAAGGGCAAATGCTAAGGTCAAATGTAAACAATACTCTGATGATAGGTGAGATCAATCTGTCTGCGTGCAAGGGTTTCAGAGGCATTTAGCCATGTTGACAGTGCTGCCCTGGAGCTGTCTACACAGATGATATCCYGAAACATGTTTTTTTCTGAAGGCTTCTGGATTTGCTGGAGTTCAGGTCTTTTGGGTGTTACGTAAGCACTGAAATAAGATCAGGAAGATTGATAACTATTAGGGAAGCTATTGCTGGTGTCTCTTGCTAGCCTCAAGCTTCAAAAAATTATTCATTTATGTCAATATCAAGGTAGTGGTGGGGCAAGACCTGCTTAAAAAGTAGTACATGAAATCAACTTGTGCTATTAGGAAAACTCTAAAACTTTTTTTAGCAGAAACACAGGAATGGATGGTCTCCTTTGGACATAGTATTTCTGAGCAGTGCTTCCATGGTGAAGAAATATGACAGAGTCAGTAATAGCTGGGAGAGGCAGTGGGGAAGGCCAGCTAAGGAGGGGCTCTGCATCAGCATCTGTGCCCTTCCGGGGCAGGGTGATTTAAGGTGGTGCAATGGAGTGAATTGTCCCTCATAAATCTGTGTGACACTGCTGGATTTGGAGAGCAAAGAATTAATGTGCCCTTATGGGGTATGGTCTAGCTTCATTCAGATCTGGGTAATTCACTGCRTTTGAAGCGSCCCAGAGTGATGCTGYTTCTTTGTTAGTTGCTTTTTCTTTTTTTCTTTTTTTTTTCTTTTAATATAAAAGGTAGTTGCCATGTAAAGTACCTTCGAGAGCCATAAACMTTTRAAATATCTGTCATCATAAATAATCTCATGGTGTTCAGTGCTTRCCTAAAATCCAGCTGAAGTGTTCTGGGTAAGAGCTGTTGGTTTGTTTTCAATGGTAAAGAGCATGAGCTTTGATGTACGACCAGGCTTCATGCAGAAAGCTAATAGACTTTCTTGATGCTAAGATTAATTTCCCCCAACTCACGGAAGGAGGAGAGGATAAACTACCCATCAAGAAAGCTACAAGTACATTTTCTGGTAATCATGGAAAGCTAAAAGGCATATAGAACGTGTCTTAAGGCATAAGGCATAGATGGTTATACTTCAAGTTGCCCACTACTGATAACGTTTCTTGCTTTTTCCTTTGCTTCCAGCCCACTTTGATCTCCAGAGGTACCTTCTGGTGCAGGATATGGATGTTCAGTGATCCTATGAGAGGCTCTGGGGCCAGGCTGCTCCTGGTGCCAAGTGTTCTCTGCCCAGTCTGTGCAGGAGACAGCTTTGAAGGGCCCTCCAAGCCCTGGCAGGTCTCAGCTTTCATTTCCCTATCCTGCCGAGCTCTGGAACTTCTGCCTTTGAGACCTGGCTAGTGATGAATAAGAGGAGATGATTTCAATGTCTGTGGTTCCTGCCTGGGTCCTTTTGAAGCAAAACCACGGACTGCTGGGGACTTAGGTGGTGAAACAGACTCTTAGCTTTTTACTTGCAGTTTAATTAAGTTTAGAGGGTGGGATCTGTTTGACTGGAGGATGCTGGAAGGGAGCCGGTGCTGTGGAAGTGCTGGACTTGATGCCGACTCCCTGAACTTGGGAAGCAATTTGGAGGAGCTCTGCTAGAGCTTCTCCACCAGGGAAGAGCTCTCTGCTGGGAGAGAGGAGCCTCTTTCAAGGCGATGGAGAGCTCAGAGGTGCCCCAGAGGAGCCCGTGCTCTTTATGCTGGGCAGAGGCAGCTGCACTTGTGCTAGAGGAGGTGGTTATTCCAGGCTGGCGGTTGTACTTTGCCCAGGTTGCAGCCTAACGGCCTTTATTCAGACAAAGGCAAGAATTTCTGCCTTGATTTTGGGAGATCCGCTTGTCACTTCGTTAGACCGCTTCCAGATGAGTGACAGGGAATTCAATTTTCTTCCTTTCCGTGCCACCTTTGAAGAATCCTTCCCCATCTCTCATGTCACCCGTCACGTTGGAATGATGTTTGTGCTGCGGAGAGGCTGTAGCACAGCTCCTCAGYGCAGCACTAATAAGCCTTCGCTTATTATCTTTCTGGCTTGGTGTCATTCAGCCTTGCTCTCTGTGCTATAAAATCCTTGATTTATATGTTACTTGAACAGCTTAGTGATTTAATGCCTTTTTTTTTTCCCCCAGTCTTTCTAGCAGGGTTGGAAACACAGGTGCAAGACTGGAGGGGTTGGAGGCCCATATCCAAGGGGAAGATTCTGTCCCTCCTAACCTGTGTATTAGTCAGGTCTCATTTTCAGTGCTTAATATTGACTTGAGTGGAGCAACTCATGCAGCAACATAGTCAATATGAGWAAAGATGTTAGCCATTACCCCAACAACTAAGATGAAAATCCTTCCTCATCTGAAAAAGGGAATAACCTTACAGACCTTATGAAAATGTCAGCACTGAAAGTCCTGGGAGCTGTACTGGAAATTAAGTGTGCAGGGATGGGAGGGTTGTCTGTGTTTATATCTAATCACTCAGGAAGAACAAAACCCTCATTAAATCCCTCTGCTGTTTGATCCACAAATATTTTATTGAGAACTAATTGCCTTTATTTGCATCAGAAGAAAAGGGGTGGGTTGAAATAAGCCTGCATCTTGCCAAAAAGTACCATCTAGCCTGGAGAGGGTGAATTTCCTTAGTGTGACCCTTTGGATGACCAGAAGTCAGTTATCTGGCAGTGAAATATCATTGGCAAATGTGAGAGCTGTGGAACAGAAAGCAGCAAAACACTTGTCGTTATTTAAAGTTGTTTGGCTTGGGGGAGTTTCTCTGTCCTTGCGTGGATGACTTSTGTTGGAGGATGCGTCTAAACAGCGTCGCGACCATCTGCTTAAAAACACAAACAAACAGAACCCAGCTTGTGATGTGAGCCATCTGAAACGGGAGGAAGCTGCAAATATTTCAGGGTGGGTTTGGTTGGTTTGTGTTTTGCTTATTGTTGTCTCAGGCATGTGGTTCTTGAGGGTTTTTTCTTTAAGCATGCCAAATATACTGAATATTTTTGAGTTTTTAATTAACATTTTAAATGAAATTCAAAGATTTCAGAGATGATGCAGGGCTTCTTGCTTGGTTTCTTCCTGGGCAGAATGAATGGTGATACACTGGGTCTGTTCCTRTGTTAAGCAGAGGGCTCCTSCTTGGCTTTGGGATTAGAACTGTTYGAAAATAATATGAACAACAAAAATCCCAAACACCGCTGGATTCCCTGGTTTCAGAAGAACATGGAGCTTCCTGAAAGGAGGTTTCAGGTGCTAATGGTAGCCAAGCCAGACAGCTCCTGAGCTCCCACCCAGGCTATTCCCACCCCTCGACTGCAACTAAAGATTCAGTTGCATGTTGTTTTTTTCCAGGGGTCCAGTCCCTGCATTTGTGAAATGAATGAACTTCCTTCAGAGACTGGTCTGTCTCACTGTACCTGCCCTTGAGATCCAAGAAACTGGAGATAAGGGAGGAAAAAAAAAAAAGAGAACAAAAGGTATCTGGCAAATAACTTTCACAACTTTGTGCCACTGCAGTATAGCGATTTTCTGCCTCTATTCTCTAGCTGACCTATACCTATAATAGAAAACTTTCTCCTATATTTCTCTTAGTCAGAAGTTGCCTTATCTTCAAGGAACAAGAAAATAGGTTCATTACTCAAAGACAGACAGGAAGGTGTCATCCCATGCGAGGATTTTGAGAGTATTTTGCTTGGKTTTTAGAAGTGGCTACTTACTGATCAGGAAATTGTGGAGTGGGGGGAAAGGCACAGCAGCTATTCCCATTACTATTTGGTTTTCTAATTAATCCTGTCAAGCTTTATCTGCTTCACTCATGTGGCGTTTCTTTTACAGCATAAAAAAGGGAAGAGATGAGGTGAGAGTACCCCGCTCTGCTAATGTGTTTTGATTGCCTTTTCTGCACTGTTTGGAATGTTTTTAGAAACACCAGGCTCTTAATTTTTCATGGTTTCCTACTGATCAGGGTTATTCAACATGGTAACCACTTTGCTTGGAGGATTGCACAAGGTGGAGGAGCTGGAAAGTTCAAGTCTTTGTGATTGCCTTTGATAAAGGCATCATTGAGACAGGCTTTTTTTCTTAAAGTGTTTAATAACTTTTAATTCTACGTCCGAGAACTGAATGGTTCCTATTGCTAATCACTGCAAAACAATCATCACTCAGAGAAGGGCTTGGAGAAAAGGAATTTCTCATGGAAAGGATTGCATAGAAGTGCCCTTTAGCTTAGCTGGATGGCTGAAATTCAACCTATTCCTGTGGCAGCTCTGTTTATTTGCAATTATCATGTCACTGCTGCCTGCGTTTCTACTTGACTAGAGCTTTTTTCACACTTGCTAATTACTGCAGCCTGTCAGAATTTTCCATTTTTGGTATGAATGTAGCTGAATAATATTGCCATGTACTGTACTTAGAAATATTTTAACATTAAGAGCATGAGGAGCAATTTGTTTAATTAGTAGGAGCTAAAAAAGTAGCTTTGCATGGTTCTAGTCATTGCCGTTACAGAGGCTGCTTTCAGACCAACAGATCTTTCCTCTAGAAAAAGCAGCTGTATCAAAATGTAACTTTTCAGTGCRCGTTAGTATGATGCAAATAGGTTTTGAAAGAACAATGGAGTTGGGATATTTGCAAAAGATGACTTTGAAAGCTTGCACAAGTCCTGACATTGAAATGAACTATTTTCTTGGTTTGTTATTTAAAACAAAGTAGCTTATTTTTAAAAATGGCTTGTGAAGTCYTGACACGTCTCCAGACCTGCCCTCTGCTGCTGATCTGGGAATCTGATGCAAACCCCGACGCCGCCGCGGTAGYGATGATGAACTGTCTTCAGCTTGACCAGCTGGACACGTTAGGTAAATCTGGCTGATATTAACATGGCTTTTAGGGTCGTTGGAGCTAACTCATGCCATCCGTCCTTGCACCTTTGTATCTTCATCAGAATTAGAGCGCTGAGTCTTCCCAGAATTGTATTAACTGGATTTCATGCTACTGGGAAGGTGTGCGTTTTGTCTTGCATAGTAATTACAGGTGCAGCCATTGAAGATTTCAGCGCTGCTTGTTTTGTTTGTCTTCTGAAACTGCCATTCCTCTGACAACTTTTAATAACGGGCAGCTTTGTGCCTKTGTAAATCAGTGATCTGAAGGAGTAAACAAAACTGGACTAGCTTTTCAGGTGATGCAAATGAGCCAGGGTTTTGGCTGACTCTGTCAAAGTCTATTTCTTTCTTTAACCTTTGGGTCTTTTTTCCACAATAGAATGCCTGACACMGTGGTGGCCTTAGGTCCATAAAACAAAGTAAGCATAACTTGTGCATCTAAAAGCTGTCATCTTTAATCTTGATTTCTAGAGTGCCTTGCTGACCAAAATGCAATTTTAAAAGCTTTATTCCCCCTTTTTCTGTCAAACAGGTCTAGTCAGAAAATAGTGGAGAACAAAACCGTTTTTCAGCCCAGATGAAGTGCATAAAAATTATAAATTGATTTTATAGTGCTTGTTGAACTTGCTTGTTCAATAATAAATTATTCCAGTTATAAAGTAACCAGTGCATTGCTTGTAACTACCTACTCTCAGAACAGCGGCAGCCAACWACTTGTATTAATATAAACCATATTGAGCAATCAGTAGAGCGTATGCAGTGTTTCAATGCAACATCAGCAATGAAATCATGATAAAATGCTTCAGTGTCAAGCTAGACAATGGCAGGGAGCTGGTGATTTAGTTCAGTCTTCAGAAAYATTCTTCAGGAATCACAGCAGAATTAATAGCAAAAAGGTAGATTGCTAATCAAAGGCAGAACATCGGATTATTTGTTTGAATTGAGTATCAGCTGCCAATTAAAAGGGTTTCCTGCAGTCACCAACTAAGGAGCGCTGGGGCTTTGATTACCCATTTACCAGGGACTGTCAGTACAGGAGCACTTGGGCTTTATCCCAGCGTGTACTTTAGAGAATCGACTCGTTTCTGTTAATGAATTTGAGCATTATTATGCTAGGTTATATGTTAGGTTATATGCTAGGCACAAGAGGGCTTGGCATTTGTTTTAAGAAACAAATGTTTTACTAACCAGCCTATATGCTTTAGCTRTAGAAATGCTTTATAGTGCCCAAAGGAATTTATCTTCCAAAATGATCCTAAGCAGTTTAGCAATCTCAAAATAAAAAGACTTGGGCAAATTATGGTGCTCCCTGGTGTGTTACTGACACCGTGTGCTTTCCCTCCCTGAACTCCTATGTCTTCAGGCTGTGTGGGCCACGGTGCCAATGACAAGTTTTGACACTGGACTCTCTTGCAAACAGTGAGCCAGTATCAGCTAGTTGATGGTCAGTGATCAGGCCCTAGAGCCTGGAAGAGATGTTCATCACTTAATAAAGATTAAGATGTACTGCTGGAGTTCAGAACAAAAGCTTTTAAGATGTACTCCAAATGATGTACTTGAAAGCTTCAGAAAGATCAAGGARGGCAACTCTTAGGAGGTTTTGGTCCAAAGTGATGGCTTTGTTGTCCTTTTACAARTATCAGAGAAAAGGGGAATTTGTATGTGTGTCTAATAGTTTTTTGCAGTTACCTCTGGGTCTCTGAGAGGGGTTTTGTCATGGCTATGTAGGCTCCCTCCCTCCCTCCTGAGTCACCAATCCTGGTCCCTTTGGCTTGGCCGAGGGCTTGTTCCACAAAGGACCAACCTGGGAGCATGTCACTGCTGCCAAGCTCTGCAGCTTAGCTTGGAGGGCCCTTATGGCAACAAAGAGCTGCAGTTTCCCTCAGTGATCCTCCAGTTCAACGTTCCCCACTCCAGTCCTCTTTGCTGCTACTATCTAGGGCTTTTTTKGAAGATTTGAGCCTGCCTGAAACCCAGAGGTTGTAGACGAGAGACTTGTAGCAGCCAAGAACTTGACTAATTTACTGCACAGATAAGTTCAGATAAAAGCTTTAAAATAAGTACCTACCCTAGTGACCCTTTCAACTCCAGGGGTTTTAAGACAAGTAAGATTAAAGTGGTTGACGTGGGAGAAAGATGGGTGCAAAGCCCATATGAACTGACAGCAGGCCAGTGGGTAGCACGCTACGTTGCGTGGAGACGGGGACCTGGATGCTCCTTTCCATGAGAGCGGTCTTTTTCTGGCAGAGCTGTAATCACTTTCTAGCATTACGCAATGAACTCTCTGATTTGGTCAGTGACCCTGAAAGGTAAGGATGTGAATTAGGGCACTGAATGGAAAAACACATTTTTGARAATCACAAGCTGCAGATCTAGATTTGAGTGGCCTATTAGGGCTCTAGCCAAAGTTTGGAAGGAACCTGGGATTTGGCTCTACCTGAGTCTTGGAGACAGTGTGTGAAGCCCTAGAAATCCTGAGAACCTTCCCCGAGGCTTGTGTTGGGGTATTCAGTGATACTGCTCAAGATACTTTTCAAGCTTGTGGAGTACCCTAAGTTCTGGGAACTTCAGCTGATTCAGCAGTTCATGGATCCCTTGAGGCTCCATTTCCTTTGCAAATGTTTAGGCAGAAACTGTATTTTGTTGCACAGTCGTCTTTTTTCTATTGTTATTCTGAAAATTCTTATAATTTGAATTCTGTACATTATAGAAATGAACATTTACTGGTATTCTTGGAAAGGAGAGAAATGCTATAGAGATGGGATATACTGTATTTTTCTTGACTCAAAGTCTAATTGATATATTAAACAGGAAATAAGAATATGAAACTTTGACATGCCATGATACCTTGTTCCAGAYCTTATCCCAGTTTTGGTCCCATGTGAAAGTCTCCTCTGGTTCTGATTTAATGTTAGCAGAAATTGCATTTTGAATGAGATACAGTAGGAGGAAATATATCTGTAAAAATTCGATGGCTGAAAGAAATCTCTTTAATCTCTCCTGTTATTAGTGCTAAAGGGGCTTTCAGAGAATAATAAAGCTATCACACTAAGCCCCTTAAGTCTTTCTTTTACTCATTTCTTCTCTGTGTTTCTTTTTCTCTTTTCYRATATTCATTTCCCTACTCTATTTTSCTTTTTTCACCTTTCCTTCCCCYGGACTTCAACTCTCTGCATTTAGTGGAATCTTTCCCCCTTCTCCCTCATTCCTTCAAGTTYCCTGGCTGTTTTCCTCCTTTGTCCCTCCTCCCACCCTCCCTTCTGCTTCGTATTTGCTCAGTGCCTTTTGCTGTCTCCTCCATCTCTGACCATGGTGGCCGTGGAGGCAGGTTTGTGGTGGGGTGGTGGAGCTGCTGCTTCCGCCTGTCTGAGGGCTGAGAAAGGTTCATAGGCAAGAAATGTTCCAGTTAAAGTAACTTGGGAACACAGAGGAATGCAGCTGGCTAGTTCCTAGGAATTTGTGCCCTTTTAACTAGCTGCACAATTCTCCTTTTGGTTTGGAAGCCTCTTTTTGCAGTTAAAGTTTATTACTGACATTGCTCATATGCTACAAAGCTGCTGTAGGGGCAGTTGTAGAAAAAGAGGTCGCTCAATCTGCTTGCTGGAATCAACATCAGAGGAGATGGTCGAAATCAGACTCCTTTGATGCTGTGGATCTTCAACCTCTTCTTTTGATTAAACKAAAAGAAGCTCAAGAACAGAATTGTAGTTCTTGTGCTATTTGCAATGGCAGTGGTTGCAATTTCAATAAATTTTTCATAACTAGGTGGTTGCTAATAATCAGGTTGTTACTTTTTTTCTTAGTGTAATTACATCACTGTCTGTGTGCTGTGGGGTACCATAAAGCCACTTGAACATTTACATGTGGCTCGGGATAGTCCTTGTCATGCTGGTTAACACAGACAAGGCAGGTGGCTGAGCTGATCTAACACCRGCCAACACGAGTGCAAATCTTTGCATGGGTTTTCATGGATGTACCTGAGTGAAGTCTTSTAGATTTGCTCTGCACAGGAGTGACCAGTGTGGAGCAGTAAGTAGCCCTGGTAAGGGGAGASAGTCATGTGAAATAGCTTTAAACAGCCTCACAAAGGGGACTGCTCTCCAGGGGCTGATGTCACTCASCTGAGAAGGATTACGTTGTTTGAATTCTGTTTCCAAAAACTAAATAAGATCTCGTTAGAATTTCTGATGTGCAGTGGGGAGTGGAGGGGAAGAGCGGAGAGAGAAAGGGGGAAAAAAAGAAAAGGATTTGTTCCTTTGAACTTGTGAAGATAAGAACATGCTTTAATGAGGAATGAGATGCCTACTTCAGAAGGAAACCACAGCCCAATAATTGGGATTGAAAAATAAACTGTAATACTGGATAGTTGTATCAGGGACAGAACATCTGAGAAGTGTCCAAGGAATAATCAAGGTCATGTATTTTGTAAACATGAGATTTTTGCATCTAGATGGACGGCAGTCTGCTGCGTGTTACAAAATACAGCGGTTTTCTATTGATGCGTTCAGGTGTTTTGGCTCATCTCCATCTGCAGAGTCTGAATGGGATAACTGACTGTGAAACATTAAACAAGTAGACGATGAACTATTTCTGTAACCCAGAGTGACAGATGTTTGATGAGACTGGACTTGGTTTAAAAATTGCTGATAAACTTTTTTCTCCCCCTAATTTAGTTTCAAAGATATCTTGATTTTTAGGCAGCTGCCTAAAATATTTGCTCTTCAAGCCTTTAAAATCTATTTGGTCTGTTGTTAAATAGCTAGCTGAATAGAGCTGTTTAGASAGCGGATTCATAATTAGGCAAGTTTAAGCAAAACTCCTTGTAACTTTTGCTTTAGATATTATTGTGTGTTAATAATATGGTCATCTGTTAATTTTCATGAAATGCAAGATAAAYAGTATTCAGTCTTTTCTCATCTTCAGTCGAAGTAAAGTCATCATAAGGGAAAAGCTAAAATACCTAATGTGAAAGCAGATTTTGTGATGTTTAAGATTCCAAGGACAATGAGATCTCAGGTAATTTGATAGGAACCAGGTATGGAAGTAGGAAGAGCAAAGCTTGTGACTGTCTCTGGACTGACCATGCACTTCATTGCAACCATCCTTGCACCTTTGCTTATTTAGTAGCRGATGAACTCTTCCTCTCTGTGAATTTACTGATGATGCTTGCTTAAATAGAAATATCRGTTCCTCTTCAGATATCCATGGGCTCCCATTTATCAAAATGACAGCCAGGCAGCAAGCAAGCAAGTCAGCTTCTCAAAACATACAATAAAATTAACCTCAATCAATACTCCATTTAAAGTAATATGATTAGGTCTAGTGGTTTAAGTTTCTTTTCATACCGCAGGCTGTAGATGACACTGTTTCTGAAGGACTTGAKATTTGCAATAACCAGAAGAAGATAAGCACCGATTAGTAATAGTTCTTGTTGGCCAACTGCACTTGACCCTGTTAGGGGCAATAATGCTGACAATGTCTATTGCAGTGAGARGGTTTATGGGCTATTGCAGACTTTAAGCCAAAAGAGCAGAAGTTTTACCAGACAACTTTCTGAGGATTCCAAATTATGTTGAAGACTGAGCYAGGCTGATTACAGATCCTTGTTATTGCCGGTGTGCATCAAATCTAGTGAGGCAGGATGTAATTTAATATTTATAATTGGAATTATCATTTATATGTGAATATGGTATAGCACTTAATATTGGTACCACTTCAGCAAATAACTTGGGTGTTGGCAGTTTGGTTATTTGAGTAAGCCTGGGCTTGCTGGTCGGACTAATTGGGTGGCAGTTACCCTGCTTATTTGTAYGGAGTATTTCCAGAGTTTGAGCCTTTGCTTTCATATATCTGATAGCTGTGCACTTAGGTCTTTTTGATGCAGGTGCCCCTGGTAATGCRGATACTCGGCTGCAGGGTCTTGTTGCGCCCTGTGTGCTCCTTACACTGTTACTCGTGGGGCCCTCTCTTGCTTTTGCAGTTTGCCTGCGACTCATCCTGCCGCAGGGACCTAGYGGTGGCTCTGCCCTGTTGTCACACGCCGTTAGGATGCTGCAGTGCAATGTCAATGAAGTCGTAAATCAAGGATGCTCTGAAAGAGATGCTTTTAGAAAGCTAAGCATCCAGAAGTTCAGCACAGAGTGCAATCCAGATACCAGTCTGATCATCTCTTTCCAAGCTGACACATGTGAGATGTTTCTTCCTGAAAAGGGGAGCTGGCTGGTGGCRGAATATTCCCTACGGAAGTAACTTATAGGTGGAATTCATTCTTCCCTGTTTGATCCGTTGCCCTTCCTGCAAGATCCTTTCATCTTGGCTCTTTGCTTGGTGGGTGAGGAGGTGACTGGAGAGGTCCTTTGGTGGGCCTAAGGGGAAGTGTTCAGATGCTCTGTGAAAGAGAGGGATTGGCAGCAATTGCCAAAGAGAATAATGCAARAGGATTGTGAATAAGGGTTTTGGCAGCTCCTGCTAGCAGCAAATCCTGAGTGCATGGTAAGAACATACAAAGGAAATGCCAGGAGCCAATGCCATGTTAATGAAAACCTAAASTAGTGTTTCGAGTTGGTCCCTGGGAGAGTGTTTCGTGCAGCAGTGTGCATGTGAATGTAATCAGTGTGTGCTTGTGTGTCTGTGAATGCTTATATATAAAGAAAAAAACTAGCTTCTGGTTCTCTATAATCCCTTCATACTGGGATAAAACTTATCTATGCTACGTGGAAGAAGAATCATGTCTGAGCACATTTCCAATCAAATTCTGCCAGAGAAACCTTTTAGTTAGGCTGTATAAAGCTTACCACCCCAGGAGCTTTAGATCTAGCTAGCTGGAAAGCTGTATCTGTGCTGCAAACTGCCCTGCATGCTCTGATGGTGCCTTGATCTGAGAAGAGATTATTTTTTCATTATAGGTCACTTGGAAATAATTTTTTCTTAAAAACTTTCTCCTGCTCAAACTATCTTCCTATCCAAAGCCCAGAGAAGTAGCTGCCTTATGGGTTATTCCTTTGAAGGCACAGTTCCTTGTCGGGATATTTCACCTGTCCAAATAGTTAAAATAATAGATGTGCTGAAACGTGCTGCCAAGAGCAGCTATATTGGTCTGGACATGTCAATGCCTTAAGTGGCTAATTAGAAAAAAATAACCTGCCTCAGAGTGAGCAGAGCTCAGCTTAAGCTGCAAGTRAAGTTATAAAGCAATTCCTCCTGCTGGACTCGCCCTGATGCTTGAGCACGTGCTGGGGAATTGGCTGTGTTCCTTATTCAGGAAGCAATGCAGTCATACGGCAATACAGACACTACTGGAATTGCAGCACTGTGTCCATCAAGCCATGCGAAGAACTGCYGTGGTTAAAGCTTGCTACTAGCCTTGTAATTGTATCTTGCTTTAGCTGATCTCCTAGAGCAGTTATTAGTGTTAAAATACAGATCAGATTTGGGAGGTTTAGTCAGGGCTGTACAAGAACTATTGTTCTTAATCCAACACAACTCGGGCATCTCTCTTTGCCCATCTCCTCTTACCTAGGACAGACAGAAGCGTACAAATCCCTGGAGCTGTGAAATACCATTTGCTGACGAGGCAGAAGGAGAAATGCTGAGATAAAGAATCGGCACCAGTGCAAGTGATGGAGGACTGGTGCATAGGCAAGCAGTGCTTGTTCTTGGTGTTGGGTGGGTAGGATGTGTTTGTTTCCGGGAAGAGCTGGGGAAATGATTGAAGATGGAGTTTGCAGACATTGATTGGAGCTAGATTTATTGTTAGAGCTTGACAAGGTTTTGGTTAGGGGCTGGGAAGAGTCATGATTGGCGTAAAGGCCAGCAGGTGCTGAAAATGCCCCAAACTTTGGTGTGAAATATGTAGTGTATGGCATGGCAGTGGTTGACTGGAGCTGATTGATGTGGTGATATGGGCAGGTTTCATACTGAGGCTGACAGATTTTGATGACATTGGCCTTGGGTTTGGAACATCAGGGTGAATCAGGACAGGCAGATTAGGATAAGATTGATGAGAACTTAGTCTAGGACAACCTCTGGACAGGGTTTTCAGGACACCYTGGTGGAAGCTCAGAGAACGTGGATTAGGAGCATCTAATATTCTATATTTTCAAAAGGCTTCAAGGTTTCAGAGGAGCATTTAGACTAGRTTATTTGATGCCTTTTAGGGTTTTCTTACTATATTAAATCTGAGACTGAAAATATTTGGGGCTTCTGAGAAGATCTGTCACTTATTTTATGATAGGTAGTTGAGGAGGTAAGGTATGAAATGGTRGAGCTTTGGTGTAAAAACTAGCAGTCAGGAAGAAATCAATAAAATAAGCTTCCCAAARGGCTACAGTAATTCAGCTTTCTAGAACGAAAGGTAGTTGGGAAGGATCAGTCACAGAAAAGTGTCTCCAAATCACAGCAAGTTCTATTTAAGCTGTGTGGCTTGCTTTTTACTGTAAGCTGTGCTTGAGGGCACRGTTTCCATTTCTAGCCTTGCAGACTTACAGGCACTACTGAAGGCGACGGGGTTGAATTCTTTTCCAACACATCAAGCTTTACAGCCCACTCCTGAAAGCAGATTTAACAGCAGCAGGGACCTAGACCTGGACGTTGCAGCACTTGTGCAGAGCAACGCGGCTGCCAAGTGATGGCCTCAACAGCCTCTTAAGTGTGGCTAGACAACAACCTGCAAGGCACCAGGGTAAGTGCAGGCTCCAAATTTGGCTGAGATGCAAATGTGCTTTAACAGTGATATYATTGGGCTAACATTATCTGCAGGGCTCCGCAAGATGCGGAACCTCAGCTCAGGCTTTCTTATTTTACATCACTGTAGCTTATCTGGAAGAAAAAAACCCTGTRCACTCGGTCTTTTCTGCATTAGTTGGTCTCTCTGCTGACCTCGCTGCTCCTCCATCACTCCCAGCAGTCAGCTTCCAGAACAGGAGGAAGTTTCATTATTTGGTTCAGCTGCAGCCAGAGAGAAAGATGGGAAGAGCAGACAGAGGATGTGAGYGTGCGTGTTCACAGTTAAATTCTTCCTTCCTTAAAATTCAGTAAAATAGCCAAAGGGAAAAAGAAAATCAAACAGAAACAACACTTCAGGCAGATGGATATCTTTAACTGTTGATTCTACTWCAGATCATTCCCTTAGTGATCCGAATCATAACAAATCCTTTTGCCTCTGCTACCTCCTTTTCTGCTGTGCAAAGGGGCATGTCCATGCAACACTTGTGTTATCTTAMCAGGTAAGCCAAGAGGCTACCAGTAAAAAATGACCCAAGGACAAATATAGGATTAGAGCRTAAAAAGAACAACAAATTTTGTGGGGAGCAAAAACTTCCGCCCATGAAGGTTTTAGTATCCAGCTCCTTCCTACTCTGCTGCCATCCATGCCCGTGGCTATTTTTCTCCTGGAACCTGTGCAGAAAATACAGTRTTCTTGAACATCTGGAGGAAACTCTACCCAAAACAAGGTAAAAATTCCTTAGTCTCTGTTCTTTAGCAGAATCATTCAGGAAGTTGTTGTTGTTGTTGCCTGCTGCTTGCAGTAGGACTAAGTGCTGTCAGGACTTCAATGAGCGATGTCTAYACAACTTCACTTCAGATCTTTGTTCTTGATTTCTCTGTGCCAGTTTGCTGTGTCCCGGTTGTGCTCRGAGGATCTGTTTGTTCTTAGCTAGATTGCCCCAGGTGTTACTTCCAAAATGTTTCCAACAGAGCTTTTGAAAAAGCTTTTGAGGAAGGACTGTGGATCCTGGCTCTGTGAGGTGCTTGACCTCAAAGGTTCCTTATGTGAACCTGTCTCCAAAACCCAGCAGGGTTCTCTGAGAGGCTGAAGCACATCCTGGGAACTATYGCATTTTAAATGCAGAAATCTGCGGAAAGACTCGGGAGTGAAGGTCTAGTTCTTGGTAATTAATTCCTTCCATCTCACCTGTGCAATCCCTTAGCTTGTTCTCAAGCACAAGGAAAGATTAAAGAAGTTTCTTCAGTCTATTCCTGCCCCCACACCTCCCAGAGGAACATTTTGCATCTGCCTTCCACCCATCAATCAGTTCTCCCTTCCTCTTCACGATCAGGGCTTATGTTTGACAAATGAAACTTCTGTGGACAGTTCAACATTATACAACATTATACAAAAGCATTGCACACATGAATAAATTTTCTGTAATGGGTGCTGGGGTCTGCTATAGCTCAGATGATGTATTAGAAATGATTTTGTAAGCTGAGTAAAAAGGGTGTTTGTAATAGAGTGGTGAGCTGTCCTAATGTGCCATCACTTCCTTACAGGCCTTGCTGATAGTGTTTACTAGCTGGATGATCCTGGGCACACGGTAACTTATTTTGCAGTACCTTAGTATTAAAAAGGTATCGGCAAGACTTCCATGTGCTGGGTGCCTTTTGGTGCCTCTTGAGCCAAGCGTGCTCTSTGGCCAGTGTGGCAGGYTCTTTGAAAGGAAATTCYGAGTTCAAATCAAAGAATCCCTRTTGTACCCTGGGCATATGAGTCGGYGTGAAGCATAACTGAGAATTCTTTATGCTCATCGAAGTATTGCATTAAGAGTTATATGTTCATATTGGTCTCCAGAGTACTCTACTAGTAGGTCTAAATCTCCTACATAAGGAAGAAATTTTTTTTTTTAATTTAATGGACAAGCATTTGAAGCATGCTGTAAGGTTGAACGGCATCTCTGTCCCTTATGCATCTCTTTAAATACAGTCAAGCTCTGTAAGTGATGAGAAGTTGCCTTGCAAGGAGGTGCTCACAAGCCAGCAAGGGGAAGGCCCAAGCYGCAGCCAGCTTCTCCAGCCCCCGCAAACCTCCTGCTTTAGAGAAAATCATGGATTAAAAGGGATGCATGAAGCTTGCAGAGCTGGGCAGGCACCACCGCACCTCCCTGACGGTGGCAGAGGGAGGGAGGCCCAAGGGTGACAGACGAACCCTGGGGGCCTCAATCTGAGGGGATGCAGTGACAGCCCCGCGCTGCCGTCCAGAGGCACCAGCACCTCGTGGGGAGCTGGGAATCCTTCCTGAATCCAGAAGCAGCTGTGTCTGCAGCCCAGTCACTCCCTTATCCCCTCTTACTGCTGGAAATTTGCAGTAAAAAGAAGCTGGGTGAGCCTGTTGTGCAGCTTCCTGGGCGTGCACAGATTTCAAGCTGCCTGCACCAAATGAGACAGCGGGAGCCCTGAGAGCAGGAAGAGCCATTTAAAGCTCTTCTGCTTATATCTCTTACTGCRGAACTTGCTGTCGGCAAAGATGTTAATTTAATGAGAACTCATTAAATGATCCTATAGTAGCTCAGATAGGTCCCAGCAGGTTCCTTGAACATGAYACAGGATTTTGTTTTGTATTGTTTGGGCTTGCTTAATTTATCTGAGGGACAGCTGCAGTCCTAACAGAAAAGCATATTAGAAAAACACTAGCCAAAACTTTTKGTAGAGTTACCTCTGCTTGTCTGCACTTTCCACCTCGGGTGTTTTTTTTTTTTGGATAGTATTTAAAACAGATATATAGTTCAGCTTCCATTATTGACTTAAAATTTTTCCATTTTATTTCTTTTGAAATGGTAAAAGCAAGTCCAGGGTAACTGCTYGTACTCTGTTCAAGTCTGGTAGTGCACCGCTGTTGGTGAACATGCATTGGAAGCAGTAAAACCTTTCCTGTTTCCAGAGTTCAGGAATGGGGTCCGCAGGGAACGTGGCTCCCCTGCAGCCCAGCCTGGCAATGCTCCAGCCTCTGCTCTCTTCCACCAGGAAAAACGCGGGTCACACTTGGGATTTGCCAAACCGGGGGAGCCCCTGGGAGAAGACGGAGGCTCCCGCATGCCGGCAGCTCCTCTTTGCTCCTGCTGTTTCCCTGTCATCGGCTGCTCAGATCAGGCAGAGAGGGAACAAGCAGGATGCTCAATAGCTGATTTCATGTTCCRAGCCCAATTTTTCCCTTATTTGGACTAACACCTTATCAGTGCGAGTCAGGCCCCGAGAAATGAAACACCRTGTTACACGGGTTTACATTTAAATTAGCTCACGCTTTCCGGGAGGCAGAGCGGTCATTTTCCATTAGTCTAGCAAATTTTCCCAGTGATTGGGGTCTCYGAGGCCAGTGCCGGCTGTTCAGTGGGGAGACGTGCCGGGCTTGGAGCGTACTTGGTCCCGGAGCAGCCTGAAGACGCGTCRGGAGCTGCCCAGAGGAGCAGAGGCAGGTCCTGATGTGGCCCAGCGCTCCTCTGTAGCTTGGTTTGAGGGAAATGGCCTTGGTTCACCCTGATAAATAAAGTGCTGGGGGTTGCAGCTTATATTCTAGAGGAAACAKAGAGTCAATATGTGACTTGGAAAGAGTCAACCTGAATCCAAGTTAGTCCTCAGCAAGCCTGATGAGGGGGGAGCTCTTGAAATCATTTGTCTGCAGTGGTGAAATTGGAGTTAACTGARGTTTCCCGATGCACGGGAGAATAAATATAAGGGTATTAACTCTAAGTTAGTGAGGGCTAGGAGTTGTTGCTGCACATCTGGAGCCATTTCCAAGGTGCCTGTGGTGTAAAAAGGAGCAGCAGCAGCAGCATGAGCAGCCCAGAAGGGCTCATCTTACTCTGCTCCGTGCTGGTGGTGGCTGAGGAGGTGGCACCTCTGTGATGGGGATGCCTCAATGTCATCTCCTTGAGCTCCCTGGGTGACAAATCGAGGCCATCTCCCTCCAGGAGCAAGGACAGTCCCGGGGACCAGCCTGACAGTGTTTTTAATAACAGGTCTTATATATTCACCGAGTAAGCTTGGTGGGGGCTGGACTTTGCATGGGGTATTTGAAGGGTGTCACCAGGCAGGGCTGGGGCTTCAGCAGGATGTAGCGATGCTGGAGGGTGGGTTTTACTGCTGACTTCCTCTGTTCCATTAACACACAAAATGCTGCCGGCAGGAACCTGGTATTGGGGCCAAGGGGGCTTGCATCCTTTGAGGGTGTGGAGGAAGAAGAGAGAACTGATGCAGATAGACGAGCAATACCAGGAATTTGGTGCAGGAAGGTTTGGAAAAAAAAAGATGCTGGTAATAAAATCTTGACTAGGGACAGAGAAGCGTTCTTAGGGTTGCAGATTGTTTTCATACTTCAGTACTCTCTCCATTAAGCAGCAATTAGCGCTCTGCTGTAGCTTTCAGAACCCAAGCCTCTGTTCCGATGTGGCACCTTTCCTTTTCTTYCTCCCCAAATATCTCTCTGCAGTGTCTTAGTCTTGTACAGTTTTGATGGGAGATTCATGTATTTCACAGTGTCACAGGTGCGTGCAGAGACAACATGAATTTTCATGTATTCATTTCTTAGACTGTGCTCTATTGTTTTTCTATTGTTTCAGGTTAAGTTCTGTTTGTTTTTTCTCCAGTAAAATTAATGGTTATTCTATTTGTAAGAAGCATCTAAAAAMAAAAGCCTGCRTCCTCACAAGGCGCTGTAGATTTTAGTCAATTATTTWAACCTGCCATTTCCTTTAATAATCTAGTAAATCTAGACTAGCAGCATGCTGTGCATTAGAGGGTTGACGCCCCATCTCCAGAACATCTGTTGTMTCTCCTAGCTCCGAGAGCTTGGCTTAGTCTGCTCCAGTTCAGCATCTTTTACTTCCACTGCCTGCTCTCTGAGCTCATCAACAGCTGTCAGAAGGTGAGAGGAAACACAGCAAGTGCAGAAGGAAATTTGGGGACTGTAATTCCATCCAGGCTTGGCAAAACAGGGAGCTCAGTGAAACTCGATCTGGTGGAAATGAAATGCCATTTACATCTGGCAACATGATTCTGGTCACGATTATGTTTTTAAGGTGGCTCCACAGTGAATTGGGAATGTGCCTTCGGTGCTGGGGATAGGAGTGAAACCTTGCTCATCGCTTTCATGTCGACGCGTAATTGCTTGAGAAGGGCCTGTGGGCTGCAAGGTGAATTATTAGCCAGGATAGGAGGGAGTTAATTTTAAAAGAAAATATAAAGCGTGCTCCTATGTGCTTTCAGGAAGTTTTTTTTTCATTAGAGAAGTTTAAAGGACATAATAAACACTGGTTATTTAAGATTCTGATTTTTATAAGAGCTGGTTTATACCTCTGAGCTTGCTAGCAAACTATCGAAGCCTTTGGTTTGAGGTCCTGTGTATGTTATGTTAGAGGAGGTGACATTATCTCAACACGCACCTTTTTTTCTTTAAATCAAAAATATATATATTTACTGGCACAAAGGTATATGGCAGACACAGAGGACCTGTAAGTTCTGCTTTTTCTGGCACTGTTTTTTTGATGCCTAAAAGCTTTCAAAAGGCACTTGGGATCCACAGGGGAAAGATAAATTAAGCTCCAGCTGACATGCCTGAATTTAAAACTCCTGCATTTTTTACAGCGCGATTAGATGATGCTGGGCTCCACCAAGCATAGCGACGGGCTGCTTGGGGGGTTTGTCTGCAGATCTCAGCACTAAARCCAGCAGCCCAAACCACTGCGTGTGTTTAAGTGGGCACGAGACGCCCCATCCTGCTCAAATGGGTGCAGGACTTTTCTGCCAGGTTTGGGGAAAGCTGACCTGTCCCGGCAGGCATCAGCAGCACTCTCCATTTCATGCCTTGGTGATTARCGGGGTTCTTATTCCCCAGGAGTAKMAGAGGAGTAAGGCCAAGAGCTCCCTTGGCCTGCCTGCTTCYTGGCCTGTGTTGATAAGGCGGAGGTGCCGTCTCTGTCAGTCCTGCAAGTGGCTGCAGGTGGTAAATCCTGTGGTTCTGCTCTCCTGGATGATGTGTTAGCACTTTATCATTGGGCTTTCTCTGTCCCCACTCACCCCAATCGCGCTTGGTCCCAGGCTCGGAATTCTGCTCTGTTATTTTCCTCTGATTTCTTCATTTGTTTTGGTAAGAAAGATGAGATAACCCAGTAYTAGGGAGATGAATAGTCTGATCCAACAGAAATAACTGTCATTAGCATGCTACTGAGAAGATGCATTTAATTAAAAATTGAAGATTTTGATCTTTTAAATATGGTTTCAAATGTTTATGAAGTTCAAAATACCAGTGCAAAGCTTTATTTTTTTTTGCAATGAAACAATATGGGTTTGTCAGGCTGAGACCCATCCTGGAGCATTGTGCTGTGAAGTCTTTTGGACAGGAATGGGGTGAAGGTGAGAGCCAAGAGAACTAAAGATAATCCAGCTTTTTGTTTTCATTTGTTCAGTTTAAAGTGGAAAAATAAACGCTCATTTGGGAAGCCTGTGCCTTGCCAGTGGTGATACSTTCCAAGCAAGAGGGAGAGCAATGCCTGGATCTTGCTCAGAAACACGTGTCTGTGGCTGCGTGAGGCCATTGGGGCAGCTTTGAGGTTCTGCTGCAGGCTAAACGTAATGGAATTTTTCTGGTGAAGCTTTGCGGTTGCACTGGTGTTGCAAATGGGATCATATACCCGCCATTCATGTGCATGTTGGTACCAATTCATTTGATCCGTCAATTTTCCAGGTATTGATTTTTTTTTTTCCCCCTCATCCTTTCGAGTAGGGGATCATTTTTTTTCAGCCTTGAGATTATGGCAGGTGCAGAAAAGACTACAGAGCACTGGGGACAGAGCAATATTTATTCCTTCCCCTCCTAAAGCAAACACGTAATGTGTATTTCATGTTTTAGTGTTGAGCTGCTGCAKGGACTTGTGCCCTTTGCGGGTTAACACCTTTGCAATGTGTGACATTGAAGCCATTGCTCACCTGCTGGAGCACAGAAATTGCTGGGCATGAATTTGTGTCCCTGCATGTGTGCTTAAAAACAGCAGCCGGGAAGGGTGCAAGAGCATGTCTGCTCCTCAGGCCCTTGGTTTCCCTGGTTATTCTAAACTCTCTTGGATTATTACTTTCCATAGACTGAACTGCTGCTGCCATCATCGTTGGGAAGGAAAGGAGCTGGTTCCTGGGGCGCTTTCAGGACAGGTTCAGCTTTGGAGCAGTTGTTTGTGCAGGACCTAAGCCAGGCTTGGACAACACGGGAAATACAGGAACAGGTTTCCTGTAGCTCAGACCAGCTGGGAGACGGGTGATTTCTCTGGCCGGAACTTAAATTGATTATTTTAATAACTTTGTCCCCTGCTAATCACAGCCAATCGTTCCTATGATATTCCCTCCCCTTCTGTAAATTTTCAGCGCTTTAGTAGAACTGCCGTGCATGTAAAGCTGCATTTCTATATCAGTGCATGTCTTTGGATATCTATTCTTGTTTTTTGTGGAGTATGTTGTGTAGGAGTTATTGAAGTACAAGTTATTTCAGCAAACGTTATTAAAAATGGTGTTTGAAAGGAAACAGTATAGACAGAGTTATATGAAATATTCACAGCGAGGGTTAAAAGCATGATTATGTCTATGGCTTTGCTATGCATCCACATTTTCTTTTTAACCATTTTGTCCTGGGACTAACGTGAAGCAGAAGAGACCTGTTCTGGGGTAGAAATGTCTGAGATTGAGGAGAGCTGCTGGAGAGCAGCCTGGTCTGGTTTGGTGCAGGAAGCTGCATCTGTCTTGCAGGTGTCGTCCCTGGGCAGTCTGGTGTGGTCCCTTTCTTGTTTGTGTGCAAAGGGGGAAACTATTCCACTCAGACGTATGTATAAAGTGAGGTTTCAAAAGTGTGTGTGTCACAGCTGACATTTTTCCATTTGGGGAATTAGAGTTTTTAGGCTAATTATGGGCAAATACATGAATCATGGTCCTGCCTGCTTTGACTCTCTGCATTTTTCTTCTAATTTCTTCAGAGTAGTTGTGTCTGTGTTGGCTCTTTGGCCAGACTTCTTTTTTACCCTTTTGCTATAAACTCATCTTTCACATCATGCTMCTGGGCAAAACTATAGGGGGTCATTTTTGTATAATCCCAGCCCTACCCAATGTGCCGAGAGGAGCAAGCTCTCCTTGGGCAAGTCCTTTTCATTTCCTAGTCTAACAGTCCTCCCCTATGCTGTCCTCCCTGATTATTTTATTGGAAGAACCTTTCATTTCTCTGAAAATATAGCTACTTTTTCACAGCAGTGGCAGTTTGTTTTCCACTATATTCATCCAAAAAGGTGAAACAAGTCTTTGTTATCTGTACGTCAAGTTGCAGAACTCAAGAGCGAGCAGTTGCCCRTGGGGCATCTCCCCAGGATGATGGGCAGTGCACATGGACGGTCACAGAGAGGGGCACTGGCCACAGGTACTTTGTGGGCCAAGAACAGAGTCCYGTCTTCAATGGAAGAGATGTCCTGTTGTGAGAGGGGTTCGATCCTAGACACTCACCTTGCTTTCCTAGACCATATCTCCGAACGGGCTCACAGGTTGGGTCATATGTAAGCCGGAGGGAACGTATCCCACCGTGCTATATCCCAGGTACCAGCAAGCTGCCATCCCACAGCTGATCATGGAGGAGCCATCCCCGTTGTGCAATGAGGGTTTTGGTTACGAGCCTTGACGTTAGCGTTTCATCCGGGACAGCCCACGACAAGAAGAGGGTTCCTACCAGCTTTCTGAAGCAGCTCATTAAACACTAAAGTACTGGAGGAAAGAGAGGCAAGGATTGCAATAATCCCGCGCTTGATATCAGACATTTGGATTGAAATGTCCATCCAAAACTGCCTACCAGCTCTGTCAGCCGTTTATATACATGGAAACGTGSCGCACGCAACTGCCAGGTTTTGTCACAAATTGACGATTATTGGGTGATTATGGGGCACAGCTCGATTTGAGCATCCAATTTGAACAACCTTAAAAAGGCCTCTGTTCCTGAAAATGCTGCCAAGCTGCTCGCCTTAGGATGTTTCAGTGTTGGAGGCACTTGGAGCTTCCAGTGCTTTTTGAGCATCTTGGCTGTAAACTYGGAAGCTGTGAATATATAATATGTGATGGCACCAGGCCCAGCTGGAATACGAACACACACGTATAAAAACACATGAGAATATGAACAGTGCTAACAAGATATAGATATTGTGTTCAGCTGCTATTCTTATCCCAGCTCCATAAACTGGCATATGGAAATGAAGGATTTACTCTCTTCCCTCTTCTTTTACCCTTAAGGTTAAATTATGAACTTTATAAGACTTTCTGGTTTCCTCTGCTTTTCATCTCCCCTTTCAACTTAACATTGCCTTTTAGGTTTATTATCTTGGAAACTCAGTGAGATTTTGAATTTTATCTGCAAGGAAGCTCGTTTGTTTTTAAATGATTTTCAGTCTGGAAGCTGGGAGATTACAGGCAGCTGTAAAAGAAATTGCCAGAGAATAAAGATGAGTTTCTTGGTTACCTGAAAATCCAAATGGGTTCAAAATAAGAGTTTAAAAGATGGGATTCTTCTGGCAAGTTGATCTGATGATTTTGCACCTCAAAGYGTATTAAATAATGAGGGCCACTTGGATTTCTCCTTATTTTCCAGTCTATTGAATTAGTCTCATACTAGGCTGTGATGTATCACGAGTTCTGTTGGGTGGCAGATGAACATACGAGGGCACTTGCTCCATAGCTCTGTTCTGGCCAGCAGGGACATGGACGAGTTCACCTAACACAGCCAGACAGGAGCTTCAAGAGMGGTCCTTGACCATCACCTTGTGCCCTTCCTGAGCTCTGCTTCTTGCCCCAGAGAACCTGACCCCTATGGACAGAGAGCATGAAAAAAACCAACCAGAAAACCCGGATTGTTCTGGCTGAGATTTTTGTTCTGTCACTAGCAAATCCAAGCTGCTGAAGTTCGGAGGTAGGGCGATACAAACCCTCATCTATTCCAAGGTTTCCCCTTGCTGTAAAGTGCCTTCCGTCAAGGAAGGCGGGTGAATCAGGAAAGGATATGGCTCTCTTTGAGATTTGTCTTTTGCATGAGACAGGTAATAGTAAAATACTTTTTAATGGATGGTTAAGTTTAATGTGATTAATAGATCATTTTCCTGTGCTGTGGCTGGAAGATGATATATGTGAAAAAGCAAAGCAGAACCCTGGAGAGATGATCTTTTCACAGATATTCTCTGCGTCTTCTCCCTCCTGCTTTTTTTCTGTCCTTTCCTTTCTTTTGGTTATTTCTCTGTCATCTCTTTGCGTTTAGGGAGAGATAATTATGAAAGCAGTTTAAAACAAAGGCATTTCAAAGTTTGCTTCCTAGTGTTCTCTAAGGAAACTCAAACTGTTTTTCCTCTTTTTTTCTGTTTCAAGTTCTCTGCTGTGCTGTCCCTGATAAGAGACTTCAGTGGTTAGAATGAACACGAAAGTATCAGCCCAGAGCAAGAAAAACTGGCMAAAAAARRAAAAAATAAGAAAAAAAGCCCCAAAACTTTAAGACTGGCTTTGAATGGGTAGTGTTTGTTCTTTTCTGTGATTCMTTTGTGACTGTGATCGGGAGTTAGGTGGACCCTCGGTACCTGACTCATTCCCTAAGGGAGCTGGCGTGGACACACACTCCACCTAAGGAGAAGCAGCACGTTTGATGTAGGGGATTGAAACCATCCCGTCTCAAGGGTATCGGCTCCTTCCTTTCCCCACATGGTTCTGAAGGAAGGTGCCTTCCTCCTCCAGCTTTGTCAGCTGTCTGTGGCCACCAGACCTGTTGGCAGTGCTGGAGGCTAATACGTGAAAAATAAGAGGGGCGTTCAGTTTGCATTGGTGGTTTAAATAATCTAGATGTGTTCCTGCTTGCTTCTGGCATGGGGAAACAGACCCCAAACACTAAGTGGTATGGAAGCAAGAGAAGCAGTGTGCAGGTTATAATCACTGGTTGTTTTATTCCTACCCATCCCCGCCTTTCGATCCCTTTGAGACATCTGAGTCTGTATAAAGCAGCTGCCTGCCTAAAACTGTCACCAAACCACGAAGGCACTTCTGCTTTGCCCCCATTGCGACCTTGGCACGTGCAAGCTGGAGGTCTTGAGAGTCTTTCAGAGGAAACTTCTATCTTTTCAATGTGTCAAGGTGCTCTAAACAGGCCTCACTGRGTGTATATAGCGCTGTAATTCTTTCTAGCAGCAGTGTGTACTTGAAATGGATAAAACATAATTTCTGCAGTCTGTACATAGCGGCTTCAAAAATTCTGCATGGGATGATCTATCACTGGCTAAAAAGYAGTGGTTTTCCAACTCTTAGTTCTGTAGGTTTCCTACATAAATCTGCCAGTTGGCCATTGAACTGTCCAATTTGCTGTAGTGACAGACACAGTCACAAGCAGAATTTCCTGAATTTCTTCCTCCTTGATTTTTTTAAGGGCATCAAAAGTTGCCTTTCTGGCTGTGCAGCAGAAATGTGCTCTTTGCTACTTACTCGAGCATAATTTTGTGACTAAATAACTTAAGTCAGCAACTAATTTCACTGCTGCCTCAGACCTATTTTAAATGAACAGGTAGATCCATCAATCACATCCTTGCTGCCTCTAGTACTGGCCTAATCAATACATGCAAAAGCTATTTAAACACTTTCCTACCTCAAAAAAAAAGAACAGAGAAAAAGTGTGGGTAGACAAAACTTCAGAATGTTAAATAGACAAAATTTGATCTCACGGTGTTAAAGAGGTGCTTGTGCTACCTGGTTCTCATAAGGACAGAGGAAACACTGCCCGGTGCTGCGGGAAAGCAGGGAAGGGCTCAGGTGGCAACTGTCTGGCTCAAGAACCTTATGGAAATGGCCAGAAGAGGATGAAATAAGGGCTCTGGAGAAATACTGCTGCTAGATCTCTTAGACCATACTATTTTTCAATGGTTATTAGTGCTTTGTTGCTGTGAATGCACCATTATTGTCTTGCTGCAGGAGGCTGGTGTGCAGTTCTGTTGTGGGTCACAGCTGTGCTCTGCTCAGTGCAGCCTCGTGGCTAACGTGAAACATTTTGAAATACGGGTTTTGAGGGGATTATTCTGCAATGACACAAGCCAAACAATGAGGGGGGAAAAAACCTGCTGTGGTATTGGAAGTGCTGTGGGTAACTCCTCTCAATGGGCTGAATCACACTGGGCTTAGGAGGCTTGTGCAGTGTGTGTTAACAGAGATGAAAAGCGAGTTCCTACATTACTGAGACCTATCAGTGTTTGGGTCTTCACTATGAGACTGTTAGTACTGAATTGCACCTCTCTTGTGAGCTTTTATCAAAAGGCTTCTTCTGTTTTTCTTTTACAGTAGCTATATTTTCACTAGCACCTCATCTGAGACCCCTGGTGTTGCACATGAATCGCACTGCRTGGTACTTGGAGTCCATCTGAAGAGTTTGTGAGTGAGGGGAGTAAGGCTGTGAACCATTGCAACAGCTGTGTTGCTCCATGGGGTARTTTTGCCCAGAGCTTTAGATCTGCTCTTAACTTATAGTATAAGYGCTCTGGGTATTATGTACTGGCGGTATCTTGGATTAATAGCATGTATTTATGATGTTACCTTTTACTATTTAGCTGAGCAAAGACTTTTCCTGCAGCAGGATGTGCATCGGAACCGCACGGGGGTTGCCGGGTTCCCACTGTGTCCTCACCAGAGGTAGAACAAACCCGTCGCTAAGAGCTCGGAAACAGCCTCAGTGCGCAGGAACCGCTGCGGAAAGGGCCACGGATAAAGGATGGAGGTGGGTGCATTGCCCCACGGATGAGAGCTGGTGTTGCAGAAATCCTTGATGCTGCCCAGTTCAAACTCAAAAGCCCCATAGGGCTTCACACATCACTGGAAAGTTACAATTCTCCTTTTCACTCTGTGTTTTGCTGCACTGAAAGCTTTTTAGTCTTCCTGATTTTCTACTTTTTGGCTTTTATTTTCATGCTGCATAAGAATGAGGCAGCTCATACATACTGGCATATGAAATTTGATTATTGTTTTAGTTAAAAATACAAATTAGTGCTTTTCTCTCATGAATGCTTTTAAAGAACATATATTCTGGCTGTGATTTGGCTCCTTCTCTTCAGTGAAGTTCCAAAACCAATTAGATATAAGTTTTATTTGCAAACTCAGTGTCACGAGAGGGAAACTGAAGTTCTTGCACGAATGGGGATCTCTTCCATTGCCAGAAAGCATGTTTGAAGCTGAACCTTAAAGTGTGGATCCTTTTCCACTGGGTGATTCAGAGTCACCTCTATTACTTAACCTTAGAAACACGGTTTGCCCACCAAAAGGCTGTTTCTAATGGTAAAGAAAGCTAAGGTTTTAGTGAGAGAGTTGAGCATCCTCTTCAACCACAATTAATTGCTTTAGCTCTGTAAATGGCAATGAGCTGGCCCCCAGTCACATGTGATCTGGGTTAGGATAGACTTCTCTTAGCAGTAGTTATCCCCAGTACAATTCCTCAGCTTCCTTTGTTTCCTCCTTTTGAAAATGGCTGTGGCTGCTGCTTTTTGTGTGTACTTMTAATACCTTTCAAAATCAATGCCTTTGAGAGAGGATTTGTTTTCTTCTGTGTAGTGTGGTACAGCTTTGCCATCCAAAGCCCTGGGTTAGCAAAACAAAACTAAAGCTGAAATATGCCCTCCTACTGTTCTTCTAAATCCCTGTTCATCTGTGGGGGACAGGAGAAGAGAATTGCTCCCTTCAAAGACAGGAACATTCAGATGAAGAAATTTTAAAACTCCACATTTGTTTCAAATGGATCCTATTTAGCTTGACAGTAAAAGAGCCACAGGGCTGAATTTTATTACACATTTGTGCAACAGGCATTCARTGTTTCATGTTAAGAATATATCAGTGCCTTTTTTTTTTTTTCTTTTCTAGAAAGAAACACACTGCCACATTTGGAAGGAATAGAGTACATGAATAGCATTCCTGGGAGGTGTGGTTTTTTTTCTGTGTATGTGGAAAAAAAAGAAAAGATAATCTGAAAGATATCTGAAGATAATAGAGGCCCTTCTTCCTCTCCTGTCCTAGTTGCCCCAATYCTTTTCTTGTGTGTGTTTTTTGCTGTTTCAAACAAGCACTTGCTCGACTTCAGAGATGTCAGTAATCCCATATTATTATAGCTTTTGGCTATGGACTTGCTGAACTAAGGTCTTCACACAAAGTCAGGCTTAAGCTGATGAATGATGTGAAAATCAACTTGGTTTATCAGTCCTGGAAATCAAATCCTTATGTGTGCAGTCCTCTTGGTTCAAGTATCCTGGAGCGTTCTTGCTTGGTAAAAGTGAGAGAATCTGCCCATCGATTTCAGTAGGGTGGTTCACAGAGCACTGTGCACTGCTGGCCACAAGTGAAATGGTGGGAATGGCCTTAACTGAGCCAAGAAATGGAGCAGATGTGCTCTGTTATAGCTCCTTGCCTTCCCTTTGAGTTAAGGGGGTCTCTTTCACTGCAGGTGAGCACAGCATTCATACATCTTGAACTCTGAGAGGATAAACATTTGTATTTAATGGAGGTATGGGAGGCAGTTTTCTTGCTCTTGCCTGTCTTGCAAGAACATTTGTGCTGTAGTGGGATCCTCCTGTGCTTTGTCATTAATTGATGCCTATTTTGCAGGAAGGATTCTCTGTATTTTTTAAAATGTATTTATTTCTTCATATCCTGCAATAGCAAAATACACACTTTCTTCAGCACTCAGGAATATGAGTATGTTCTGACCCATGGAGTCCTAGTACAACAGCTATGCAGCTTGCTAATTGCACTGCCTATAATTATCTCCTTTTCATAGGCGGCTTATAGCTGGCATTCTTCCATTTCCATCTGGCGTTATGCACGTGTTCTTTCAGTTATGCTTCTGTCTCCAGCCACATTAACTAGATTATGGATGCCAGAGTGGAAAAATGCCATCCTTGGCATAAAGATGTTTAAGGATTGGCAAAGAGCAGCCAATTGGCATTAATCATTCTACAATTGGAGTTCCTTGTTGAGACTTCGAGGTGTCTTTGKGTGTCCAGGCTAACAAACTGGCAGTTTCTTGTCATCACCAAGCTCAGCACGCTGATTGGTAACCCATGTCCTCAACCAGTGTTTCCTCTTCCAGCATGCTAGGGGAATAATCCAAGAAAAAGGGGACTATTTTGGGTGCCTTATGCTGTTGTGGCCTGCTAACCTTTGTGGAATTAGCTTAGAAAGTGTGACTTCTAGCTATTAGTAGGAGCCAGCTGGCAGGGCTCATTTTCCCCTCAAAATAGGATCACTTATTTTTGTTGCTTTGGAGTAATGTAGGAGATGCTCCTTGTTTGAAGCAGCACTGTGCAGAAAGATGATTGATAATTTTTGCTGTTTCTGAATCACACTGCATACTTTTATGTGACATGGAAGCCTACATGACCTGTGCATTACCACTGAGATTTCTTTTAGCATTTTTGACAGCAGCAGTATGACTTTTATGTTATCCTTCAGCTTATCAGTGYTCCTTTAGCTGAGGTTTGTTATCAAGACTTCATTTCACTATCTGGGAAGCCCTCTCAGGTTATGACCTTTTGTTTATATGAATGACTTAAAGCTGTTGACAAACGCTTTTATGCTCATCTAGTCTGGATTAATTTCAGGGGCCTTGTGTATGTTCTATCAAAGAACTTGGCACATRCCATAACAGAAAGGTCTAAATATGTTGCTCCTATCTTGACATGTTTATCTACAGTAAAAATTGGCCAATATAAAGATATATATTATCACTATTACTGTTACTGGTTTCATAATCCAAWGGTGATGCTAAAAGTTGAGCGCTTTATTTAGCTTTCGTTTACTTGCCCAGCTCTGATGCAAAGCAAAACTGAAGRAGGAGACCAGAACGGCAAGGAAAACCAGAGTGGCTCATCTCCTTTCTGGAAAGTCATTGGCTGTGCACAGATGGCCACAGGAATGAGTGGGCTCCTTAATGAAAAATAAAGGAACGCAGTGGTTATCATCCTTGGAGTGATTCATCCWTTCAGCTATACTTATTTGCTTGGATTTCTTTTTTTAAACACTCCGTATGCCTCTCAATTTTATAGAATAAGCATCTATTACCTATCCATCCTGTTTTTCTTGGCAGAATGAAAGGCAAATGTGAGTCTCCTCCATTACCAAGTCCATTTCATCTCGGCATTCAGTAGCTCTTGGAGGAAAGAGCTGAGTGGCTGGGACATCCTGGAGCAGCAACACACCACATGGCATCTCCATATGTGATGGACTGGGGAATTTTTGACTTGTATGCTTGCTTTTAGGATCAAACTTAAAAGTGAATTGCCAGTCAGGTCAGAGGGGCTGCACTGAGCTATTCAAGCAGTAGATAAAGCAGTTATAATGCAGAGGGCTCCTTTGAATTTCCCAGTGTACAATATGTGTGCAGTCAAGTGAA
Organism: Eudromia elegans; assembly: GCA_003342815.1. Lineage (NCBI taxonomy): Eukaryota > Metazoa > Chordata > Aves > Tinamiformes > Tinamidae > Eudromia > Eudromia elegans. The sequence goes on from PTEX01000097.1 coordinate 2,498,907, forward strand.
TCTTAATGGGCACTGGAGGATGCACAGTGTGTAGTGTCTGACCAAGACACCTGAGTGAAGCCCTAGAATTTAGCTCAGAAATCTCATTAGCTTTTGCGGAGCTGCTTGGGAATATACCTGTTCAGAAATGAAATGACTGGTTGTAGTTCTTCAGATACAATGATAAAGTTTTGTCACCAGAATTCAGCTTAATCCTGYATGCATCCCCATCTCTGCCTAGAGGATTTTGCATACATTAGGAAGGAAACCTTTGGAACTGTCCAGGGATGTATATACTGTACCATTAATGGGACTTTGCAGCCCATCCTGCTTTTAACAAAATTCTACAACACCAAAGCCATCTCTCAGAAGGCAGCAAAGGCCCTCCTGCTGCAGAAACTGTAGCAATGCTGCTTCTTACTGATCGGAAAGTAGGAAGAATATTGATTAAAATAGTTACCAGGTTCTGCTGTCTACCCATGACCTTGCTTTTTTTGGTGTGTGATACCTTACTTTACCAGTGATGAGGGCTGTGATGGCTACAGAAGAACTATCTTTTTATCTCCCCACTGTCAGGATGGCAAATGCTTGGATAGTACTTCTCCTTTCTGCTGCTGACTCATACAGCATCGTCCAAACTCACAAATAAGATAGGACAGGAGCTTGTGTTTTGATTTAAATGTTTCTAGTCTAACTCTACCCACTCTAAGATAAGGATCATTATTATGAATTCTRTCTTGGGTTCTGCATGATCCCTTTCAAAACAATATGCTGAAAAGCGGATACCATCCTTKAAAATAACTTCAAATATTTACCTGAAGGAGAAAGATTTCAAAATTCATGAAGCTGTGATTTAATTCGGGAATTTAAGAGAGCCTAAGTGCTAGCTCTACATCATAACATTTATCTTTCTTTGATTTTGGTTTACATAAAGATTTAATGATGGCCTCTTTGTGGAGCTAATCATGCATTTACCATATTGGGTATTAATATCCTATGTTTATATGTTCCCTCTTTCCTCCTCCTCCTCCTCTCTTTTTCTAAAGAATTATAATATACAGTAGAGCCCAAGAGTTCAGCATTTTTTCCACTGGTATTTAGCATCAGAAAGAAAGTTTTACTTGCCTCAGCAGGAACAAGACCACATTTAAACAGAAAAACAACTCTCCTATGTGTCATTGATTGATGTTTACTACTATGAGTGTTCTTGCTTTACTACAAACACCTACTATGTGTGAAATACTGTGAAATGCAAGCAAGAATATGGAAACTGCAGAAGAAAACAGSATGCAAAATTGCCTTTTCAAATAAAGTGACAGTTTCTGCAGCACTGAAGGAGGAGAATGAAGAAAGTCCCAGAAGATTCAGTAATCCCTGCACTCATTTTTTGCAGTGCAGCAACACAAATGTCAGGTCCTGGGTCAGGAGCACGTTGTGCAAAGTTCAGCTCAGGTGCAGAAGAAGATGCCTCTTCCCTTCCAAAACCTCACGAGTCAGCTGTGTACGTCAGTCAGTTGTCAATATTGTGAGTGGAAGTTGCCACTAAAATAAAATTATTTTGGAGGTGCTAAAGTAAAATTCAGAAGATGGGAAGTTTACCAAATATTCTGTTACTTTTCCTTCCTTGGAACTAAGAGTTTAGTTTGCTTTTTACTTTATTGTCATTCATTACAGAGATTTGGTGTCTACCTATGTTAGTTATTGTTTTCATTAGAAGGAAAGATAGGTATTTTGGATAATAAAATGTCACAGATAATTTGAATAATAAAACTCCTAAGATAATGAAAGCAATTAAACTGTGTTTCTGGGAGACAAAGAACATCATGTCTGGAGAGAGCAAATCAGGACCTCTTCTGTTCCAAAGGAGCTGCACTGGGAGATAGGAAGGCCAAGTGATCCACTGGATATTCTCAGTTGTTTGTGCTGATAAGACTTTTCAAAGCTAGTCCAAGACCTCTCTTAGCTAAATATATCTAATCATAATGCTTATTATGAAATTAAACCTTTCTGGGGACTCTCCAAATGTTTCCCCTGGGCTGTGATGGCATCTCACAGTGTTGTTCAACTTCATGCCCAACCTGAGCGCTTACCATTTTTTTTAGCAGATTATTTTTTTTAGAGTTCAGCAACTTTTGTGAAAACAAAAGCCTGGGCATGCTGAGATGTGATGATAGAGAGGAAAAAAAAAATGTTGTGGCTAAGGGGTAAGGGGGAAAGCAAAATAGCTKGTCCCTGTAAAAAGATTTGCTTTACAAAAGCTCCCACTGGGTTTTGGTTGCATGTGTTCTTTCTTTCCTTTTTTCTTTCTGTCTCTTATTTGTGGAAAAACTAAAACTAGTTGTTTTAGTCGGCARTGATGAATCATCCTTGCAACACTAACCAGCCATTGCTGCATGCGCCTGCATATTTGGAGTTGCAAAAATAAGAGGCTGGCAACTCAAATGGAGTCATCAGGCCTGATTCTTTCCTTCGTTTTGACATCAAGAGAGGGTTTTTACACAGAAGTGAAAGAAAGTCAGAAAAGGTTTATAGTAAAGTCACAGAGACAAGGTACTTGTACAGGGAAACCAAAATACACTCAAGTTCCCAGTGCYTTTTTTTTTTCTTTCCTCTCCCCATGGAGAATTACTGGAGGATTTGTGACTGTGGAACARTGGATCGATGCTTGTTTGCAAAGAGCTTCGGCTAAAGTGGGACAAGTGGAGATTAGCTGGGTGATCTGCCCGTTGCCCATCACTATAGATTTCTTGTTGTTAGCTGGAGAGGTTTATCTGGCCCTCCCTGCTCGGAGCTGAGAAGTGATCCGATATGAACGGTGTGGCCCACAGGAATTGAAAATAGGGAAAGAGGGAGCACGCGGGGATCTTTGAACCTGTCTGTGCTCYGGATAAACTGGCCCTGCTTCAACCTGCCTTTGCATCCGAGACAGAGACTGGGGATGTTGGGGACTAGAGAACCTCTCGTTTTGTAACTGGTGGCCCAGAGAGGACTCCCGTCGTGCCAGGGTTTGCTGGTGGCTGAACCCTCATGCCCAGGACAGGCTGGTTGTTATCGTGAYTGGTTTTGTGAAGTTACCGCCTGCAGGTTTTAGGAGTTTGACAAATAGGCTCTTTTGAATGAAACACTGCCAAATTATTAAACTGTCCACTAAAATCAAGACAGTTTCAGGTGAACACAAGGGTTTAACTGTGTGCCTCAGAGTGTGGGAGCTCCGCTAGTATGTGCTTGTCTCTGGGATTTAGGATTGTTCCGATCGAAGGGAATCGTAAGATATCTGTAATCTGAGATGTTCACAGTTTGCATGCAGCTGCACTCMTTTTATACCGCTTCGATTTGTTTGTGTTTCAATAGGGAATGGCAGGACTTACCTGCCTTTTTCCAATGACATAGACATATTAACCAGAAGTGTCTAATTATCTTTATCGATTAACCTTATCCTTATAAAGCAGCAGTCGCTCACTAGAGCAGTCCATTTTCTGTACGCTGCAGAATGAGAAAATGATTAATTTACTCTCTCGTTTCTGCTGCTCTGTGTGCYCCGCGAGTGATGGATAAGGGATGGCCTGCACCTTCTGGGGTCAGAACAGGAGGTCAGATTCATTATTTACCTTTTGAATGGAGAGTGAGAATTCCCAGGCTTTGTGAAGCATGACCCCAATTCCCTTGTTTACAGGAAGAGACAGAACTGGGCACACAGCAGCATTCTGCCTTGTACACAGAGCTCCTGTAGCATCCATAGAGGCAAGCAGGACCTGTGRTCTCCGAGGTAAATCAGAGGAGCTTTCTATTAAAAGTACGTAAAGCTTTACTTCTGAAACTGCCTTTGCTGTTGTACCAGGGTGCGTATGTGCTTAGCCCACAATGTTGGTTTTTGCTGGCCGATATTTCTTGTCTTTCCTTGTGACCCAGTGTCTATTTGTGTTGTGATGCGCGTGGAGCAGGGCTCTCGCTTCGTGTTGTGTTTGCAAGCCTCAAGGGCAGTCSGGTTCTGGAGTGCGGAGTTCAATGGCATAATCCAGCCTTTGTGTGGCTGGGGTGGGGTGTGTTTATGTGTGTGCATATGGCCTCTGTCCGTATCTGGAAATGCCTGTGTCAGGGAGGAAGGTGCMTTGTGCATATTGTATTCGTTGAAATGGAAACACATAATGTAAGTGGTGGTGATGTCTAAAATTCCACAAACAAAAAAGCTCATGGAAGCCTGGAATGTTCTTATCAGAGCCACAGAGCTGCATTAGGTTTTGTGCTACTTCTTGGGTCCGTGTTGCAGCCACCCCTTTTGGTTCATCATCTCCCTSTCATGTACACTGTAGTGTTTTGGTTCCTGGTGCTTGTCCTTGGGCRCAACCTGCAACTGAGTTGTCTTGACTATTGCGTGCAACCTGACAAAGCTGTGCAGCAAAACACAGCCTTTTGCCTGCTGCATCCTGATTTCATGCAGTTCATATTCTTCAGTATGTGGCTCACTGGCCGTTTTCTGTATTTTGGACACTTTGGACAAGATCAGGCAGTTTGGTGTCCTYATAGCATATGTGAAGTCTGCTTAGCAGCTTTTCTCTGTTGCACAGAATACATTTTWGTCTCTAAAGGACATGAACTTGATACTCACAAGTAAATGTCCATGTTGTTGATATAGGCCATRCTTTTTCATTATTTCTATCTTAGGATCAAATTCATCGCTTTATTATCTCATATTTTTCCACTGTGTTTATTTCAATAAAATTGCATAAGTGTAAAGATTGATAGAGTAATAAATAGGGATTTTATATTTGTCACAGATACTCTATATCAGAATTTTTCTGTAAGGCAARTCTTGTTTGCCCTACTGACGTGAGTAGTAAGCACTCGTGAACAAAGAATAGTAGGAATTTTCTTTTTCTGGAGAAAAATGCTAACCTGACCCGCATTTTAAATAATCTATTCTATTCACTTCAAATGTTTTGATTATAGAGTTTGTTCTCCATACATTAGAGGCAATTTTCCTAGGTTTCATCTTCTGTTTTCCAAATTTAACCCACGTTATTTGTCCTAGATGATTGTACCATGCACTATAAAGTAAACTTATGCTAGATTAAAAGCTATTTCAGAGTTTACAGTTTTCTGGTTTTACAGACTAGCATAAAACTTGGAAATATCTTGGGATTCTTGTTCCTCTACAGGAAATTGAAGTTTTTTAGCTGCCCAAATGTGCATTAGTAGCATATAACCATTTTGATCATATTAATGCAACTCTGTGGGTTGGATTCCGTCTCATTTCTTAAATTTTTGAACGGTTAGAATAATTATACCCAATTACAATCTGTACTCCAAAGTTTGGTTTATGGATAGAAYATGTGCTTAGTCCTGATCTTTGCTACCCAGCTGCTAAGTTGAACGGAAGGGAATCATTTATCACTGGAAAAATCAGTCYGTGTTGTAGCTTTGCTTTCATCAAGTAAATCAAGGATTTATAAGTTTCATTGTTGGACCTTTTGACGCGTGTGCCTGGTTAATCAATGCACAGGTGAAGCTTTAGTTGCTCGTTCTCCATCTTTGTCCTGAAGACTGGTGTTCCCAAAGGGTTTCGATATATGGAGCTGCCTTATGGAAAGTTTTCAGTTTTCCTGCAGCTGCTTAGGCTCCATGTGCTGTGTGTTCCCATCGTGTCTCCAACAGCTGTGGACCGGTCCTAGAAAACCTGAATTGTGGAGCTGCCACACTGGAAGTACCTTCAGGGGAGAGCTACAATAATAAATGTGGCTAATTGAGCTTTTGAGGCCCTTTGAGCCTCGGAATGGCACGAGTAGATGGCAGTGTGTGACTGCCTTTGCAGGGCAGGTCAGGAGGGTAATTTACTCTGCATTGTGCCTAAGCTAAGCAAGAGCTGCAAGTGTGGGGAAAGGCAGCTWATTGTGTCATTAATAAAGACGGACTTGGGTATGGAGCTAGGTCATAACTAGCAAGCCGTGGTTTGAGTTCTTCGCTATGGCCCGATATCATCRGCCATCCTCCTGCAGTTCAGCTTGAGAAACTTCTACAGGTTTCTGCGGTGGAAAATTGAACTGTTGCCTGTGCTTGTCATCGGACGAGTGAAATACGAACTCACRCCGGTGGATCTGGCTGGAGGGACCTCGGTAGAAGTGACTGAGCACGGCCACGCTGAGTGGTGCCTTTGTCCAGGGGTCCAGCAGAAATCGCCTGAAAGACCTAGCAGTAAACTCTGCCCAGGAAACCCAACCGCAATGAGCTTCATTTCTGCAAAACCTGCAGACTATTTCTTACTAGGAAAGGCCTTATGCTGCCAACACTGCCACGGGCCAGCCTGACATTTTATAGCACGAGGAAGGCTGGCTTTAGCTAGCACTTCACTGGGTAAGGGAAACCTTTCCACTGCTCAGGCGGTGCTGACATATAAATATATCRGGTATTCTTCCAGAGAGAACAGCTACAGCCAAAAATAATTTCCTCCACCCTCCTAGTCCACTTTTACTGTGGATTTAAAGACAAATAAAAGAGGAAAACCTTTCCAAACTATAAATTAATGGATCAAAAATTTCTAAATGAAATTGGAACAGCATCTGTGGTTGTATTATCTTTTGCCATACAGGGCTGTCTTTGAAAGGGGAAAAAGCTTAGTGAAAAGTAATTTCAGAGCCTTGACTGCTTTTTGATTACAATTCGGGATTACTGCTTTAATCACCGCTTATCAAGTTATACCACAAACCTCAGAGCATGACCATCTTTCTCCGGGGAAGCCAGATTTAAAAGCCAATTTTCAGCAATCCTCCTTCTTTCCCCCAAACTTGCCTAACAAATATGGAAGGATAATAATCTGTAATATTACAAGAGACCTTAAGCAATGCCTGAAATTCTCTGCATTCTCTGGTTTCTTATGTCTTATTATTCTTGTTGTTGTGGAAGTGTTTTTGTTCAGTGGAAATTCTGGCATGCGCCTGAGCAAATCCTCAGCGGCTGCTGAGTGTTTGCAGGAAGGCTGCATCCCAGTGCAGGACGTTCAGGATGCTGCCCCTTCACAGGCAGGTGATGGATTTCACAGGTGCAAACTTTGCTTAGGTGGTCTGGAACACGTACTTTGTATGTGCAAATGCCARCAAATAGTGCTGAGCAGCTCAGTGCACAAGCAGAAGTGCTCGCAAGGACGCGAGTGAGCTGACCGAGCTCGCCAGGAGGTCTCCCACAATTAACAGATGGGTTCAAGCTCTCCGCCGAGGGCTCTGCGTGGTTCTGGTGCTGCCGAGTTGGGCTCTAGGAAGTGACCAGGACTGACCCCGGATCTCTTGGGTTTGCCCTGCTCATTCTGCCTCGCRGTGACTTGCTTTGCCTTGAGCTTCTGCTGCACCATCTGTGGTGCATGGCAGCTCCCTGAGGGTTACATTTGCAGGGTTTATTATTGTTGCTGTTATTATTATCTACATGGAAACAAGCACCCTCCTTCTCTCCAAAAAGCTGGCATCTAATTAAATGGACTGGTTCTTACCACAATCAACTTTGGACTGAATTAATCAAATCCTACTCAGTAACGATAGTGATGGAAGAGCCGTATTAGATTATTACAGTTTTTTTTTTCCTCTGCAAAAAGCCGGGCTATAACCTGARGGGAGAAGATGTATCCATTACAGATGTGATACTGTGAGTGATCTTAGCCCAAAGGTTTGGGAGAGGCTGTTACCAGCAAGGGGGTCCCAAGAGTTGTTTTTATTCAGGARATAATTTGCATGTGGGACATCTGCCTGTAGACACGTTTGGGCTGTGTGTTCCTGCAGCTCGTGGAGGCAATGGCAGTTYGCTGGGAGGCTCGTGCACCTGTGAAGTGCTGCTGCAGAAACATTCATAAACAAATGCTTTGAAAAAGAGTGAAAGAAAATAATATTTATGAATAGTGCTTTGGATGATGCTCTAAGTAGTGTTATGAACTGATAAATTGCTGAAGGGGGAGCAGGKGAACTGGTGTTTGTCCAGCTCCTCGAGGAACTTGCAGCTTGTCTCTGTTGTTTATGTGTCTGCTTTTTATGTTGGAGTGACTAGCCTGTAAAAACTATCCCAAAGGAAAAGTCATTGAAGACGGAGTGCTTTAAGTTTGTGACTATCCCATCTGTGCCTCTGCTTGTCTTAACTTTCTAGTTGAAGTCCATCATTAACATTGTTAATGTTTATTAAGGTAGTCTTCAGTGGATGAGTGATATGACAGAAATCACTGCTGGTGTGAGAGGTTCATCTTCTGAGCAGCTTTCATTTCTGTTCAAATTTGTGTTTGGGAGTTCACTGCCAGCTGGGCATAGAGSATGATAAATCCAGCCTACTACTGCTGGAGCAGAACCCCATCTGTCCACAGTGTGAAGAGCTTTTCATCTCCCTGGAATAGGCAGAAACCCTCAAAAAGGAACAAATCACAGAGATGTTTTAGGGAGCCTGGCAAGGCAGCTGCAGCAATGACAGTCATATGGCAAATGACTTGCTGGCTTGGAGTTGGACAGTGCAGAATCACTGTTTGAACAGAATGCTGAAGCAAAAAAAGAAAAAAATTAGGCATGTTTGACCATCTGCAACTTGGATGCCCATTGACCTTGGTTGTTATAAAGCTAGGTGATGCAGACTCACAGTCCATACTGTAGGATTGTTAGTGCTTCCCATTGGGAATTCGGGATGTTGGTGACTCCAGCCCATCTGAGAATTTGGAAGATGGAGTTGRATTCTTAGTCTTCTGTCTCTTCTGGGCACTAGGAGTCAAGACAGCTTGAAAGGATGTTATAACAGGCACTTGTACCTATGGCACAGTTTGCATTCTGTCTRCTGAAATGCATGTTGTCCATCTGTTACTTCTCTACCTTTAAAGACTTATGCCTAGTTGGTGAAAATACCAGTAATTATACTGAACTTCCTAATCTTYTTCTCATATAGATGGTTATAAAGCAAGTGGAGAAGAGCCACCTTCAAATGTGCTGGAGTGCCACCATGTTGTTGATTTTGCACATAGATTTCACCTGTGAGTTTAGGTTGGAAACAGCAAAAGACTCRTGCAGATCTAAAAGCAGAGTTGCACCTGCGTAACTTGTGCTGAAGTTTGTCCTGAATTAGTTTCTTTAGTGATTGCCTTAATTTCAGACGCGGATGGGTGGGAATATTTGTGCTGATTTATTAAGCCTGTCAGATGTTTCTTTGCTGGAAGGGGTGCTTGCAGAGTATATCTCATCTTCCCTGTGTCAGAGATGCCACAATGTCATTCCAGAGAGCGTTCTCGTATTTCTATAAGGACAAAACTTGTGTGATGTTGTAAGGTTCAGATATGGACAAGTTGAAGGGGGTGGCAAGCAAGATTGTGGGAATGCTTTTGAATGCAAAAAGGGGCAGAGTTCTCTCCTTGTACACAATATCAAGATCTAATTTTTGCCTCAGAATAGAAACAACTGAAGAACAAAAAAGGAAGCCTTCTATCAAAAAGGAATGAARCCTTTTACCCATGGGACCCTAGTCACAGTACAGTCAGAGTAAGGCTGGCTTAGGTTGCAGTGGGGAAGTTCTGAGCTTCTTTGGGTGCTCACCTACCATGTTTCAGGTACGGGGAGCCTGACATTTCTGTCCTTGATTATTTCTGCTTGCAAAATTGGCATCATCTTCATCTGCTTCTTCCACCTGCTCACACAAATACACCAGTCTGCTCGATCTGCTCTAAGATAAATAAAAARAAGGCAAAAAGCCTTCTGCCTTGCTAACAAAATACATCAATGCCAGCAGCCCCTACACATGAATGAACCTTGATAAGCAAACCACTGTGCATGGGTGACAGAGAGGGAGGAAAACAGAGAATTGAATAAAGATATTTATTTCACTTTGAGGCTTCCAAGGCGTTGGCTTAAAAACAACAGGGAGCAAAAGTAAAGCCGTCGTTTTCTAAATTATGAAAAATACACTGACAGTGGCCTCCAAGCTTAAGTGGTTTTTTTGCCTGCAGAAGCAGACAGAGAGCCTARGGCAGATAACCATTATTCTGGAGCTGTAGTCATGTTACTCAAATATGTTTTGATGTCTATCTGCCAGAAAGGATCAGGACTGAAGCCCTTGCTGTTTTTGTAGCCTTCTGCTAGGGTATTGCATAGATTGGGYTACGTCTCTGGCCTTCATTTCGGGTAGCTTGCAGACAGTGGCTATTCCCGTGTGGACATTTAAAAAGCAAAAGCACTTAGGAATTCAGATGCTYGGAGTGTAAATATTGACTTTTTGGAGGATGAGCTGAGTGGTGGCTTTTGAGTTAGGTGAGCCGGAGTGCAACAAACTTCCTGCTGGGTTATCTGTCCCAGAAGGATGAGGAGAAGTCCGGGCTCTAGGTCCRCTCTTCACCTAATGGCAAACGGGATGAGTTATGGGATAGATGATCCCATTGGAAGAACATAACTTGTATTYCAGCATGAGGATCATGCGGACAGAATGTTTGCTGTGGCAGAGAAAATAGTGGAGCGAGAAGGTTTAGATTAACGCCAATTCTGGCAGAGCTGACCTTAAAAGCATGACTTAATGTGGGGCAGTTTGTGTTCAATATGAGCACAACATTTTATGAGACAGAAGCTTGAGCATCCCTTTCTGTATACACTGAAAGTCCACATGTGGTGGAACACGCAGACCTGCTCTGTGTCCCAGGACAGGCAAGAGGGCTTGAGAAAGCCTCTTTAGAAATCTAAATACGGCTTTGGAGCTATTTCCAAGTGATCTGCCCAGACCATGGCATTAGTAGGAAGGTAAGGAAGAAAGGGAATGGGTGCAGACCCATTCACAGCTTTCATTTCTTGGTAAAGAATGAGACCCATGACAATTTGACTCCGGAAACCTTCCCTTCTATGTGCAGGATGAGCTGTCCTGAACTTCTCTCACTTGCAGGGGAACTTCCTACCCCATGCAGGATTAGAGCAAGGGGTTTTGCCCTATTTAGTGTACTCCTCAGCAGCACCATGTTTGATTTATTGTGCAGTGTGACTTTTTCCCCATGCATCTGTGGAAAACGTGGAATAAATGATATAGAGTGAGTGAAATCATATCTCCCACGCCTCCCCTGAAAACTTAATTAAACCCACAGGGTCTTGTTTGGGGGTAGAAAAATAACAGAATGTGAAGTACTGAAGGACTGTAAATAAAATATTGGCATTTCTTGYTATTTCACACTGCTAGTAGTGCAGTGAAAAAAATCCAAACTATCCTTTCTGCCTCACTGTTTTATTACCAGCAGCTTCTCTGTGTTTTATCCACTACTTCCTGACGAACAAAAGTGACTGGGGAGAAGAAGAGTTTTTAAAGGTTGGACTTAGGCTCATAAATATACAGGAAGGCTCTGTGCTGAGCCTGAAATGCGTTGCTCCTATTTTTCATCCAGTATATCTCATCACACGAGTTGAACTGCAGACTCGTGGATGTGGCTTGGAACCTAATGCGGTGACACACCAGCTGCCTGGATGCGGTGGAGGCTTCCCGGGCTAGGGATAGATTGTGCAAGTACAAGGACAAAATATTGTGAGGTCTCGGGCATGTGTGGCATGCACTACCAGTTAGCTGGAAGATGTAGGGCTGTCCTTTAATCACTGTTATCCCATCGCTGTCTGATAGGTTTTCAAGAGCAGTGCCATACTCTAATTTTTAAAATACAAGGTCTAGTGTTGACGGTGTTAAATGGTGGAGCCTGGCATTAACAGTTTGGAGCTAGTTTATGGAGATGGTCTATTCGAATGAGATGCTTGTTTGGRCCGAGGGACACCTACAGAATTACTCCTCTTTGCTTTACCCTGCTTGAGCCTACCCTCTTAAAAGCAGCCGTTAGTGGAAGGGCAGCAAGGCTTGGTCTTTCTGGAGACCGAATATTGAATAAGATGGCTGGATAYACTCTATGCAATTGCTAAGGTTTCTTCTGCCTAATGGAAGAGAAGAAAATTCACAGTTTCTGCTTTACACATAATCATTTCCCCCCCACACACATACTTTTCTCCTTGGGGATCGTTCCTTTTAATGTTGTAGATATAGGTGGAGAGCATGCAGTGCTTGCTGGTGCCACATGGAAATGAATAATGGCTTTAGACAGAGACCAAGCTGAGTTTCCAGACGGCTGCTTTTTCCTGCCCATTCATCTATGTGCTGTGTAAAAGAAAACCAAAATATGCTGGCAGGGAAAAAGCACTGTTTAGTATTCAGAGCTTCAAAGACATTTAACAACGTTGTCTTCACCTAGGAACCAAATTATTTCTTCAAGAACTGTACAGAGAACACTTTGCTTTCAATTTACAGCATGGTCTGTTGGAACATATTGCCATGGTGAGAGTCTTGTGGTAGGAATGCTGAATTTTTACCAGTAAAGGCTCTGAGTGTCGTCTTGTGCATCTACTTTGTCAGCTGATGTGATGGAGATTTAAATCAGGAGACATGCTCTCTGRTGATGCCTTTTCCCAGCATTGTTATTGTTTCAAGAGGATGGATAATATGAGAAAGAAGATTAAGAGCTAAGAGCCCTTTGATTTAAGCTGTGCTTCAGACGTTATAGGTGGACTTCACTGAGGAATCCGTATAATGCAAACCTCAATATTCACTTTTTAAATTGGTCAAACATCCTCGCCCCCTCTCAGACCCCTCCAGCATAAATATGTTGGAGGTTCTTGGCTGTTCAGGCAGGAATTATGTGTTTATGTGGCTTTAATGGCTTTGAGTGAAGCCAGAATTTACCAGGACTAATCTATTAACAGTCACAATGGCATTTCATACTTATATAAGGGTAAGACTTTGCACTTTTCTGGGATTAGAAAGATTGTAGGGTATACYCTAAAGTGCTGCACTTTCAACTGAACATCATAGAAGATTTGATTATTCTATTTCTTCTTTAGTCTATTTAATSCGTGACTGTTCACTGAAGCTGGTAGTTGCAGGACTGAACTCACCAAATCATGCCCAAAATGCCAGCGGACTAATTAAAACTAAGCTATGCTCAAAGTTCATATCATGGGTTACACTTTTTGTTTGTCTGGGGCCTCTCTCATTTTGGCTCAGGGCTTATGGAAGGCAAGAGCTTCCTACAAAGGCTCTATTATTTATCCACTGGTGAGAATGGGGATTCTTCATTACACAGTYTCTCAAAGTACCTGGTGTCATCATTGTGGTCTGTGTTTGTGCTGAGTTGTTTCGTCCCTCGTGCAGAATGCCAAACATCTCTGCATCTAGAGCCTCCTTCCTGARGGTGTGAGGAAATGACTCGTTCCAATTTGTTAAAGAGAAAGAATGCCTGAAAATCAGTTTCATCAAGATGTTTTGAAGTAGAAAGGGGCCTAGCAGGTTAGTCTCTTAAGTCTCTTCAAAACAGAAGAAAATCATGCTGAATTTAGTTAAATGTGTTGGTTTTTTGTTGGTTTTTTTKGTTTGTTTGTTTTTCCAGAATTGATTGCTGTTTAGACTGGCCTCTCCTTAAATTTTGCAGCGTTTTTGTTAATGATGCAGTAGCTGGCGTGGAGCCGTACTGTCTCTCATCTGATGGAGCAGGGTGTTCAGCACGAGCATATGCAAAGAGAATACACACGGTCCACTAGGGACACTGAGGTTTCCACAGCAATTTTGTAGAAATCCGTAACAAATGCATTGTTAAGTTGGTTTATTCCTTCTCTTCCCTGCTGTGTAAAGTATTTGATATTCAAATTAAAATGGTGCTTGTTTAGGACAATTCAGTTATAGAATAAGCCTGGTAATTGGTGCCCGTGGGACTGTTTACACTCTGCTTGGTGTAATCCACTTATGGAAAATTAATGAAAGGCGATTTCCTCCTCTGCTGTAGCTGTTTTAATATGTACACTTTCTGTGTGGCTGCTTCTTCCAGYCGAAGCTTCAGATAGTTACCTGGGGACAAAAGCCCCAGCAAACTGCTGTGCTTCCTGGAGAAGTTCCTAGGGCTGCTGGTGGCCTTGGTCCTTGGGAGGTCGCTCGTGGCCCTGCCATGCTGTGGTCGCCCTGGCTCTGGGGAAGGACCAGTTTGCTGCCAATTGGTATCATGCAGTGATGCTCCCCAGGGCCGGCCAAGCTCACCTGGGCGTTGGAGTGGGAGATGTCTGGGAGCCGGTGTCCGACCTCCTCCTCCTCCTCCTCCATGCCTGGAGTGAGGCCGGCACCTCCAGGGAGCCAACTGCGCTTTCCTTGCCGGGTTGGATCCCTCCGGTGATACAGAGGGAGGAGGAAATCAGGTTATCCTGTGTATGGACTCTTACAGTGCCTTTAAAGTGAGGAGAGGCTCGTGCCATTTTTCAACCTAGATCAGGTTCTAGAGCTAATAGCAGCAGAACTGGGAATACCAAGAGCAGAAGTGGCATCATTTTGTTATTCACAGTGGTAACAAAAAATTTGCTGAGGAAATATCAAATGCAGAGAACTGAAGCTCAAAAAGGAGAGCAAAAGCAAGACCATCTTAGACAAATTGCAGTGCCTGAAATCATATGAAATAATTGCCTCTTACCTCGGTAATAAAGCATCAGAGGCACAATAGGAATATAACAATCATGCTCAGTTTGATCCAGGCCTGTTACCTAGGTACCATCTCTTCCATGTGTGACCACAAATACCCTTTCCTCCTTCARTCAGTGGCTAGGATGTGCTTTTTGTATTTCTAAGAAATGTCAGACTTCCTCTCTAGACTGTGACTCCTTGGAATCAAAAACACTGTAGCCTCCTCTCTCTTGCTGGTCCCCAAATCCACGTGAATCTCCCTGGTCCAGATACAATAACAAACGCTGAGACCATCTCTCATGACTCTCATCCTGCCTGTTTTCCTGGGAGCTCTGGGAGGTGGGACCCTCCATTTCCACTGGCAGCATGAGTGAGTAACAGTAGAAAAACTACCCCCAGATATCGATGTTGAAAGTGTGGGTAGATGAACTGGACAAGCAATTTTGGTAACCAGGCTGATGGTGAGAAAATATAGTGTAGTAGCACTTGAGTCGGAAATGTGTCATTTTCCAGGCAGGATCACTGTGAGGGTGGGACACAGCTGCTCTGCTTTTTGTGTGCTCAGAGCCCAAGGTACCTGCTGCAAATGCTTCGTTCAGCTGTTGTTCTACCCAGTGCAGGAACGTCTCACACCTGTCCTGTAAGCCATGTAATAAACCTCACCTGAACAGCACTACATCTTGAGTGTTAAAGCTTGATGTATTGCATTCAAGGTCCGACTCATAACGGCCCGCGTTCCACAGCTCATTTGGTATCGTTCTGAAAAGCATCTGTCTCAGCTGCTGGCAGTGTGATCTTGGAAAACAAGCTCTGTTTTGTATTTCTGGCCTATGGAAGATGGGTAAGATTTACAACCTGCAAATAATGATGATAGGTGAACTTGCATCCTAGCAAATGGGATGTAGACAATGAGCTTGAGAGATGAACAACTCCTGGGTCATTTGGGTGTTCTCACTGGCGTTATCAAATAGAGATTGATCAGACTCACTCTGCTTCACCATTCAAGGGTTCTTGTATGCAAGAGCTGAACCTCTGTCAAGCAGCATTTTCCAAACACTGGGGCCCTCAGAGATGGGCTRGAGGAGGAACAGGGAAGCGTTGAGGGGAGCTGGGAAGAGAAAGAGGTTGGTGGTTTGGGACATTAACTTCCACTTGAATGTCAGTGAGAGGAACTGTCTCTTATCTCCAGGTGACTGGCGCTTCCCACTCTGGATTGAAGGGGGCTTTACCTTCATATTAACATATCTCTTGTCCTTTTGTGAGTTTTGAAGTTTCTGTGAACTTTGATTTTTGCTTTAGGCTGGGTTGAATTGCATTATCCTTGCATTTGAAGAAAATGAAGAAAAGGCCTTGCCTGAGAAGTGTCCTGCTTCCTCTGAACTGTTAGCTCCAATCACCGAGACCTCCGGTTGTCCTTGAAAAAGCCCTTCTTGATTCTTGCCATGTACTGAATTCGCTCTGTGGATACTACATGTAAAAGTTCATTAACTCAGGGGAGCTGTGTTGCATCTCTCACCAGGTAGGTTGTGGCAAGTGGAGCACAGAGTTCACTCAGTGTATGGTACATTGCATGACCTGGCCAGAGTGTTGTAAATGGGGAGTTGCCTGCACAGGGTAGGAAGCTCAGATCCCTCATTGGAAGTTGGTGGAAACTTTCCATCAGATTTGATGGAACGTGAGCCAGATACTAGAGAAGTAACTTGCAGTGTGTTTGGTCTCATGGTGTGAGTGGTATGGCATGAGCATGTAATGATTTTGTTGGAAAAAGTTTGGTTAGCTCTGATTTAGCAACGGCTGAGGTCAGCGACTGTGCAGAAGTGGCATTTTGTCCAAGAAGCTCTCATAAAATTAAATGGAATCAGTGTATGAGGAAGTCCAGGGTATTTGGCTCTGTGCCACARCTCTGATAAGCAAATAAAACAGAAGGAAGCAAACAAAAAATCCCCATAGTTAGTTGTGCATCACCATTCACTGAGTGTTATCTGCAAGTTGTTGTCTCTTTTACAGAGAGCAAATCTGAAGAGTTCCTGGAGATCGTTCCACTGTCTGTAGAACTTATGACAGATACTTTTCATTTAATTCATTCAGGAAATCAATGTGTCTTACAGAATCATTTGAGTGTGGTTGGCARTGAAATGATAAATATACATGAAAACAGAATCGGACTAATAATTTTTGACAGGTAATATAATGCAGCTGTTGCTGAATGATATTAACAAGAGGAGGCATGTTAAGTCCCAATGTCAAAGTAAGGCTAGGTGGTTATAATGTCTGAATAAATTTCATGCTGTGACTGAAGACTCTTGATGGCAGATGGAGATCGACAATGTAMAGTTCCATTAAAAAGGCCTTTGCTTTGCTAATTCTTGACTTCTTTTACCGGTCAGTAGTTTGCTCATCGATCTTGGTTGACTGAAATAAAATTTCCCATTTTATCTGCCTGAGCCAATAGATTCAGTTTTGAAAAAGTGGGAAATTTCGCCCTTTCATGATCAGCATGCCAAAAAACCTGTCATCTGCTGGGCAGGGCATCATCTCTCTTCCAGCTTTTTGACTCCAAAGTGTGACTGAGATTTCAGATTCCTTTCTTCAAGGTTAACAAAATAATTGTAAATAATAGTAAGGGAGAAAATATATGAAGGACCTGAGGTCAAGTTTGTTGCAGTTCTCCCAGCCTTTCTGTTCCTCACTTTCATTTCAGTGCTGCCCCAACATTCCAGTTCTCTCCCAGCTCTCACTTGGGTAGGATATTTTTGGCCCCGAGTAATGCGAAACGGTCAGAACTCCTCTCACCACCATTGGGTTCTGCCTGCGAAAGGGGAGTCCTGCAGGATGAGTCCTGACTGAGTCTTTCCCTCAGGGACACCTTGTGGTGCCCTGCAAGGGAKAAGAGCCTGAGATGCCCCTCGTTCTCACTAGTCATAGGACAGATGAWCCCAGAAAATACATCTATATGTGGYTTTTGAGAGACCATAGTCTCTTTCTAAGCTTGGCTCTCCTGCATCCCCTGTTGTGGTATTTCAAGTGCTAGCAACACGTGGTTCTTGGAGATGCTGAGTATGCCAACAGCAATTCAGCAAAACGTTTAAGCAAACATTAGCTTTGAGCCCAGGAATGGCTCCCTTGGAGACTCCACGTTTAACCTGCTTGCCTTTGGCCGGGCTGCTCGGTGTTCAGCGCCTGAAAAGRAGATCCCTGGAGCAGAGAAAGCTGTGGCTGGATCAGCAGCACTCAGCAGAGCTTCCTGCGGCCCTCTGAGCTGAACTGGATTGTGTAGCATTTTTTATTTATTTAAGGAATGCCTTTTTAGCGGGGAAAGACCCTCCTCCTTGACTTTTTCCAAGTGCTCGTATGCAAGCCCGCTGAGTATTTGGCAGGAAAAGCACTGTAAATGGGAGCTGAATTCCTGTTGTTCTGCAGTCCTTTGGGACAGAAGGTGCTGGATGAGTATATCATCCTCCCTGCTTGARTGTGGAACCTCTTATTTAAAATGAAAAGTAATGAACTTCATAATGTCTTCATGTTAAACAATCCATATACAAATACAGGCTTTGCCAGAGAGCTGCAGAGTGCTCAGTGACTGATCAACTTGGGGACCAGCTGCCTTGTATTTCAATACATATTGGCATTTGCTCTTTTAGCTGTTAACTCAATCACACAAAGTCATTTATATTCCTTAACAAAAGCCTTTCCTCGGAAGGCTCCATATCTCAGCATCTGCTTCCCCTCCTCCAAGGCCACAGCTTTAAGTGAGAAAATCAGGGATATACAGGCAGTGAGAAAGAGTGCCCCGGTTGACACGTAGGGCCCCCAAACCTGGCTTAAGTTAGTGTGAGATGGTTGAGATGGGAGGGGACCTTCAAATAATAGGTAGCACTGGAATTTTACTTATTTTCTTAYAGTTTGTTTCAAATATTATTTTAATTTAATTGATCAATTAGAGAAAATTACCTACTAGCATGCTGCTGGCCTGGGTCCAGATGGCTGCTACCAGCATTKGTAAAGTCTGACATATCAGTCCTAGATATCTTTAAAATGATATATTTAATGGAGAAGTGTTTTTCATTAGGACATTTCATGTTATTTTTACAGGATTATTTAAATGAGCTATTGCAGTGCTGGTTAGATAACATATCTGTAAGAAATATTCTACTGGCTGCCCAACCTCAAATATCAAATGTGATCTCAAAATAGACACTAGACTTGCAATGTAACATACAAACTTCCCCAGTGATTAGAAATAAAACCATGTCAGGAGGCTAAACTCAGAGCCAAGATTTAGTTTCCATCTTTTAGAAACTCTTTTCTCTAACACATTAGCTGTTGTTTTTCCTTTCTTCCTGTCACATTCATCTTTGTTTTTTCAACACGTATCAGCAATTTCGGCATAATTTGGTCATGCTAGGTTTGGAATAATACAGTATTGGAAAATGAGGAGATATTTATGTATGGTTCTCTCTAACCTGGACAGACCTGCAGCTGGTTTTAATGAGCTGGATGCCTCTTCCCTTTCCCACCATGCAGCGATGAGCACTTTCACTGCTCTGGACTACTAATATTCCGAACGCTTTCTGATGGTGCTCCTGTGCAGAAATGGCATCTTTCGGTGTGCTTTCAAAGCCCTTCGGAGTGAAGCTTTGGCATTGCTGTGTGTTGGGTAAACATCATCACCATAACAATTAGCTCGATTAAGCTAAATGAAATGCTTTCATAAAATATCCTGCTTTGTCTAGTGATGTTTTTGTCTTTTATGGGGTAGGAAGTGCAAATGAAACTTTATTTTTTTTAAAAAACTCAAAACTTATTTCACAACACACAATCCCCTTTTACAACAGCTCTCTCCGGAGTGAAGGCTGGGCCTGGTTTGACATCAGTTGAGCGGGGCAGCTAAGCTGCTGGTGCTGCAATACTTTTGGGAGGCCGAAATCTTCTCTGGCCCTTAACTCGGTGATGCATCGGCATGTCCCCAAGAACACAGAAGATTAATCACTTTTGCTAACTTTGGAAGCATTCAGCTGAGTAATAAGGTAGATATTCTACTCGGGAACTCATTTATTCTGCTTTTGTGTTTCCAGTTCGTGCTATAATGAAAGGAGTCGCTAGCCCGATATCGAGGACARATGCTGCTCTGTGGTTTGCTTCTCCTCTGCTGTGCGCTGCAGGTGGGGGGTTATGTGCAGTGGGTGCAAGAGGGTGTAGAGGGGCTCAGCCCATGGGTCTGGTTTTGTAGGCAGTGCTGTGAGTGAGGAGAAGGGAGAATTTCCCCAGCAGAGGCGAGGCGAGTGCCTGCTGCCTTCAGGCTTTGCCGTGTTGTGGGTTGCAGGTGAGTCTGTACTATGCAACCGTGGCCCCTCCTGGCTTGCAGCTGTGGGGAAGCCCATAGGAATGTGCTACAGGCCAGGCATAGTATAGGGCGTCTGTTAMAGGGCCCCAAATTCCTGAGCCCGTCCTGTTTTTGAGTCTGAGCTTTTCTATGTCTGCCTTGCACAGGCTGAAATAGAGGGCTGCAAGAGACAGGCACAGGACGCCGAGGCGACGAGCTGGAGACCTGCCCATGGCAGGGTGGGTTTGTCGCTGATGGAGCTCGCTTGGCTCAGCTCTGCCTTTACAGCAGGAGATGGGAGGATTCTGTGTGTGTTTTACCAGCTTCTTTAGGGCAAAAACGTAGATTTGTTCCCAGCCTGGGCAGCATTCATTATTCTTCAGGGGGATAAGATCGGTTGAGGACAAGAACCTGGGGACAAAGTTGTCATTTTTGTAGAAATGCGTTGTYTTAAATCTGCTGTGTGCTGTTGTAAAATAGGACAGGCGTTTGCAAATAGGAGACTGAGTTGGGGAGAAACTCGGAGGCATCCGTGCTCATTCCGCGAGCCAGTGGCAGATGCAGAACCCAGTGTTAATTTTCCTGAGTCACGTGCTCTAAGCTGCTCTTGCTGTTTTAATGCTAATGAATAGCCAGGCTGTGACCGAGTCTGCAGAACAGCCTCTTGTGCTGTTTATGTTGGTGCATTGCTGCTTCTCCACCCTGCACACTCTGCTGAGCAGATGCATAACAGGGGAAGTGCAGGGAGATGCTTACAAGGCACCAGCAGGCTGTACCTGGGGAAGAGCTGCAGCAGGGAAGGATGGAGTTGCATGGCGAGAGCTGGGACTGAATCCCCACACCCCTCAGTTAGTGCCAGTCCTTAAGTTGGGAGCAAAGTGTAAAGTCTCCATCCAGGTCAGGCTTAACCACGAGGCAAGTGCCCCTTTTTGTTAAATCTGATGCTTGCTAAAGACTTCAGGCAAAGCGTGAGATATGCTGGAATCCTGGAGAAAAAAAAGAACAAAACAACAAAAAAACCTCTGTCCATCTCTAAAGTGGTATCAGTARTATCTGATTTATGAAAAATGTATAAATGTGACTTGGGAACAGCTTGCGCTTTCACACTAAATAAAATGAGAAGACAGAAGAGGGAACTGGAATGTCTGTGAGCATACTCATGTATACAAATGACTGTCATAAATCTTTTTGCATGATTGCTTTGCTTTGTGGCATCTCTTTGGGGAGTTCTGCAGGGGGGAAAAAAAAACTATGTTTTGGAAAACTGGAGGGAAAAAGGCAAAAGAAAATGGATTTGCTGATGTAATTATGCAATTCATGTAGAACATATTTGGTCTGCTAATCAGAACGGAAAGGCAAAGAGCCTAGGCAGTGCTGTTGGCTTAAGGAAATTGAATTAAAAGACCAAACAGCCCGGGTGAGACTCACTCCTCAGGAGGCAGGCCCGGGTCTGGAGGCAGAGATGGAGCCTTGCAAACCCTGCAGAACCCCTGAAGAAAGAACCGCCTCATTCTTGATGAGGAGGCTGGAGATGCCCATCTGGTGTAAATCTGCCTAGATGTTAGTGCTGATTTGCATTACCTGTGGATTTGGCCCTCAGCATCTTCAGCCTTGTTTTAAATTCACTCCAGACTGTGGTTCAGCTCCATCAACCTGGAGCTCAAGGTGGGATGAACAACTTACCTGAAAGGCAAGGTGAGGCCTGGGGAGCTTCTCTCCCATTAGAGACCAGGGCAGAATTGGCCAGAGGAGACCTGGTACCCAGGCTGACTCTCCTCAGGGACTGTGTGATAGCTCTGCTCATTTTGGAGCTCTTTCTGTTCATATTGGAGCGTGAAGGACTCTTGGTTAGGTTTTTAGTCTCTAAAGGAGGATGTCATTTAGAAGGAGATAGCAAAGAAGGGAAATGAGTAGAAAAAGAAGAGCTGAACTTTGCTCTTACAATGCAGTCTATAATGTTGTGTTTCAGGGAAAGCTCCTCGCTTTGCAGAGGAAGGAGGAACTGAGCCTTGGTTGCTCTAATCCTGCTCAGCAGAAGGAGGCCCAGGAGGTGCAAGGGGCAGTGCTGAGCTTTCATACTGCCCCTATTGAGTGGTCCTGACCTGGGTCTGAGATGAAGTTCTCAGTCACACTCATGTGAGCAATCTCGCTGGAGCCCAAGGCATATCTGAGAGGTATTTCTGCAATTAATAGTTTACTGAGCATTTCCTGGCAATTAGCTAGGCTTTTGCAGCGTGCTTGTGGAATAGTTAAATAGTATTTATTACAAGGTGGCAAAGGCTGCAATAAAGTATCTCCAAAAAGGATTTTTGAATAATAAGAAAGCATTTGCCTTGATGGCATTCAGGACTTTTTGTAAATGAGAATGAGATTTTGTTTTCTATGCAAGAGTGTGCATGTATAATGGAAGAGCTCACAGCGACGCTCACAATGGTGCCCTCGTGCCGGTCCTGAAACGACTGTAAATGATGCCAGGGTGTTCAGTCAAGCTGATCTTTCGTGCTCTTTCTGACACCAGTCACCTGGCTCCGCAGGCCTTGTGCTGAACCTGATGAGCCAGCTTGGCCGTGTGCACATTGCAGCTCCTTCCCCCTGCAACCAGCCTCCCTGGGGTTCAAAGCGCTGCTCACATTCCCATGAAGGTGCAGCTCTGTCTGTCCTTGGACCCTGCTGCAAAGTGGAAGGAAAGTAAAGATGATAGTAAAGTTGTTGCTGGTATAGGGGAGCCAAGGCCTCAGCTGGTGTAGTCTTATCTATTTACATGAAAAACAATGTAAGTGTTTTTGATAGAAAATGGTTCCTCTCAGTTGAGAGCCTTTGAATTTGAAAAGCCTCTTGAGACCCCTTCCTTCCCAAACCAAGAATTCCTGAAGAAATCAAAGAGAATCTTGCTAAAACGGGAACAACTGGTAGCAGCTYCATGGACCCTTGTCCTGTGCCTGTCCCCATGTTGAGAGCAGCTATGTGGTCACCAGCCAGACACAGAGCCCCGCTCAGGGGCACCTGCTGGCAAACAGGGTCTGTCCTGGCTCTTCCACCATGGCATTTGCCACAAAGTCTGGGCTTCTCTAGCAAGCCTGAGCTACAGCTGCAGGAAGAGGGTCTTCCCTCCTCCTTGCTGGCAAAGGACCACAGCATCCGCGGGACAGATGTCACTGTGGTTGTGGCAGCAGCAGCAGGGTATCTGTAAGCAGCAGCTCGGGCTGCAGAGCAGTATTTTTGGCGAGAGGCTTGTGCTGAAGGGAGAGTATCATGTGCCACAGCTTGGAAGAACAGAGGAACACGGAGAGGATGGCACGTATCTGGCTGTGAAAGGCATTCTGCAAGCATTTAAAATAATCCTTAATAACTCGSAGAAAGGTGCAGCTGAGCCTTTCACTGAAGAGCAGGGAGAATGGTAAAAATTGCTTAGCCCTGCTTTCGCTGGCTTTTCTTTCACRTTAATAGCCATCCCTTTCCCCGGCTGGCCTGCTGGACTAATCATTGTTGACTCACTTAATTTGTGTGCTCAGCAGACTAACAGGATGGAAACTGTGCCATGAGCAGTACTTGCTGCTGTCATCCAATTTTCCATGGAGTGTGTAACGTTGGTAAGTGGATGCAGCAGGATTTGGTGCGTTATTTCCTTGTACTGAAAATCTGTCTAATTTGCCCTTTTCTCAGGCCTCCCTTCATTTTTATTGCAGCTCTGTTGCTGTTTTCCAGGCTCAGGTTAATAGCACAGAATAGGTTTTTGTTACTATGACTTTCTTATTGTTCTTTATTAGTGTGACGCTGAACATGATTTCAAAGGGCTGCATGAATAGACACAGGTCCCGCTTATCRAAACAGGCTTTGGATTATAATGACTGTGATCCTATAGGCGCTTGGGTGGTGCTGTACTTGTTCCCCTTCACCTTTGCAGATTGTTCTCAGGAGTCAACGTTGTTTGTACTAGTCTTCTGTAACAAAATGCTGTGGGTATGGCCCTTTGAAGGAAGATAGAGCGTAATTAGGAGGGGATTTAAAAGGTTTCAGCAGGAATTTTCTAAAGCCCTTGAGTCTTTAAGGAGTGTTAATACCAAGGAAATTCAGTGCCTTTTGTGCTTTTGAGGCCAGCGCGTGCTTCTGAAATCCCCCTTACTTCTGCTTGGGGTCACTCACTTATTTYAGTGCCTGTTGGCCCCTGCTCTGCCCTCTCATTTCACCGTGCACAGGAGTGTAGTTTCACCAGCCCGTGCTGCTTGGGGCAARCCACAGGTGCCTTCGACTCTTCTCCCTGTTGCAACCTGGGAGTTCTTGTCTGTCACTTCTTCAAGTTGCTAGACAAGGGAACAGCTCGATAGGAGCTGCTGGGTGCTCAGCAGATTGGGAATGTTTATTTAGGAACCATAACTATGGTGTTAAGAACTTGGCTGTATCAGGTCTGACTGCAGACTTTCGTTTCTTAAAATCTAGTTTATGATATGGTATCTGGTGGGTTTGATGCTTTAAGAAGATCTCATTAAGGATGAACTTTTAATCCCTCTGAAGTCCATAATRACATTCATGTTGTTTCTCAGGCAGCCTGTGAATTTCTCAGTGGTGTTAGTGCTGGCTTTGATGTAAACCGGGCAGAAACTGCTCCAAATAGCAACTGGCTGTTCAAAAGTTGCATTTCCTGACCCTGCTGGACTCTGCCCTCCTCAGAGGGCAGTAGTAGGAACGAGTCAGGAAATACTTTCTTTTTTTTCTTCACTCATTTTGGTTGCAAATATTTGAAAAACAACCATGCTGTGATGCCATGTAGATCATTTCCATCTAAAGCAGTGATTTTCAACCTGTTCATAGCTGGCCTGAGTCTACCAACTACCACATTTGGAGCCACTGGACCTATTTTCCTTTGGATTTCCTTGCRTCTGTATTCAAAAAGTGCAGAATCCACCCAGAAAGAGTTTTGCATGGCTTTAAATGTCTGCAGGTGGAAAGGGAGAAAATAACATGGCTCCCTGTCCCTCTGTGAAAGACCAGGAGTTTGATGTGATTCGTGGTTTTGCTTTTACTAAACCCAGGGGTCTTGTCACGTTGATTTGGGAGATAGAAACTTTCTTTAACACTCTCTCCCTCCAGGAATATTGTGGTTTGGGGGAGAAAAAAWTATTGCCAGAGAAAGGACGGAAAGAAACAGATTTTACTGCAGTTGTTGGTATGGGATATCTTAGGAAAATCTGAATTCTTTAATAGATGATGGCTGTTGTCCTTCAATCAAAGCAATTTGTCTTCTCATTCAACTTCCAACCTCCCAATCATGCTTCCCCATGTTTTTATTTATTTATTTTTTTTTGACAGCAAAAAAATCAGGTCTGCAGCGATTTGATGTTTATGAAGTGGTCCAATCAAAGCTTCTCATGTGGGCAGGAGCAAATAAATTCATCAAGCAATTGATGCTTTTGCACTGCTGTTATGATAAATGTTGCCATCAATTACAGCAGTACACTCAGCCTGCAAGGAGCAGCGCTACGAGAACATTGCTGCCTGATAGGAATGACAACAAGACAATATGTGTTGCCTCTCTCTGTGCTTTGTATTCATAAACACAGCTCCCCAATTATACTAATTTGTTTGCTTGGATGAGGCAATCGCTCAAGAAATGTTTTTAGTTAACAGCGGAGCATAATAATACATATTAATATTCTGGCAAACGTGGCATAATTGTCTGCTTTGCGGCAGAGTTGGCTGCACCAAGAGCTCGTRCCTGGTGATGGGGAGGTTGCAGCAGGTTGGGCTGTTGTAATGCAGCTGGTGGGAGCTCCACACACTCCATGYACCCCCTGTCGGAAGCAGGGCCAGCTCCTGCTGCTCCACTTGACTTGAACACCTTGGCATAAAAAGGATTGGTGCCAGCACTGGAGTTGCTTGGTCCATTGCTGCGTTTTGGAGAGGAGGCTGTCGCAGGTAGTTTCCAGGACATCGACTGTTGTTTCATTTAAGGCCCAGCAATAGTAAGAAAGCAAGTGAGTTTTGTTCTATTTCTACATTGGACTCTGTTTCTTCTCTCTTTTCTTGCTACATGCCTGGCGGGATATGATGATAAAACAAAAATTTCACTCTAAGGAGGTGAAAAGCAATCTAGCAGATAGCAAAAGGTAAAATCTAAAGCTTTTTTAACTTTATTGAAGACATTCTTTGATCACAAGCTGTGAGGRTGTGTTGCATGAATTGAAGGAAATTAATTAGTTCTACAGAGAGTTCTGATTTCTCCTTAGAAATTGTTAAAAAGAAAGCAGCTTTTYAGAAGTGGACACTGTCTCCTAAAATATCTAGAAACAGGGGTGTTTTAAGGCTCCAGGTAGAAATAAACATGTAGCAAATACTTCTGATCAGAGTTTTCATATGAAGAAATAAGATCATCCTGTCTTATTTCTCATTCTGACAGATGAATTCTGAAATAGAACAAGCACGCAGGAACCCTGTGCCAGTGCCTGCTGCAGAACCTGTCAGAAACCTGTTTGTTCTGTGCTGCTTTTGACCAAGTCATGAGGAGTTCGAGTACCAGGAGTTYGAGTGCACGTTGCCTATCCAGCCATTGTAGAGACTTTAGGAAAGTTAGAAAAAGTCCAGGGTTTGAAGCTGCGAATGTGGTAATGTGATCATCTGTATTTCATATATCACACACTCAGCAATGTATTGGAGTTTGTAGAGTTTCTGGTCCGTTATAGTGCTACAAGGGTTGTAGTCACTGAAGCACAAACTGCAAAAACACCATGTGCAGCACCCTTCAATGCAGACTGTGCTCTGCAATGTGAAGGGAGGACTGCAAGGCCCTGTGCTACAGTCTGAGGCAAACAGTTGTGCAGGGATTTTACACAACGATTACGAAGGATGCGAGGACTGCTCTGCTAATAGCAGCAGGACAGAAACTCACTGGAAGATAAGAAATGGGCCCGAGGCCCCATAACAGTTGATTTTCTGTGGCAAAAGGATTCTGTCTTGGTAGCATTTTTTTTTCCAAGCATATATCTGCCTCCTTATCAAGAACTTAAGATATACTCTGGTAGATTTTTAGGTTTCCAAAGCAGATGGTCTTTCTTCTTGTATGTGCTGAAAGTTGAAGCCTGGTTGTGGGTGTCAACTCTGTGGTCCTGGGGCAGCTTCTTTATCTGCCTTCACACACATAAGTAGATGCAATTATTTCAGAGCCAGCATGGAAAGCATTTCTTGATTCTTGGAAATCCCAGGTGTTACAATGATGGATTCGGGGGCTCAGAAATTTAATGAGAACTTCTATGTGAATTTCACACTCTCCCTACTCTCCACTCTCTCTAAAGTTGATCTAGCAAAAAGCTTTGATAAATATCAGATGTTGAAGCTTAAGTTCAATACTGCTTTTTATTGTCTATCAGAAAATCGGATTCGTTCTTTCTAGGAGTGCTAAACTACCTTTTTGAAAGAAATTGTATTTGGAAAGACAGGAGTCCGAAGTGAAATATTGAAAGATGGGCAGTGGGGGCTAATTTGCCACATTCTACCTGATCTTTTGCGTGTATTTGAGCTGTGTATTTCTGTGCCAYGTGTAATGCAACTCTAAGTTTCCTATGCAGTGAAATATGGCAGTAGCTGGTGCATCAGCTAAACAGGCGTACGGGGTGGAACGGAGCAAAGGAAGGAGCCTTGTAGATGCAGGGCAACGCTGCACCCCTCCTGTGGCCCCTTGTGAGCTGCTCTGCAAAGGGATCGGGCAGGTAAAGGAAAAGCTGTTTAGGATTTCAAGCTGATTACAAATGACAAGTTATCAGGGAGCATAAAGCAGAAACTACTGTACATTTTGTCACTCYGATACCCTTTGTTAGACTACAGACAAAAGTCGGCTTTGACTTGAGACTGCAGGAGAATGCAAGATGAGAGTCTATAAAGATGGAACATATTGATCTTCCCTTTATCTCTTCAAAGCAGTCCGCTTTTGTCAAGGGTTCCTTTTTTTTATATAGCATAATGTCCCTGTTTTCTGATATTTTTCTGCATTTCAGTACACCTTTTTTAGGGAACTGCTACATTAATGCTTTCCGTGATCATACTGTTTTGTTCTAAGTATTTTTGGGTAAGGAGAGGCACTTACATACATATGCAGTAAAGGAAGTTATCTTTATAATGAGCTAATAAAAATGGGTCAGTTCCTAGCCTGGCATGAAAGCACACAGCTTCATGTCCTTCGCTGAAGATTGATTTATGTGAACTAAGCTTCGTTCTTACTAGGCCGTAAAAAATCAGAGTGCCTTATTTCAGAGTTTGCTGGGTCCTGTTCTCTCTGTAAAAGAAAGACTTCAATAAGGAGACTGGAGATATATAAGTACTGGATCTTTTTGGTTTGTTGACCAAACTAAAGCACTTGCAAAGAGAAGCATCCAGACCCAAAAGGAATTTTTAGCTTTTTCACTGAAATGAAAAGCATTGCAAGATTTTTAATGGYAGAGGTGAACGAACTTCATGTGAGTGTGTTGTTTAGAAATGTGAAAACAAAGGAGTGGAAACATGAAGTATTGAATTCGTATGAATTCCCAAAACCTTCTGATAAAGTAGAGTGGTGTAACGTGACAGTACGTGCAGAACCATTATTCAAGGTGCAGATCTTAAGAAAAAATCTTGGCTTGTTTTCAGTGCGGAAACAGTTGAATTTGTCCCATATCTGGACACTTAATTGTTTTCTTTAATTTGTAGCAGCTGTGGATTAAGTACAGTTGACTCTTCTGACTTGGCACATCCGACAAGAATCACTTAACACATGGTAAGAGTGCTGCAAGCTAAAATGCACGTGCTTTGCACTCACAAAGTTCACAGGGCTGTCACCCAGGGCCGTGTTGGCACCTGATATGCCAAGAGCCCATTTGGTGAGGCCGGTAGCCACATCGGGTTGTAGAGCTGTGTTGGCCGGGGGTCAGTGACCAGCAATGAGCAGCAAAACKGACGTGTACGTGCTAAATGCTTCCATGTTCCTCACAAGTTGTACTTCCAAAGATGGGAAGTTGCCAGGAATAATAGGTGTGACAGTAGGACACGTTTATTCATCTGAAGACTAAAGGAATTAACCAGATGTGCAAGATCATAGCTGGGTCCTTTCTTTTTTTTTTCCCATCCCTCTCTTCCACTTCTTTCTTCTTTGATTGGAGTCTTTCAATCAGATTCGGGAAGGTTTTGTTTCTCTTCTAATCAAATGAGTTGCTTCATGAAAGGAGGAATAAATGGAGTGCCTCAAGGTTTTTGTCTGAAAATTTTTCACGGTTGTTAAAGGAACTTAATAAAAATGTACTGTGTTTATTTCTTCAACAAGGAAGAGTTGGGGCTTTGCATTTTGAAAAACCTTCTCAGTTCTGATAGTGATGGAAGATTCAGAAGGTCTAGAGGKTTGTCAGAGGTTGTGCAATTGGGTTTTTGTTCTTAATTTTACTTCAGAGAATGGGGATTTGCCCTCAAATCTGGCAAGTATTTTGTGAAGTCTGTTTACATGTTTTCTGTATTTCCAGTGCTGCTTTAAAATATTGTGCACTGCCRTCTTTGTCATTTTAATGCTCCATTTGATACTGTAGTGAAGTTACTTATGGGTATTCAGTAACATGCTAGTCCCACTTCTACCCTGTGCTGGAAGAAGAACCCATAGCAAGAGAAAGATTCCTGTTCTATCATGTCTCCAGCATGATCTTGCTTTCAAATTTTCTGTAAATTTTCTCTAAATCCATGTAAAAGAGATGTAGACTCCTTTGGGTCTACTTACATGAAAGACTGGAGCATCTTTTCATTTTGCTGTGGTGATATGGAAAGTTTACTGCAYCCAGAGATTGTTCTTCTGCCGCTGAAGTCAGCAAAGAGTGCTCAGGGCTATATCCTGAGCGGCGGGAAACTGGCGCAGCTCCATTTACAGCTGTAGGATCAGGCCATAGTACAAAAGCAAATGCTAGAGGCGTTTTAGAAAGACGTGAACCTTGGGAGTTATTTGTGAATATCAATATTAATATTAAATTAAGTGAAAATGAAAAAGTGAAGAAATTAGCATGAAAGAGCAAAAGAACTGCAAGAAACAAACAAAACATTACTTTTTAATTGGGTTGTGTATTTTCTAATTCCCTTTTCTAATCCACTGTAAGCAGCTGGCTTGTGACAATATATTCCCAGAAGAATATGCAATTTTCCTCTCACGTGCCAAAGTATGTCCRTCATGGCAGTGTTTAGTGTCTTAGCTATTAGCGGTAGATTTTTTCCCCCCTAAAAACAAAAGGAGTCTTTTCTTCCGTTTTCTCTGAGCTGCAGCCCCAAACCCCCAAATTCCCTTTCAGTAAAGARTTCATATAATGCTGGATTATCTATTGTAGGATTTACTGTGATTTAGCGGAGAGGRTAGACAGGCATTCAGTTACTTCTCCTTATCATTTTAACGCAGTATCAGATTTGCTACCATGTTTCACAACTTGGAGATTTTGAAGGACAGAAAGTGGATAAAAGGTTTGCTCTTGCCAATTGTAACTTACTGCAAGTTCTTAAGACCTGCTTATCCTATAGCTATGGGACTGTAATACTTTCTTTGCTAAGGAGATTTCCCGAGGTGGATCTGTGGCCTTCTGGCAGTGTTCAATATAACATCGCTGATTCTCGGGCTGAGATTTAATGCTGATATTGCCTTGTACCTCAGGCGTCGTTCTTACGGCGCACGATTCTCCAGTGGCGTAGGATATACTGGTAGAAGCAGATGGCGTATTAACAACATCCTGCCTTTTCTTCTGACCTGAGGGTGATGTTTCGAAAGCTGAAAAGCATTAAGGCCTTAACAGCTACTGCTATACAATTTTTAATTTTTTTTTTTTTTGGTGAACGCTTGACTAAGTCAAGACCTTCTTGCTCAAGGAAATTGCCCATAGTAGTGGGCAAATGAGACTTTTTTTTGTGGTAAATATCAAACAGGAAATAGATGTGGGGGAAAATGACCACAAATCATCATGTTCCTGAGGCTTCGCAGAAATAGCTTAAAATCCACAGGCAACAGCACAGACGTATGACATCCATATAATTTTTTTGTCTTCCTGCACCCCCATCTTTTCTAAGCCTGAAAAAAAAATATGAAGCTCTCACAGGCCACATCTAACCTGACTTTTCATCTTCAGCAAGAGGAGTCCAGGTATGTTGTGGATATTGCATGATCTGTTGGCCAAGAGGCCAGGCGTTTCCTAATTGAAAGCTCATTACACAGCATTTCAGTTTTGCCCACAGATATATGGGTCTRTCAGTACTCCAAATTACATAATTTTATCCAGCTGTAATTTCTGGAAGTGCCCACTGCTGCCACTAATGCCTGCCAYGATAACCACCACATGAGCACATCTATGCACAGTTGCTCTTCTGTCAGCTGCAATTAAAAAATAATCTTCTTGTGGCCCCTAAACTCYGTGTTCAGACAAGTGTGTGACTGAGGAGCCAAGTGATGCAAGACATGAGGCMGGCTGTGTTCGCCAATGAAATTGTGTGTTGTTTGAGATGACTTTGGGGTTTCTTTGTCTTAGTATCATCATCACAGTTGTCTACAGTATGTTTTTGAAAGCAGATAAGAGTAGGAGTAAAATAGAATAGGTTCACTGAATCTGGTACAGATCTTTCCTAAAATGAAGGGYTTATGTGTTAGGTCAGACTCAGCAATGCTTGCTCAGTTTTCATGTTTGAATTTATATTAGTGCTGTGCACAGTTAGTGGCAATTATCTCAATTTACATTTTCAATGCATAGGATTTTCTGAGCACTAAATCTATTTCTATCCAGTTCTTCCAATTACATTAGTATTACAGTATTTCAYGGCAGTATTCGCTTATCTAATTTTAGAGTAGGCTATTTTAAGAGTTATCTGATGGATTCCCTCATGTCATGCATGGAGGGAATGTTATAAAGATGCAATATTCTTATCACTGCTGCTCATTATTATTTGTCTTGACTATGTCTTATATGTCATATGGAAGTATCTCATTGTCCCAGTCAAGATCAGGTTCCCATTCTAGATAAATGTTCCCTTGAAATGTTGAGAATGAAAGGTTTGGACAAGAGCCACAGAGAAAAAGGGGGATGAGGGGGAAGGAGCAGGCAGAAAAAATAAAGCAACAGACAGAATTTGCTAGTAGTCAGGAGCTGGGCCCATGACCAGCTGAAGCCAGTGAGGCTTCRCCTTGCTGTCATATTGCTGAAGCAATGTGACTTTCTTTTACCCCATTCTGTCATTTGTTTTACTTCACAAGGGAAAGCATTTCATCCCAAATCCTTCTCTACCACATCTTACTCGTCTCTGGAGTAGCTCCGCAAGTCCCTGTAGGATGACAGCCTTGGATATTTTAGCTAGAGACACATTAGTGATTAATTTGAGATTTTTATTCACTTGCTTTTATCCTTTATTTTGTATTCAGTCTGCTGTAGATTGTATTAAATCCATTAGACTCCTCTGAATTATCCTGCCCACCTCTAGTTTCACCTTGCCCTAACCCCATTCATTCATTCCTCCTTCCTTTGTTCAAGAAGTTCAAGTATTTCATGTGACAGACAACTATTGTTTCAAGAGAATTCCCCTAACCTTTTGTCAAAAGTTTAATAACCTCAGTCTGTTACCCAGGTATCCTTTAGTATTTACTCTGGCAGGGTATCATGCTAATTATATTGGACAATGCATGCTAAACAAGCAGTAATGCTTGCTTAGAGGAGCATTGTTTTGTTAAATATCAAACTGTGTTTTAAGCCARTATAGTCACATGCCAATCTCTATCAACATTTCTCCATCCCAGAAGGGCAGAAGGGAATAACCGACACCAACAAAACCATTGCTCTGCTCAGGGCAACCTGCATAGTGCTCGATGCTGATCTTTGGTTTATGCAAATCAAAAGCAACTTCACGGATATTAAAGAATTTAGTGTCATGAAATTGCTGTGAGCTGGTACAATTGGACACATGCTGAGTGTGTTATATAATAATGAGTAGTATAAAGAAAACTACAGACCTGATTCTTTGCATTTCATGCTGTCTTTGTACCAGTGGAATGTAATCAGACCTTTAAGCTGATATTAATATCTGTACTTGGGAGAACCAGACCATGGACATAAAATATCTCTCTGTTTTTAGTGTAAGCACAGTCAATGATCGGTATCTGGGATAAAATATCATAATGCAGTGAGCAAAGGCATATCCTGTAATGTGCATGAGCTTGGCCAGAGGCTTTGAGGCTGCAGTTTAAATGTAGTGGTTTTTGTGAGAAGCACTTTCCCCTTTAAATAAATAAATATATAAACAAATGTAGCTCTTCAGCCTCATAGCCCAGAGCAAGCTTAATTAAAAGGAGAAATGCTCACTCTATCTGCTTGCCACAGAATTAATGAATAATATAGAATGTCTTCCCAGCATCAGCAGCTGAAAGGGTTCTGAGTTATGTGTGCACGGCCGGCCTGCCTGCCTGTGTGCACCTGCATCATCCTCCCCGTGCAGCCCTCTTGGTGCCTGATTACATGTCCGTAAGTTTTCCATATTTTTCTCATTTTAGATTGTTTTTAGTTGTTTTAGCTGCATGCAATTCATAAATCATTTGCCATGAAGGTTAATAAGAGCRAATTCTGCTGCTTCCTTCACGGCAAGCTGTCCCCATTTTTCCAATGGAGGAGTCATGTGGCTTCAGAGAGGCAACAGTATGGCAGGTTCTGTAAGCATTTGGATAGTCCAATATAGTCTTAARTGTTCTTTTCCTATTAAATGGCTCATATTTAAGTGCATTTAAAAAAAAAAGAAAAAAAAAACTCTAAAACTTTGTTTTGACTTTGTCCTTTATTAGGAATAATTTGGAGCTCAACTCTACTAGATGAGTTAGGTTTAGTCATCCTACTTCCATCTGTTAAGGCTTTTCACTGGCATAATTTCCAGGATGGAATTTCACCATACATCACTCTCTATTTTTTTTTTTTCCTTTCTTAACGATGATATTTTTAAGAAACATTGAAGTCTTTAATGCTAGAGATGGCATTAAAGCCAAAATGGTTTGGTTTCTATTTAAACTTTCTGAACAACTCTGTTTAAGGCAGATACAAGCTGTACTGAGTGTTTTTTATTACTCACACATGCACTGTCCCTGTGAAAAACATTGTACATCAGAGGCAGCAGCGATTCTTCAGATCTGCCCAGCGACAAGCTACCGTATAGCYAGTCTTTGCTAAAAATGTCAATGTCAACTTTATTTGCTGAAACATGTCTTCTACTTTCAAGCTGCCGGTTGTTGTTTTAGAATAAATAGAATCTAAAAATCTCATTATTTTTATTGTTTAAAGCCAGCATTGGGTGCAGCTTTTGGGGTCAGAAGGTAACAATACTAATTTACCCCTGTGCTGCTGCACTTAGAATATTTAATCTCYTATGACTTTGACACGATGACTGGCTGAGTTTCTTAATTTCATTGTGACGATTTGGCTACAGGGCCATGCATCCCTTAATAATGTGCTTTGAGCCACAGACAAGTAAGTAAATGAGTATTCTGTGAAGCTCTCTACGTACAAGTGGATCRGCTTGGGCAAATAGATGCAGAAGCCCATAAGCCTGGGCATCGTGGTGGAATCTGACTGTTGATGACAGCTGGACACGAGCGTAGGCGACTGCATTCAGTGGCGAGTCACTCCCTGTCCATCTCCAGCAGCAGGTCCTCTGAACTTTTCTAGACCACTGAACACATTCAGCTTTTCCATCACCTTTGAGCTGGAGTTCAGAGCTTCCCACTGTATTTGCTCCTCCATGGGGTGCAAAGTAGTCCACTGGTTATTCAAGTGCCAGCGGAGAATGGTTTTGTTCAACATATACCTGAGGAAACCAACTTTTTCTTCTCAGTCTTTTCAGAAAATAGACTCCTACTGAAAAGGACAGCTCTGTTAAAAACATGCCTCAATATAAAACTTGATGTGAGCAGGAGCTTCTGCCTAAGAGTATTTAATGTGAGAACTGACTGAAAATTCTGTCACCGTTAAGGTTTTCTGTTTAAGAATAAAGATGGAAATAGGACAARTGGATTCTCAAGAAGAGCTTGAAGTTGTAGCTCATAGATGTCAGTGGACAAATAGAGCTGAAGACTGATTTGTTCCTGGGATTAGGAACCCCTTTCAGGARTCAAAACAGTACCATTAAAACAGCAGTCTCTGCTTCAAAGGCTCTACAAMGTAGGAGAGCAGAGATAATAACTGCAGCAGAAAAGAGAATGTATGGAACCAGGGGAGAATACTGGTCAGTACAGCAAGCAAAACCTTGAGCATACAAATGCCCTAGCTGTTGTTTAGCTTTCTRTGAGCTTTCTGGCAATGGGGATAGGTAAAAATGGATCTCAAGGTGGATAATGAAGTAATTTCTGTTTCTGTAACAGCTGGATATTGAATTATCTTTATATATCTGTCGCACATTTATTTTCTTTACTAGAACTCTTATAAACATAGAATCTGCCTTTGAAATCTTCTTAGATTTATTGCCACTGTCTCTGCCGTATCACAGTATCTCTGTGAAATGCTTGACCGTGAAATTGTGTTGGTTATCAGAAACATGTGGTGATCTCGGTGCAACCTTGTCCGGCAGGTCCTTACTGACTTCCCTTTGTGTGGCATGGGCCGAGCGGGGCTTGCTGGGCCGTTTGGGGGTGGTGGAGTCCTCAGGCATTTTTTCTATTGGAGTTCTTGGAGATCACATGTGAAAAAATGAATGTAAGACCCCACAAATGATCTCTGATCATAGTGAATGCTGATRATCCTCTCCTACCAGACAAGTACCTTTTAAAAAAATATTGTAGGGATTGACAGTACAAAATGGATAGAGGACTAGGCTGCTGCATTTTAGAAAGATAGGAGCTGCACTCATTCTTAAAATTGGTGAGAGCTATAATGCCTATAAATTAGAGTCTTGTAAAAGGTATGCATGTGAGTTGAATATTTTAGTCTTGGTAGTTATTTATGTTCTGTTTTTACAATGACGGGTTTAGTGTCTTTTTAATGCATCTTCACATAATAGTTGAGTTTTATCTGTGTGTTGTTTCTACAGTRTGTGGTCATCAGCACAATATCACAAACGTGAAAGCAACAGATCTGCATGTGATTGTGCTGTGTATTATAAATCCTCTCTGCAGAGTCAGCCTGTAGCTTTAATACAATGTGAGGAATATGTGGGTAGTGCATCTTTATCACGGCCACAGGCGCTAGAACTCAGCACAGTCTCTGTGTTTGAAGAAATGACCTCATGTACCAGTGAGAATTGCTGCATGGGAAGGATCTCAAAGTTCAGTTTTGGAAACTTCTGTGCAATCTTAATAATACATTACAGAAAGAGAGTAAAAATAATGGTGAAACTTAATACTGCTAAAATTAAAATGATATATATATAAGTAATTTCTGAAACATATGCTGAGATGCTAAGACAAAYCATTGCATTTAGAAACATCCTCAAGATGAAGTTAAAATTTGGCACCTTAAGGCAGTCTTGTGAATCCTTAATTCCTGATGTTGTGCATAATGCTTTGGGCAAGGCCACTGGTTATGGGTGAGTCTTTGCACACTGCARTTGTGACTCCCGTAATAAAAGCTGTAATTAGTTTGGTAGATAAGTTGTCTCAGCAGATGCATTTATCTTGCTTGAAACCATGGCACATTGTCCTGTCGTTTTGCTGGAAGTAAAGCAGACTGTTCCCTGGTATCACCATTTAGTCTTCTATGATTCCTGGTCTTTCAGACTTGTCAGTGCAATGTGACAGCTGCCAAGTTAGGCCTTGCTCTCCTTGCCTTTCAAGACACCAGGCTGCAGTACTTTCGTGGTAACTCTAAGCAGCGTTTGGTCAGTGGGGATGAGCTGCAAAGTCCAAGCACCAACACGAGCAGAGGGACACTTGCAGCTCTAGGCACTCAGCAGTGTCTCCAGGAGGAACTGGTTGAYTCTTGGCTTTCTCATGACACTGTAGCCTGCAGTCTGCTCTAAAACTGCAGCAGAAAAGGTTAGAGGCTGCTTGGAAGCATCACAGGTGTGAGAGAGTTGAGGCTTCCTTCCTTCTGTCCTAACTCACTACCTTTTGCAAATGGATTTATTCAGATCTTTTCTTGGGGAGTCTGTTGGAAATCTGGTAAGAAAAGGGCTGTGCAAATACTAGTTTGCAATTAYTTGGTGTGTTGCAATGCCTCATTGCTACAGGATGAGGGCCTCAGTTCTGTACAGCTGGGTGATTTAAGAGAGATCTTAGACTTTGATCTACTTTTGTTGCTCTTTTCTTCTAAGTACTATTTAAAATAGAAAATATTAGTATGTATTAAATTTCCTAAGCAGTGCACTAGTAAATGCAGTTAGGTTTTCGTTATGAAATAGTAAGTGGTGTTAATGTAAATGAATAACTACAGCTGCAATCTACAGTTACAAAAGATCACTGACATATTTTTTCTCCTGCATTTTTTCCCCTTTAACAGGAATGTTCAAATATTTTAAACATCAAAGTCTTCCCTTCTACACATTATTCATTCATGCAAATGCCTCATATCGTGCAACAGAATGATCTGAAAGGTATGTCTCCTTAGATATGGTAAATCAATCTTGTTGCTTCCTTTTAAAGAAATAGTTGGGAGTGATTTTTGTGATTATTAATTTAATTCAGTATTTTCTTGTTTTTCAACCTAACGTTTTAAGATTCAAAAATGTTCAAACAACTTTTCAGTCAACCTCTACTTCTCCCGCCACCCTCCAGCAGTAAAATTTTACTTTATTTCGTCAACAAGTTAAATCCCTTAGCTCTTTAAAGTGACTCTAAAAATGAAATTCTACAGGGGAAAAAAGAACTTGATTCTGTAAGTATCTTCCCACCACACTGGGGGGTGCACAACAGGAGCTGCAGTGATTCCAAGGATGCCGCTGTACAGAGGGAGACTTCACAGGGAGAGTTTGCCATGGTCATCTTTCAKAACTTTTTCCACCACTTTGGGGGAAATCTTAAACTTGGGAAGAATCCAGATGATCATGAGCATCTTGGTCATGCTCAGTTGCCGCACAGTCTACAGTTTCCACTATTTGGTAAGAGTCCTAGTTCCTCTATACTGGTTGAGGTTTGGGTCGTCCTTAGCTCCAGATTAGTATGAGTAAAAATCTTATTAGTAGAATTACTAAAACAAAAGTAGTGCATGTGGATGAAAGAAAGAAAGAAGGAAGGAAGGAAGGGATGGGATGGGATGGGAATGGATCTTGGCACTATCTGTAGCCTGTTTGGTTGATTTGGGGCAAGTTGCCAGAGCCGYGTGTGTTCCCCTTTCGAAGGGCAGGGCAGCAACCAGAGCACGTTGATGCATTTTTCAATGAAGTATATTCGCTGGAATCCAAATGTTGCATGTATTGATTTTGGTCAAGTTTTCTTCTGGCTGTACAGGCCTAAAAAATTGGAGCCTGACCCTTTTGTGCAGAAAGCAATGATTTCAGCTCCATCCTGTTGGTGTGAAAATAATTCAAAGCTTTTTGGTTTTGTTCCAATGCAAAATGGAAATACATTTTCTGACCTTGAAAGTTCTCCTAAAACACTACTGCCATCCTTCAGTCAGCTCTAATAGTTTGTCCGTCGTGAATTGCTTTGAGATTTTTCAATGAGTGCTGTTTTCAAGCTACCTATTACTTGAATGGAGTTAGGGYGGTAAGGTTGGAGCTATATAAACATATTCTCCAGCTCTCCTCTACACGTTATAAACCATCTTAACCTTACTGTTTAAGAGTATTTTCTTAGCAGAAGTAAATAACTGTTTCACCTAAATCACGTCATGGATCAAATGGTGTCTTTCAAAGAACTTATTTAAAGCAGAGGTGAAAAAGTCATCAAATCTTGGTAAACTGTCTGCTATAGTTGATGGTGTTTTTTCAAATCCTGGGGTRATTTGCAAGCTAACGTGTCAGAATTCAAACTGAATTCTTGCAGWCAGCTTGTAAACTTGAGTTTGCAATGGAAATTCTAGTCTCATAGGCTCTTAACCATATCAAGACCAGCAGGTGTTGCTATAATATATTAAATGCTATGGAGACTTCTAATAATCTACATTTGAGTATTACTTCAATATATTTTTCTTATATCAAATTGATATTTTCTAGGAAAAGGTAATACTATGATAGATTTGCAACAMGAAGGCTACTGAAACATTCAAAACAATAGAAAATTGCAGGTGCTTCTGCTGAAATTTTCTGCTGAGTTTTACTGCTGCTTCAGTGAAAGAAAATCTGACCTTGCATTTAAGCGTCATTTGACAATTGTGTTTAAGAATAAACAGTACTGCTGAAAGCAACCAAATTTTATGCAGATATTAGAGAAGTATTTCTGTGCAAGAGATGGAGCTGCAGAAGCCCATGGCTTCTCTTGACAGAGATGAGATTAGATTATGATGAAACTGTGTTCTGGGCTTGAGCTGCCCTGCTGCTCCCCRCAGTGCCCAAGGTCTAAGGAGATCCCCCAAGGACAGGGTTCCTCCGAGGCAGAAGCACCAACCTCAGCCTCGAGGGCCTTGCAGAGGCTGAAGAACAAGCAGGGCAGCAGCAATGGGGGGCTGTCCCCACGTAACTCTGAGTAGACCTTTCTCAGGCAGAGGAACTACRGGAGGCTCTGACTTTTGCTGGGTTTTGAGCTCAGCGGCTCCTGAGATTCAAGAGAGGGAGACAAAGGGGTAAAAATCCCACATCCACCATGACAGCATGGGATGTAGCCATCTAAAGGGAGATGGTATGCAAAGGAGGGCCACCTTAACTCTACTTTGTGCCTAGAGGTAAACAGCTTAGGGCTTGTGTTGGCTCTTGAGCAGTYGCTGGGTGGGTGTTTGACCGTAAGGACCTCGGCTGCTTTCCTCCACCTCCGCGTGCTGGGCGAGAACTTCTCTCTGGGCTGCAGAAGCTCCCGGTCGTGTCAGTGCCGGGTGTGGGGGAGCAGGGGCCCCGCTGCCCTCSTGCGGGGCCGTCCCCTCGCTCTGCGCGGGGCGCGGGGGCGGCTCCGGCGCGGCGGCTCCGCCGCGTGCATGTAGATGAGCTCCCCCGGAGCACGTCACTCCGCACCGGCGCTCTGCGCTCGGGGCGGGGGAGAGGCGCGCGCAGGGCGGCAGCGGCGGCAGCGCCCGCCG
>PTEX01000097.1:2538861-2650794 GCA_003342815.1 Eudromia elegans
CCGCGCCACCATGCCCTGACGTGTCGCCTGCGGCGCCGCGGCGGCCCCATGGCGGTGGCACGGAAAATCAAAACTTTGTTGACGGTGAACATCTTGGTCTTCGTGGGCATCATCCTCTTCTCCGTGTACTGCAGGATCCAGGACCGCTCGCAGGAGCTGGTGCAGATCGTGCGGAGCGCGGAGCGCCGCGCCAGGAGCCGCGGCGCCAAGGTGGGCAGCCTGGCCGACAGGGAGTCCATCCTGCAGCGCCTGGACCACCTGGAGGAAGTGGTGTACAACCAGCTCAATGGTACGGAGCGCTCGGCGTTGGGTGTACGGGGGCACAGAGCACCTCGCGGCGCCGGTCCTGCTGCGTGCCGTGTCCTGGGGAGGTGCCACGGGGTGGGGAAGAGCATCTGGGGCACTCACGGCTGGGGAGGGGAGCCCCGCACTGGGGGTGCCTGCACCCYGTGCCTGCTACAGAGGGCAAGGGGGAACGGGCAGTGGCAGGATATTGCTGGAGGGCTTGTGGGGGAAACCCTGCACCCCCAAACTCAGTGCAAAGTCTGGGCTTGCTGAATAGAGGCAAAGTTAGGGAGCCTGAGGAGTTGGAGAGCAGGATGTAAGGATTGGTTGAGGTCCCTGTGGGCTGAACCTAGGTTTTACAGTTTGCCTGGATGCATTAACAGTGCCTGGGTGCATATGTGTTTTTATAGCAGATGTGTTGTTAGTTTCTAGCTGGTAGTCTTGTACTTGGTCTTAGAATTACTTTAAAAACACTCCACTCAATTTTTCCCCTACATTCTTCTAATGGTGTAGTTAAATACAGCACCCACCTGTGTTTTTAATGACTTTGCCATTTAAATTTGGTATTATCTTCACTGAGGATGGGAAGCAAACCACCACTTTCTTATTATCAACTTCAATTCTAATTTACTAGCCTTGAAAAATCTTGACAAGCCAGCAAAGAGGTCCTTCTGTGGCAATTAGAGCAGGCTGAGCCGTGGAAGTTGTTASAGGATAGGTAACCTTTCCGGTAGAAACACGTATTTCGAGGCCAGTGTGCTTATATTTGAATAGACTCATGACATTCTGCATGCAAATCATTAGGGGTTTAAGTATGGGAATATTAAATACATCAGCGTTTCGGACAAAAAGAAATTGAACAAGAGAACTTTTACACGGGGTTATAATATAAATGGAGCATCCAGCATCTAGCACCACATAAAACTTCTATGAATGTTTAAATGTACCAAATATGCTTTGAGGATGGCTGTGAAAATCTTCTTACTCATAATGTTGATTTAACAAAGGCTACTGCAGACTCAAAATGCAGGCGAATCAGAGGGCTCATATAGAGTATATTCCCTCTTACTACTTTCTGAATGACTGTATAAATCGAAGCAGCTTGGATGGTTATGGTAGCGTGCAGTCTGTGCCAGCAAGTATTATGGAACAGACATCTTAGAGCAATCACCTGCACACGTGTGTGTATAAATGGGGAGGAGGGAGTTGTGGGTGACAGTCACATAAATACATACGTGTGAGTTAGGGGAAAAGCATCTGCGCCTCTGTTTCCTGTTGATGTTCTGTAGAAATGCAGGATTTAAGAGGGAACCCCCCCTCCCAAACCCAGTGCAGCTCTAGAGTGCCCTAAGTGAAGTAGCTCAGTCCYTAAACTGTGGCCTTTGCAGCTGGATTGGAAGGATCTTGTTGGCCCAAATCCCTTTGTCCTTGGCAGCGTTCACTGGTGAGACTCCGGGGAGGGTTATTTTGCTGGCTCTGGGCTCATCTCAGCACAGCATCCAGGGGACAAGTCCATGAGAGTCCTTAGGCAGGCACCATTGCATGGAATAACTGTCTGACTGTGCCTTAGCAGAAACAGGAAGCTCGCTGTAACGTCCATCTTTGGTTTTGTTCTGGTTTTGCTTCTTTCTTTAAACTAGCTTTATGGGTATGGAAATTCCCAACACCATTATTTAAGTGCTGTGTTGCTCCTAAGGGTAATAATAAGCACCGTAGGTATTTTTATCTTCTTGAAAGTTCTTAAATGGGAAAATACAGAAACTTTTTCAAGCTGAACCATTCAAATTTCCTATTCATTTTCGCTGCAATTTCTCTCTGATATAGCTTTACTTTTTTATTATGCTGCAGCGTGTTTACTCAGGTTAATTATTTTGCCATCAGTCACTTTCTTTATCTCTCTCTTCCTCTATTTTTTATTTTATTCCATGACAACAAAAACAAAGCCTTTTTTTTTTTAAAAAAAAGGAGAGGAGGAGGAACCCCACTGAAGTGATCAGAGTTGCATCTCTGTAAGTGAAATCAGGATCCAGCATCTGTGTTTGGGTTTAGCTCAATGACATKCCTTTTTAATATCATGACTCATTACTTAATGGGCATAATGCTGCTCTGGCAGCGTTGGGATTCAAGGGAGCCTGGATGTGACAACGTTGTACAGCGTCTAACGGAGAGTCTGGTGTTAGGTAAACGTTCAACCAGCCTCAGAGCTGCCCCTTCAACCTAGTGTCCAGCAGGTTTGAGACCTTATCTTATCTAGTCTTTTATTGGATGTTAACTTTTTATTTTATTATTAYTTATATTATCAAAAACACTTTTAGAGGAAGAGGATGTTATCGCCAAGCAGACTGTGTTCTTAGGGGATATGAGACCTCCTGCAGGCACCTGAAAGAAGTTGAGGATCAGCAAATTTAGAGCCACCTATTAAGTATCTTATGTAGTTGGTTATAAATCCTAGAGTTCTTTTAATTTCTTTTTCTCTTCTATGTGGATTATTCCTAAACTGCAGAGACTTCATCCATATTTTCCAGGGACTTTGTTAAAGATCCAGGA
The DNA here is from genome assembly GCA_003342815.1 of Eudromia elegans. Taxonomy (NCBI): domain Eukaryota; kingdom Metazoa; phylum Chordata; class Aves; order Tinamiformes; family Tinamidae; genus Eudromia; species Eudromia elegans. Next base: position 2,541,694 of record PTEX01000097.1, read on the forward strand.
TAACAGACTGCTGTGAGGGACTAGTCCTGCAGCTGTAACTATGACTGTGGAATTTTCTTGGTGAAACCCGTATGTAACTTGCCACTGTTTGATTTCAAATATGACATTTCTTTTGAACAAATGAGTTATTCTAGATCAAGTTAATCAATATATATATATTTCTCTGTTTTTGCTATGATTTTACTATTGGTGAATATTTATTACCAGATAACATGAAGGTAAGACCAGGTAGACTTGACAGCAATTCATAAAATGACATGCCATAACAAAAGACCTTGGTATTTTGGTCTTTTTTTGTCTTTTTATTTTTTTTTAATAAAAGGAAAAAATCAACATGATCTAACTGACTCGATTTTTTCCCCAATCAGTTTTGTATCTGAGTCTATGGMTAATGATTTATCATAGAGAATAAAGAATTTTTGATGCCCCAGCTAGTGCATAACCTTTCATGTCAAAAGCAGTTGAAGGGTCAGACTACAATTTCACTGTAATTGCCTTTTTCCCTTTTCACTGTCTCTTTCCAGTAATACACAACAATCAATACAGTATGTAATTAGATTTCATTCAATCTGCAAAGATTAAGAGAGTTTTCATTTTCTCATTATGTATGCTCACATCATGTCTTCCTACCGTGTCTTCTATATTAGACCTCTTTGACCTGTTCTGCTGCAGATGTGAAGAGATATGTTTGGAATATTCCCTTGAATTTGGCAGATTATCATTCTTTACGCATCATAATTTGATTTTKCTCTCTTTGGGAAGATTAAATACAACAGCAATTTCCATTTTGATAAATGGGTTTTATATTGCATATCCATTTCATGGAGAAGGCTGGGAAAAAAAGTGGACAATTCATGTAATTGCAGCACACAGGCTTAAAATGATGGAAACAGCGGGACCTAGGTGCAAGGACTGATTCATGCAGACTATTACTCTTGATTTTTAGAGTGTACTGGAAGCAAAGTGATTGCATTTAAAATTCAGCTTGGCAATCTGCATACCTAAAAGGTACAGTAGTATTTTTAAAAGGATGGTTTATTCCTCATAGGCTAGGAACTGGTTGAAAATGATTCCAAATTTCCATATTGAAAAATGGTTGGGAACAGGCAGCAAATGAATCATGTGAATGTCCACATCAGATTTGTCAAAAAGAAGCTTTTAGAGTTGGCAACTTTCAGCTGAAGAGTAATTCCTTTGCAGAAAAGAAAGGTAAAGCCATGTGTGCCTGGGGGAAGATGAAGTGTAGCTGCCAGCCTTGCATTAATGAAACTGCACCTTTTCATACCCACATACAGATTCTCATGTTATGATTTTTTAATTTGATTATGCTGTGATGCTAACATGCATTGACGACATTAGTTTATATTAATTCCCAAAAAGCAACAAATGACTTGCAGGGACTGCTCTTTGCCATGCGTTTTCTCTCTACTAATTAGAAGCTTCTCCATATAGTCTCACCTCGAGGTTTTTAAGAGATGCAAAGTGGGGCCAAGCTAAGGCAGGAGCAAGYGTTCTCACTTGTTCAGGCTCAGTGGCCCATGCTGAGGTGACTAAATGTTGTTATAAGCCTGACCTTCTGTATTGCCAAGCGATGAAAGCCAAAAGGCCTGATCTCGACTTGACTTTGGCATCAATCTTGATTTATGTATCTGAGGGAAGAGCTGGGTCTGCAAAACACTCTAGTGTTTGCAAGAACTTTAGCTGTAGAGGTTCCTTGATTTGCAAGTTCTGCAGTGTGGTTTTACTCCTGTGCTACTTGGTTGTGAAGTGAAGCCCAGGAGATTGCTTTTGTATTTGCTGGCGGTGTTGGGCCCTTGAAGCTAAAAGGAAAGCCTGGTACAAGGCAAAGTTTTCACCCAGTGAAAACTGACATCATCCATAAATCATAATCAGTGATTTCAGGAAGGCCAAGATTTTATTTCCCAAAATGAAGAAGATTTGATAAGCAGGTATTTGGATTGACCCTATAAACATATAGTGTAATAGCCTAAACAATTGTCCTCTTTTCTGCCACATTAGGAAGAAAATATCTAAACGTATGGTAGAAAGAGGAGGTAAAACTCTCATTTAAAATGGGCAAAAGCACATTCAGATGTGAAAAATAAGTCCCCAATCCAGCARCACATTAGTGATTTTTAAGTCTGTCTCTGTGTCTGTGTTTCATGTCCTGGTAACTATTTCMTATGTAAAATTTCTGGTTTTTGCTTTTGCTAGCTGGTAAGAAAGCTTATTTTGGCAGAAAAATCATGTGGTAGTTTTGTCGTTGACTCATTTCACAGCATCACATTTGTGCAGAACTCAAAGCATTTCTAATATATAGGATAAAATTAATGTTTGTAGAGGTGGAAATAAAATCTGTGATGTTGATTTTTTTGCCTTTTTGAAGATATTCCAATTCAGTTTCTTTTCATTACTTTATAGATGTTAGAATTGGAAAAGCAAATGTGATGTTGTCCTCTTTACGTGAAGAGCTACACTGTGGCCCTTGCACATCTATGACCAATAGACAGGATTTGAGGATTAAAAAAATAGGTTTTAGCTTTAAAATCTTGATGGTGGGTGGTTTGTTTTTGGTTTTTTTTTTTCTTTTGTATGTGTGTACTTGATATTTCGGTAAATTAAGGCAGGTTGTAGGTAGACCAACAGCATCATTTAAAAATGCAGTTCTAGGCACTCAATACATGGCTGTTCTCCAAGGAAATAATAAGATTTATGAAAGGAAAGAACAGAAATGAGTCATGTTTAACAAATCTCTCTTTTATTCATGCACCTCTCTAACCTTACTAATGGGCACTCAGTCTCTCTTTCTCGCTATACTTGGCGTACTTCATTATTGTTGATATTTGTGGGGTTTCGCTTACTAGATGTTTCCATCACTTATTTTAAGCTAATGAATTGAAGAAGGGTAAAAAGAAAGAAGTACCTGTGATGGTCTAGATAAAAGGAGGGAAGGAAGCAATGGCAGCAGAGCAGCTTCCAGTGTTTTTGTAGTCCTGTTGATCAAAATTGCCTTCTCAAACAGAGAACGTCCCTTTCTAGAAATGAAAAACAGACAGAGCTCCTCGTGCTGACCCGAAGTCATCTTCCCCTGAGAGTGTGAAGCTAAGGCAGCAAAGTCTTAATTGGAGGTRTTGATGTCTTGTGTCTGCTTTCTCTAAAACCGTAGGAATGGTGCTTTGGGAATGGCAGTGTGTATGTGAAAGCTTTGTAGGTAGAGGCAATCATCATGGCAGATGCAAGTAGATTGAAATTTGTCTTTCTGCCCTGTAGTTTTTCCCTTGTGTGTATTCTTTAATATGGACATTTCTCCAAGCCTTTTGGAGTCGTGCTACAGGTACATTTGGTTGCCCAGCAAGTTCTGTAGGACAGAAGCAGCATGAGCCTGTAGCATGGCTAGTCTTTGCCTTCATGGGACATTCATGACTTTGTAGGCTCAGAAAGTGCAGAATTGGTCTCTTTGGGATTGTTGGTTTGTTGCTTGTCTTTGTTCCTGAGCGAAACTGTTAAAATCCATGTCTGTGTTGCAGGCAGTGGTTGTGTTTAGCCAGGAATACAAGCAAGCTACAAACCCACCACTTTTTTAACCAAACTGTACATCTGGCTGACCTGTTTTGTTGTTGTCAGAGCTGTGTGGGCAGAAACACGTTACAGTGTTTGGATGGGGTACCCATCTGTCTTGTTGAGATAGACTTGAGTGGATTTCTCTGCTCATTTTTATGCATGCAGCCATGATCCACATTCTCCTCAGCTTCAGTTCACCCATGCAGTTGGTGCTGTTGAAGCCTGTTGACCAAATACATCCCTGCTGTTAATCTAGGAGAGTCATCATAGCCAGGAGTTATCAGCATAGTAACTCCAGTGATTATCCTAGCCAAATGAAGCTACTTCTGCCACAGAATGAACAGTATATTGGCTAGTTATGATGATATATATGTAGTATAAAGAGGAATTCTTGCTGAGTCTCCACACTATCGTGGTTGAGAATGGGATTTTCTGTCTGTGAAAGTTTTGAAGTAATTTCCCCTTTTTAGTATAGAACTGGTGAGCTTTATGTTTTCTGCCTCTGAGTTGTTGATTAGTTCTGTATTTGTGCTGTTTGGGTCCGATTTGTGTTCTGCAGGATTGAGTGCACAGACTAGGAGATCAGATTAGCGGCGTGGCTGTGCCCATCTGCCTGTCTGAAGAGGCTTTGTTTGGAGCTCAAGTCACCTGTTTCCACAGCACTGCACATGACTTCAGTCCTATGGGGCAAAGTGGAATGTTCTTCTCGCATCCCACCCATTATGCTCTCCAGGGATCCTAACCATCTACCCCTTGACTACACCCTGTGCTCCTGTGGACACAGGTCCCCGGTCCCTCAGTTAAGGCCTGTGTTGCAGTAAGCCTTTGACTTTGACCTTAGAGATCTGCTTCTACCTGTAATCATATGCAGCTCAGTTTGACAGCAATGGGCAGATCGGTGCCTAACTTGCACTGAATCTTACTGGAATTCCAAACTAGGTCCCACCTAATAAGCGTCCATCCACAGCACAGACCAGCATCCTGGCCACAACAGAGCCATACCATCCCCACAGCAGAAGGGGTTCTTGTACAGCAGCCCCTTCCATTTTTCTTGGGAGGTATCCAGAAGGAGAGCTGAAGCCCTCTCCTGCAAGGCCAGGGAAGGTAGCTGCTCATTTTGTCTCTGCGGCATTTTTGTTAGGGTGATGGGGTTAATTGCTTGTTTTTCATTTGGATTCTTTCTGCTGGTTTTGTATTTTATTCAGCAATGGGGCCTCACTGCCCTTTTGAAATTGAATTTATTTTTTCCTACAGCTCTCTGATGCCTCTAGGATGTGAAGCTTTTGTAAATAAAAATGTATTTTTGTTATATTAACACATTTTCAAGCAAGCTTTGTGTGGTAGAAAAGATGGTTGTATTCTTTCCTGTGCATACTGAACTGAGGGCAGTGATAAAACTAAAAATATCCTCATTTGAAATGGCATTGTATAACCCAAAGGTTAGTCTTCCTCAGGATTAAAATTTGCAGTGGCTTTATAGATTCYTTGTCAGGGAGATTTCTAGTCATCTAGCCATGTGTAAAATGAGGCTACTGATAGCTGCAGAGTTTCTGATCCCACTGGTGACTACTTCACTGCAGACACAAACCTGCTGATGGTGGAGATTCGGGTACCCGTTGTGCTGGTGTCAGCTAGCAGGTTCACGTGTTCCCATGGTGGTGKCTGTATTGCAAGTGCTGTGTTAGGGGTGCTGAGCACGGGCTAGGGACTGTTCACACCTCTAAAAGGAAAAAGGACTTGGCCACACGGAGCTGCTAATCCTAACGCCTGGTGATAGGTTGCAGGTGGCTCCATGTACCAGATGGAGCAGGAGTAAGAGGGATCTGGTCATGTTTATGCTGTTAAAAAATGAATATTGAGCTGCCCARCTGTTGAGTTAGCCGGCAGTGTTGTGGGTATGGCTTGGGAAAAGGGATGCTCGAGGGATGCACATGTGAGCCCACGTTAACCTGGCARTGGGAAACTACATTTATAGTCCTGCGTTTTAGATTCGGTGGCCTGTTGGGGATTCCCTGAACCCAGATCTGTGAATTCAGCCTTCTGACCTTAAATACAGTTGCAGGGACCTGGCAGCCTGTGTATTTCTTCTCAGTGACCAGTCTTCTTCTCCCACTTTTAAATCATTTTCTGTATCTAAAATGAAAAACCTGCTAGAAGTTGCATCTCTGTCAATGACTGTGGAAGGCATTTTGTTCATTTAATACTAATATTGTATGGGGAATTGAGGAGATTCGTGGCTATTTGTTAGAAATTCCTCATCTTCAGTGCAATATTTGGCAAGCTCATTCGACACGCAACTCTCCTTTAGGTGTGCATCCGACCAGGTCAGGAGCTGCCTAGAGCCACGTGCTCTCGGATGCTCCTGCTTCAGGCTGGCAACAGGAGTGATCTTTGATTTCAGACCTGTGCCAGGCTGATCCTCCTCCTGAAACAGATCCATCTGGCTCAGTGCATTTTCATTCAACAGAAGATTAATTCCAGAACAGAAGTCAATTCCATAAGGCCAGTGTCCAGTGGTGTTACATGTAAAGCCTTCTGTTTTCTGAAAGTGTCAACATATTCCTATATTCCCATTTCAACCTATGAAACCCAAGGCAGACTGTGGAGAGCTCTCTCAGATGGGTTCAGAAGGTTAAGAAATTCTTATTTGATTCTTTGTGAACCCGGCCTGCCTAATAAGTAGGTTCTTTGTCTTTTTCTTGCATTAAAAAGTTCACAAAGTGAGATTTTTAAAGTGCTGCTTGTGCAATTAGAAGAACAAACAGAAGGTGTGYAGAAATAAAGGAGAAAAGTCCACAAGGGAATGCAGACGTGGCCTGGCTCTGGAGCAGGGATGGTGCAGCCAACATGCCCAGGGGCCTGGGTGGAATGACACAACCCTTGAGGAAGGTGCTGCTCGTTGGAGGGGGCATATTTATGTGTCACAGAGTTTGAGATTTAGGCATTTCTCAGCTTTTCATTATACTGACAAGGAGTTGGTAAATGGATGCTGCTGTCTTACAGACCCAAAGCAGGATCACAAGACTAGTGAAATTCCAATAATTGAACTAGGTTCTGGTTGGTGAAGTGAACCTGGAATTAGAGACCTGCTTTTAGGGTCTATGTGTGTCCCCCTGTGTTTAACCTAGCCTGAAGGAGAGGTTGAGTTCACTCCAGAACAGTGTGCAACAGGCTGCTCTGGTRGAATACACAGCAGAGACTGGTAGTTCATGTTAATGAAGATCCCTGATAACCATTCTGGACCAGAATTTCGGGCAATGCAAGCTCTCTTTTAATACATCATAGCCTATTTATGGCAGTAGGAACAAGATCAAAATCAGGCCCAAAGGGCAGGGCAGCTAGTGTGGCTGCGACCCAGAGATGCTCTGTGAATGCTGAGATGTGTATGCTGTTTCTGTACTGTCAGAAAGCAAAATCAGATATTCCTGGGAAGCAATTTGTTTAAAAAAAAAAGTTATGTGATTTTTTTTTTTTGTTTTAGTTGAATCGGAGAAGACACCTCTAATCTGTTTGATAGGTGATACTGCATGCATATGGCTTCCCTCTGATAGCTGTGAGTGTTAGCATAAGGCTGTGCCACTAGGGGTTGGTTATTTTTAAAACAATTTTGACATATCTTAAACAAATTCCATTTAAAAAGGTTTGATATTCTGCCAAATGTTGGCTTTGGGACTCKACCTTGTTCTACATTCTCTTCAAAGCTGGGGGAAGGGCACCTTTCCCCCTAAATGGCTGGAGGAGGGATTCGTTTCTTAATGAATGCCAGGGGAAGCCGGCAGGATTCCGTGGCGAGGTGTCTCCTGCTCTAATTACAGCACCTCATCTCTAAGCTTGTCTCTCTTGCTTTCTAAGGTGAGAAACGCTAGTTTAGCGAGTTGGGCATTTCCATGTGAATTTTTTCAACATGGTATCTCTATAGGGAGMGTGTTTTTAAATGAGGTCATAGACATACCATATTATTTCATTAAGGAGTCCCCTAATCTGTGATCTAAACCCAGGCTGTTTTCTCACCTTGCCTGRCTCTCATCATTGCTGACGGCACCTGGCAAGAAGTGTATGTAAGCTCACAGAACACAGGGAGCTGGGGCTCAAGGAGGAGTCCCAGGGCTGGCTTTTGGGAAAGCCTCTAGAGGTGAGGAAATGAGGAGGCCTGCTCTCACAGGCAGCTTGTGCCCTTGCTGTGCTCCCCATCTATGGTGCCTGGTCAGCTCACTGTGCTTCTCCTGCCCTCCCTGTACATGCCCTCTATTTAGCCAAGGGCTCCAGGCTCGTCTGTGCTGAGTCTGTCCCGGCAGTGTTGTAATTAGTGATGAAAGGAACATTGCAAACCTAGACGCCCAGTAATTGCAACAGTTAACTCCTAAGAATAAGTGTTTGGTTCCATGAGCAGCGTAAGGCTCTCTCTGCCTGCTYTCTCACAGATTAGTGCCTCAGGAGGGAGTTCTTGGGGGATCCCTGATAGCTCCGTTGTTTCTCTCATAKCTGAGGTTTCACTGAACCTCTTCTCTCTGTAGGAGCATTTTAATGCCACTGTCTTCCCAGATGTCAACTTCTGTGACACTTACAGAAATGTAATTTTTGGAGACCTCTGACTGTCTGCCAGCCTTGGCTGAAATTAGACACCGACCTCAAATGTAATGAGCAGAGGTGAGGGGAAGGTCTGTAAGAGAGAAGCAGACTGACAGGCGAATGCAGACAGCGTGATCCCACAGACTGCTTTTCCTTAGGAAACCGGGCTAAAAATCGCATCAATGACGAATGGGATTTTTACTCATTTAAACACAAAGATGAAAGTGATATCCGTAGCTTTTAAGGGAACCAAGCTCAGATCTTCACACTGATTCCTCYGCTTGCCTTTTTGGCTGGTGAGATAYGCTAACTCAAGCAGATTTTCTCTGCTTTTGTCTCTATTTAATAGCTGTAGCAGCATGACATTTCCCTGAGACCACAYCAGTACTGCAGGACAGCTGCCTGCYTTTGCAGCTTCCTAAAATGGCAGCAGAGTTGGGTCCCACCAGCTTGTCTCATTGCCCTGCAGTAGTGACCGAGTAATTAAATTATGCAAGGGCTGCAGAGGACGCCCTTGTGATGCTCCATGCTTGGCAGAGTGAAGCGTGCCCAGCTGCTCATGTCGTCAGACACCCTTCATGGCCCAGGGGCTCCACACTGGCTTTTGCTGGGACCATTTGCTGCTGGAAAGCTCCTTCTGCTTGAGGGGTAGCCTGGGTCTACCCCGAAGTTGGTGCAGAACCGAATGGCCTGTCTGCYCTGTGTCCTTGATGACCTTGAGCTGTAAGCTCAGACTTGGAATTCGGATGGAGTGTCTGGATTCATACCTACCTCTTCACCAAAGCAGCGTCTCCCATATAATGGCACCTTCTGTCACTGCCCTCACCTCCCTTTTACTGTGTAATTTAACATCTTATAGTGTAGCCTTAAGTACAAGTCCAAGACATATGAGGCGGTAGGAACGTTCTTTCTGTTACGGAATTTCTTGGTAGAATAATGGAAAGCTTGAAGAGCGAAGAAAAAGAATCTTWAGAGAACTGGAATTTCTTCTTTCATTAACTTGGTGTAAACCAGAGAAAGCTCTATAAAAGCATCAGATAAAGCAGCCGTTGGAAGGTGGATGGGAGAAGACTGTTCTAGTGTTTCTAATGTTCAGCTGTTGCCTTTATATATGGTCTGAATTCTTTCTATCTAAGATGGTTTTGAAAAACCCTCTCCAGGTGGGTGGATCAAAGCAGTGTGCTGTTAACAGATGTGCCCCTTCGCCAAACAAAGCCACTTTGTCTCGGAGCGAGTTTGTCAGAGCCTCAACTAGCTGTAGTTCGCAGTCAGTTCTTAAAAATCCCAGCACGCAGTGAGGCCAGTCTTGTTAATAATGGATCAGGCACTATAGAAGTGCTGTTTTTTTAAAGTGCTTGTAACAGGGGATCATAGCTTTTCCACTCCTGGAAGTCTGAGTCAATTTATCTTTATATCAACAATAAACCAGAAAGGGCAGAAATCAAAATGTTCGATACTTTTATTACTGCTTTTAAATAAAACATTGTGCTGATAATTTTTCCTAATACTCTGTCTTTATTTTCTAAAATGCGCTGACAATTGCTGTTTATCCTTGTTTCTCCTTTCTTTTGCAAAACTCATTCTCTGATGTACTCTCTCGTGAGAAAATGATACGAAATTCTCTTTATGTTTCCCTAACAAAGCCCTGATTAATTATATGTTATAAGCTGTCCGTAGGACATTGGGCCTTTTGTTTCTAGACAGACTTTTTATGAATTTGAAGAGGGAACACTTTTTCTCTGTAGAAACAAAGCCAAACCCTGGCTCAATATTTCCTTAAGCAATAGCAAGGCTCTGCGAGTATGAGGACATTGTTTTTTCCCTGGTTATGTTAAGGAAACTGCTTGAAGATTGAACTGTAGGTAGTAGCAGGAGGGGCTGAGTAGGCTCAGCTTGTTGTTGTTTGCAGGGACTGGAGCAGAATTCATCTCCTGATTTTCCTTTATGTTTTTTTTTAACGTATTGTGCAATGCATTCGCCATTTTCTCCAGATTGTGAATTGTGGGGACAGCAGATTTGCCTTCGTAGTTCATCATTACTGCCTTACTCACTGTCCCTTTGCCTGCCTATGGGCTGCAGGGAGTGCTAGGGCCTGAGGAGCGCTCTCACTATTGCTATCACTCGTGTAGGGTCATGGAAGGAGTGGATTTTCAGAAAAAAACCAACACATTTGTCTAACAGACCCTGCCAGCCTGTCCTTCTGCATGCGATCTGCTCTGCCTAGGGGCACATCTGGCCTCTGGTCCTTTGCACATCCTGCAAATATCTGTTAGAAATAAGCCCCCCAATCTATAGGTCCAGTATGGACCTTCTACAGAGTAACTGTAGTTTTCATCTGTTGTCCCTTCAAAACTGTMATTTCTTGTGGGCTTGTCGGTATTTTAGTTTAGACCATGAGTTCTGGGCTGTAGTTTTTCTGTTACTAATATGTGCCATGTTTGTTTGTGGACTGACCTGTCCCACTGGCAGAAAATTAAATCATATGCAAATTAAGAGGTTGATGGAAGGTGACACTGCAAGCTGGCACTGACAAGCAAGGCAAGCTGTGGTGCTGTTGTCAGGAGACAGGAAAATAGAAGCCGAGGAAAGAGAAAGGAAGAAAAGCAGAGATGTAGGTTCTGCCTCACACCAGATTTCTGAGCCAAACTCCCTGAGAGATGTCAAAGATGCACCTGAAAGAGSCACTCAGAAAGCTCAAGAAAAACAGAGCTTCCATGCGGAGGGGAAATGGACAGTCCATCAAGGAAGTGAGAGTGCTTTGGAGCCGTGTAATGATGCAAAAGCCAAGTGTGTTGCCTGTGAAGAGCCTACAAGGAATGTTGTGGTGAAAGGAGAGTGGAAGAGTTTAGGGCTCCCTGCAGCTCTTGTTGAAACCGATGTCCAAATTAACTGGTTTGCTCAGGAATGGGCCCTGAAGACATCTSTTGGAAATGTTCAAAGTGTCATGTCTTTGGGGTAGCTGAGTTCTTCCACCATCTATATCCAAGGAGAAATGCCTGGCCCAACACTGCTCTGATGAGACTGGGACCTGTTTCAGAACATATGAACCTGTCAGGGTTGAAAGACACAACCTGTCATTCATTGTCCGTGCATGGAAGGGAGAATGGTGCACAGAGATAACTGTAGGTGTTATATTTTCCCTTTAATGTAGTTGCATTGCCAGGGATGGATTTAGTAACTACTTCCCCAGTTGTGGAAAATCAAGACCTTGCTTTTAAGCACAGTGTGGTTTTGAGTTGCAGCCACTGTTGCAGCTGGATTTAATATGATCRTCCTTCATTGTATAAAAAGGGTTGAAGAACAGGGAGCTTTTCAGCCATATAAATGGCAAATGTTGTGTGCATCTTTGTTGCTGGGAAAACTGCCTGTGTGATTATTAGTTTAATAGCAAGCTGTTCAGATAAGTGAGCAGGGAGRCAAGTCAATGTCTGCAAATAATGTGGAAGATGATTGCAAAAGGATGCTGCAGGGAATGGGTTTGTGTGSCCCTTGAGAGCTCCCCAGGCAGGCTTGAGTAGGAGGTGTGGAGAGCAGAGTCTTGCCTAGTCTTGGACACAGTCCCCACAAGGGTGGCAGAAAGACTTGGGCTGAAAGGAAGTGCTTTGACAGGCTTGGCTGTGTCAGATGTGGTATAGCCTTTGGTTAGATTAGACTTAGTGTCAAAAACAGAGAGTCTAGAGCAATACAAAGCTGTGATGGGAACTGCAATAAGAAGGATGTGAATTTTTTTTTTTTTTTGATTCATTGTATTTTAAAATATTTCTTTCCTAAAGARTTCAGCTCTATTGGATTTCCTGCAATGAGCAGGACGGATGGCACTGCCACCAAGGAGCCAGTCTGAGAATAAACCGCTCCGGTAATTCTCATCCAGAATTAAGTCAGAAACCAAAGGAGTGTTTCTAATGGTTAGAGGTATGTAATCAGCAGAGATGTAAGTGTCAGAGAATGTCATTGCATCCAATGGCAGCTTTTAAGTTTTGGGCTCCATGTCTAGTCCTGTCAGGTTTGGGTTCAGAATCCTCCTTTCTGCAATGATCAGCTATTTCAGTTCCCTTCCTGTTTCACAAAAGCAAAATTCTGACATATCTAGAGATCATCTGCTCATTCAAGAAGTGAAAACCCTTAAACTTGACTAGGAGCAGCTTCTTACTGAAACTAATTAAGCAACCCCAAAGTTTTGACTTTTGTGCCTTGGAGCTTTTCAAGGAGAAACCACCTTTCTCTATGTCTGACATATTCCTTCTCCAGAATGGTTCTGTTACTGAGTTATTGATCACTTTCCCCGGAGGTTCTCACCTCTGTTTCCCTTGGAAAATTAATGAAAATCTAATATGTTGACATAGATGATCCATTTCTTGTGAGTCAGTGACACYATGACCGTGACAATAACAAAATTCATTCCTGTGGGATGCCATTGAATCCAGTGTTAGTCTCTGGAGTTTTAAGGGGAACTAGGCAGTTTTAAGCCCTATTTCTACCTGTCTGAGTTARGGTAATGAGGGTAATCAAATATTATGCCTCAGGGCTTTAGTTGCATGCCCGTGGGGTTCAGAAGGGAACTGTGCTTCCGTGGACTGTGCAGGGAGTAATTGGCCCGGTGCTTTATGGTTTGTGTCTCGGTTCCTCTGAAGCCCGAGGTGTTGGCTGCTGCCAGAGGCCAAATACCGAAGTGATGACACTCGGATTTTGTCTCCCTTTAATACAGTAGACTGTTGAGCAGCAATACCAAAGTCCCACCTGCTGAACTCCAGATTTATGGCATCACTGGAGGAATCTGTAGAAGTTTTCCTCTTTCCTCTATGCCCCTGAAGAGAAGAATCTGTTACATGTTTAACCAGCACAAGTCAGCTGGGATTTTAAAACTTCCAAAGAATCTTGGTATCAGCTATTTAATTAAAGGAAACAAACAGGTCTTTGTGAATGATCTTCTTAATCACTGAAATGAAAGTAAAAACAAAAATATCGGGATCTCCGGTGTATAATTTAAAATCATGCATATAGAGACGCATGTCTCTCTTTTTACTCAAAATTTAAGTTTAAAAATATATTGGGTAGCTCTCTGTTGTAGTTTAAATGGAATGGAAGGATTCCTGCTCTGATGGAAATTGATTTTAACTGTGTTGTGGCTTAAGAAAAAACATCTCTGGAATCTCTCCTATTATATAYAGGCAGAGGACCAGGATCTTACCTCACGAGTGAGCCCTTATCCCCATCTTCTGTGATCTAAGTAGTTTCTGTTTCTTGGTCTGCACAGTCGACAGTCTGTTTATTTCCTTCTGAATTATCTGTTGTAATTAGAATACATTTTCTCACCTCAAGGGGAAGCCAGCTTCAAATGAGTGTTCTATAAAAGCAATTACTTTTGATATTAGCTATCTGTACATAAAAACTTAGCATCTCTTCCAATTAAAAAGCCTTAATGATTTTTTTTTTTTCCCAGAGAAGGAGGCTGCAAAGTGCCAGCCTGTCTGCTAAGCCCATGAACAAAAATCAGGCCCATATGAGGGCTGAGGAAGTCAGCAGTGGTATGTGTGCCACAAGGATTGTTGTAGTAGGTCAGGGAGGCAAAGTGGCCGGGTAGGATGGGTATTCTTTTTGCCTCGGGAAACCTCTTTTGTGCATTGGTTGACGAGGTCATTCCCCATGTAGTTGCAAGACGACTGCTGACGCTTTTCTCYTCCGGCTGGCTCCCCATTGCACATTTTTCTTCGTAGTTGCTCAGATATTCCTCTCCTCTTTCTCAAAGTCTCAAACACGAAGAGATTCGAGGCTCAGTTGTCAGAATGCTTGATCACAACTGACACGGTCTTTCTGGCACCAGTGCCTTTGGAAAGATTGCTGCAGTGCTAAGACACAGGCGCCTCGGTGGTTGCGAATGCCTTGGAACACCATCTAGCCAAGACATGCTCCAGGAACCTWATGTTTGGCATGGAGCAGCTTTATCAGAGATTTCCATGGATTCCTTTCCCCTTGGATGCAGGGGSTGATGTGCCGAGCCTTCTCTGCCCGAATCCTGTCGTAGGTATACCAGATSTGCCATCTTTCATCATCTCAAAATAACCTGAATGAGCAGTGAGCGTATATTACAAGCTTTTCTGCAGAAGGAATTATTTCAGAAACATTTTCATCATGTTATTTTTGGAGAAAAGACTTTATATCTTATTTCCTACGTTACCTCCCTGTATGGATTGTGTCCTTTTCCTCCACAGAATGCTGTCTCTGTAGGGGGAGCTCAATGGGCTAGAGTTCTAAAGAAGATACACAGAGTAAAACCCACAAGGGATTAGGCAGTAGTCCTCTTGCCAGTTAATCTGTCCCCATCTATGTAATTTTGGCACTATCTCTGCCTGCGTAGCTTCTGTAGGTGGAAGAGGAACAGCCTTGCTGCAGGAGATCTGCCAAATCACCTCACTCCTTCACCTCCATTCAGCAATCTTCTCGCCAATAAATGCCTCAAGAAATTGCCAGTCATCAGTGGATGCACCTTGAATAACATTGTTTTAGGCTTTCACTTGAAGAGSCAGAAGAAGCTGGAGACAAAAGGTCAAGGTACAAAAGCTCTGTACTTTCTAGTGCCTAGAGCCAAGTAGTAGTGCGTTAAGTGCTGTGACTTTAAGAGAAGTTACTGAACTAACTTTCTTTTTTTCTTTTTCTTTTTTCTTTTTCTTTTCCAAACCATCAGCCACAGGCTGCTGTTTGTCTTCCCTGTGGTCTGTCTTCAGAGATACTTGGCTCTGATACTGGATAGTAAGGGACATAAATCTTTCAGGCAAAGATGCAGCAAACGTGATTRCAACTATAAAAAATGGGACTGTACTTTGGTTCTCAGATAAATGGAAGTGCTGCAGTCATTTAAATTGGACGGGCTTTTGTTCTTTATTCTCTTTGCAGAGAGTTGGAGGCTGTGTCCCTGTGGAGTGCGATTTGGTGAATATTGCTGTGTGTGAAACTAAACCTCATTCRCATGCAGTATTCCCTCTAGCTCAGAAGGTAACACCTTTTGTAGGGGCAAAATTCAGATCAATTCTCTGGGCAGCAAATCTTGTATGTTATATAGGCTTATTGCTGGGGGTGGTGGGATAAACAGGTTTTGAATATGGAAAGTTGGGCTTTGAAGAAGGGCCTGTCTCTGTTTAACATTTAGATTGAGTCATAAGCCAGACATGCTACTGTCTTCTCATGCTACTTACTACTGTTTACAACGTTGACTGAAATACGAGTTTCAGAGAAGACWTTTTGCTATCTATTGTTAATCTTTGTGCTTTCCACTGCAAAATGCTTTTGCTTTTCCAGATTTAACTTTGGTGTGCTTAGCCATTACTGCATTCTGTAGCTCCTTGGTATCTGTGTGGCAGAGCAGTATTTAGGCATTCTCCAGGACAATAATTTCACAGAGCCACTCTTTAGCTACAGTCCTTTCCTCACTAACCAGAAGTGTGAGGCTCATCTGTAGCATCTGTACCCCATAAGACCTCTCTTAGCCTCCTTTGGGTGTCTTTCCCTTCTAGTACTGARTCTAGGATGAGTACTGAACTGAACAACTGACCCCAGTGTTCTTGCCCCTCAGAGGGGTGTGTGTGAGAGAGGGAAAGCAGTGCAGATATGGGTGAGTCTTTCTCTGATTTAAACAGATGCTGTTTTGGATTTTTTTTCTCCTCTTAGGTGTTTTTAAGGGTTAYTAAAATGGAGCTGAAAACAGCAAAACATCTGGTGAGCTGAGACCTTTTGCTTAATGCTGAACAGCTTGCTTGTATTGCTCTCTCCTCCTCCTACTGCAACCAGCTTCCCTTGGGCATCTGCTTCACTCTAACCTGTGTGGTCACTTCTCAAAGGAGGAAGGCCACCTTTTTCCTATGTCCCTGAGCAGACAATAACTGGTGATACCTTCATTTAGAGTTACTGGTTGCAACAGTGCAAGATAAAATTAGCATGATATGGCTATGCAGGATAAGAAGCGCTGGGCTGATTCATTGATGCAACTGATTTAGTGCCTACTTTCAGAAGCAATGATTTACATTTTTGTCTTGCATTCCGGTTTTTCACAGAACTAGATTGAAAAAATCCCTATAAATGGCAGCTGTGTTACTGAACCCTTTCTAGAATCTGTGAAGCGCTTTTTCATTTAAAAGTTGTAAATGGAAGTGCTAGAAGTCAGCGTTGTCAGTGCCTGCAGAGATGTTACTTTCCCTGAATTCTGGGTGAAACCAGCACCTAAAGGTTTTATTCTCTTATAGGACAGCCAAGCACTTTTTCAGCTGCAAAGTCTGAATGAGGAAGGGAAGGCAGGCAAATGTTAAAGTGATGATTTTTACCTTTCCTGTTTAAAAGAGTGAGAAGTGTTTCAAGAGTTAAAGGTAAAAACTGCTAGGTGACTATGCCRTTTTTTAAAGAGAAGCATTTTATTCCTTTTGTGCAGCTATTCTTGATGCTTTCAGTAAAAGGCAGGTGAGGTTCAGGCTTTGGATCCCTTCTGGAGATGAAGGGGCAAGACCAGGATAGAGAGGGGAGCAGAGGCGTTTTGTGATGCTGCGGTAGGGAAGTTGGTGGCCCTGCCAAGCTGGTGGTGGAGCTGCTTAGGGCTGTGCCTGTCCCTGGTCCCTCTGCGATGGCCTCCGAGTGGGAGCTGGTGAGAGCAGAGCCGAAGCTGCTCGTGGAGGCAGGAGCTGCCCAGAGTTGTCAGGGAAAGGCTAAGAACAAACCCAGACTCCTCTGAATGTAAGTAAATAATTATTCTCAATTACTTGTTTTTATTCCAAATTGACRAAAGGTTAATGATGTCTGAGAACCCTGGCTGCACCTGATTTACAGCTGCCTGTAACTGTGTTACAAATAAAAAGCTAACACTAAAATAATCACAGATGTCATTTGCTCTTACTTTTACCATGGTTTCTCACATAAATCTATTCAGTAATTTTCCTATTGTAATGGGATTTATGATGAAAAATAGGAGGTCTCTTTTCTTCCTAGAAAATTATGTATCCTGCAGAGCAATTAATCTGGTTAAGAAACTGAGACTGGTTTGTTCTGCTCCCCATTCTCTCAGCAATTCCTCTCCTATACAGAAATCTCTGCAGTGAGARCAATAAATTTGAAGTGAACGACAGACACTRATTATTTGTGACCTCATTGTTGTCTACAATGTTGACTTGGATATTACTGATCCCAACATACGGGCTGTTTCTTTTAGCYTAAAAATTTAAGGAAACAACATCTTTAAAAATAATAGCTCACTGGGTATTGCTGCTGTTGTTCCCTCTCTCCCCTATCAGCCTAACCTAAGAGAGAAGAACTGAAAGGAAAAGAAAGCCCAACAATATGCTCAAAGAGCAAGTCAGATTATGACTGTTTCCTAGAACAAGATCAGATTAACAAAATAAAGAGCTAGAATATGGGAGTTAGGAGCAAAGTGTATGACATAATTGTTGTTATGGACAGTTTCTCAAAGAATAGGTCATTCTCTTATTTGAAAAACAGCAACCACACTGCTCGATGGTCCACATGTATTGCAAGGTTCAGTCTTCTGCTACTTGTGCCTTGAAAATGCAAGCGATTTTGTTCTGTGAACTGCAAGAATATGAGGAGTAAAATTCTCAGCTACTGAAATTAAATTGTTGTTAAAGTAAAATGAGCACTCCACATCTCGGAGGCCCTTTCATCAAAGCAGGTCAGTTAACTTTAATGAAGTCATCTTCGATTTACTTTGATGTAACATCAGAGCCCAGCCCAGATGATTCTAAATGATCAGCAAATACATTTCCAGACTGCAATCTTTCAAGGACATAGACTTTATGGCATCTCTAGCTTTCTGGATTCTATAACTTCTTGAGAGCCTAATGTGAGTCTCTTTTAAGGTGCTTTTTTTTTTTTTTTTTGAACAGGCAATAATATATTAGTGGGGAAAAAAAAAATCAAACCTATCAAATACACTGTTGCCTAGCTAATACCTCAGTATCAAGCAATGTGAGACTAATGATTTTAGTACTTGTGTGTCCAAACGTCCTGATCTTCCAAGCTTTGCACAGCTGGGTCTCTTAGAGATGCATAAGACATTTCTCAGCATTCTGAAAGACAGAAGAAATCTGGAATAATTGTAAATCTGGAAAATGAGACATGSTACCAGTGCTGTTGTGGGAACAGGGCAGGGTGTGCAGTTGAGTCCATAAAGACCCATCACGTGTTGAGGTTGGATTTATCCATAGTTCCCACCCCATCAGCATTCTGTCTCTAGTCAGGCAGAAATACTCCCTGCAACCAAACAGGAACTACTCAGGAGATCCAGGCAGTCTTAGAGCCGTAGAGCAGCTGCCCCTGCTCAGAGCTTATTCCAGACTTGAAGCTGATATRGAGTTAAACTGACTGATCTTCAGATGGTAAAAATTCAACATGCCATATTTACAATTAATAGAGCTATATTGGGCTATGATATCTAAGGGTCTCGGGAAGTTTTTCCTCTTCTCCCTATGTTCCTTTTCCATCTCTCCTAATTATCTGAAATTACGTTCATTTTCATGAAGGGATCTAGAAGGTACAGGTTTGGGTGATGGTACCTTTAATTTCAACACACTTAGCAGAAAGGATGACTAGCCCACAGAACAGACCACTAGCAGTTCCCTAAGACCTCTTAATCTAAATTGTGTTCTGATTTTTTACATGTCAATTGCAGATATAGTGAGATGAAATTAAAACTCTTAGTTTCCAGATGRTTAGGCGTTTTGGAGTGTTTGCAAACAAGACTCCTGTTTCCTGAGAGTTTTACTGGAAAAAAGGGGAAATGGCAAAAGCTRTTAATTGATTCTTTATAGTCTGCTCATTAATAATTATGCACTGATAATGCACAATGTGTAGATATATACTCCATTTTGAAAAACTGAAGGTAATTACTGCAGAGCCATGAGGACTTGAAAACTGAGTTTTGTGGGAATCCTGATCTTGTTCTCGTTCTGAGATCACAGAACAGATTCAGTCTATCTCCTTTTACGTTCATTATTTTAATTAATTAATTATTTTCCTTCCATTTAGGTCTGGCAAAACCCATGGGATTAGTTGAAGGTCCAGGAGGCTTGGGCCAAGGGGGGATGGCTGCAACCCTGAGAGATGATAGCCATGAATCGGAGACTAAATATGAAGAGTATGGTTACAATGCCCAGCTCAGTGACAGGATATCGCTGGACAGGTCCATCCCTGACTACCGACCAAAAAAGTAAGTTGGATTCTACGTTTTTATTACAGCGAGTGTTTGGTGTTCTTTGACCGGCATTCTTCTCTCCTTGTTCCTTACTGGTTAGTGTGTGACAACAGTTAGTCATACATGATACCCCTGAATTTAATGAAAATTAAGGAGACCAACTGGAATCTCAARCATGAAGAGCTGTGTCATATGCATAGCTAATTCCGTGAATAATGCATCGATATGCACGTTCAGAACCTTAGATCAAGAATTACTTTAGTATATTGGTGTTGATTGGGTTTGGTTCACTTAGAAAAGGCCAAGTTAGGCCAGCTGAGTCTGCCATTAGAGGTGGGAACTTCAACCTGTGCATGGTGAAGTCATGTGCAATGGAATGTGTGGCAGTGACAACAAACACTGTGTGCACCCGGGTTGTTTAACATTGAGGAGAAAAAAAGGGGTGAAACCATCTCCCTTTTCTCTAATTGCATATCGTGTTCCTGTAAGAGAATTGTATGGCCAGGGTCTATAGCATGCTGAAACATGGACTAAGTGTAATTCATTAGGATTCTCTAATTGCAGTAAGATTTTTTTTTTGTCTTTGGCATGCATATGTATTTGTATTCTAGTGCAACAGTCTTCACGTGCCTGTGCAGTGTTTGATTTAGCAATTATATGTTTAATATTTGTACTGATTTATTGCATTTTGTATTAAGTGCCTTTCAAATTTTTCATATTTATKTCGTTATGTATCTTCTGGATGAGACATCCTCTCTGTCATCCTCCGAATGACAATCAGTAATGTCTTAATGCAGAGGAGATCAGCAGCAATGCCTAGTTACTCTCAGGAGGCAGAATTGAAAAGAATACTTAATTAATTTCTAATAATAATCTTCTGTTTTAAAAACCTCACTGGGGCTGCTAGGCTGAACTGAAAGTTAAATAAAAAGTATCATATTAARTAGAGAGAAAAGTTTAGCCAAGCAAAACAGCTGTGCTCTGTGAGTAGATTACAACTGAATTAAGATTTTAGGCAGYTCAAGATGCCAAAAGAAAATCCAGCAAAACACAGCTTTGGCTTAATGACAAATTTCATTAGCTGTGTTGCATACTACTCTCATTTCAGAAGTATTGACTCACTATCTGTTTTCTTAGACACTTACTGTAACAAAGAAAGTCTTACTATCACAAATAGGGGACAAAAATACTGCTTTAATATCACATTTGGATCAATGTGTTGTAAAGATCCATCGTGGAATTACCCCAGGGAAAACGTAGCTGGTAGTTGTCAAACAACTATAGGAGCTGCACATCAGCTCTGTCCCAAAGTCCCTTAAACTCAGTGTGAAAGTTTTTAAGTGAAAGTCAGTGAGATTTGTCCAGGCCTGTTTTTAGCTGCTGCAGTCGGGTGGGTAATGGATGAGGGAGCTCTGCCAGGGAATCTGAAAGCAAAGGTTGCAAAGCTRCAGTCTAGCCCAGCAGTTCTCAGAGGCGTGCAGGAGTTTAAAATCTAGTGGCATTTCATTTGAAGTGATGCTCTTCCCCAGTTTTACTTGGAAGCTTTTGATGATTGATTCAGATAAGCTTTTTGACATGCTCATTTCGGGAATCTTGTAAGGCCATGTTGCTTGATTAACTGTCTGAATTACTGAGAGAAGTGTCTTCCTTGTGATATTTTGACAGTTTTGAGATGGTTCTAGTTAGATCTAGGTGCTGGAAGTGAAACACTTGTTTCTAGACATTTACGAGTCACTGGAAAACCCTTCAGATTGAATTTGCTTTGAAAAATGACTTGAAGTTCAGAGAAGGTAGAAGCTTTTATACAAAGAGTTTTATCCCCTTGTATCAACAGATTCMTCTGTCATTTGGTTGCCGTATTCTATTAGATATTTCTGCTGTCATTCTATTGAAGTACATTTTTTTTTTTTCAGTCTCTGACACCTTCAAATGCAGAGATACCCAAACGCCAGCTCTCTTGGGAGCTCTCGTGGTAGTGATGATAGGCAGGTTTCAGTCRCTGCTAGTGCCGTAGCCCAACGCACCATTGGCCTCTTCAGCTCCCCTCTTCAGCACTGTGCCCCAATGCTTAGCAGGTGGCCCACGGGCATCGTGTCGTAGGGCAAAGCTGACCTTGGCTTTCTGTTTGGTTCTTGCCACGTCTTGGTGGGAACCAGGACACCAGAGATTTAGGGGAAGGTTTGGGAAATAGTGTAATCGATTCCTGTTTTGTCCAGCTCTGTGTGCAGACTTGCCCAGGGGCCACATCTTTCTGTCTCTYTTGGTATGGCTGTTGTCATTGAGCCCTTCTCAACCTGCTAGGGATTTACCTTCACAGCCTTCCCAGTATGGTAGAGAAGGTTCTTCTTTTTCTTTTAAAAAATTGATAAGGTGGAATTAGTATCCCTCTTGATTCCCAAAGTTGTATGTATTAAATCACGCTTTCTGCCCATTCTGACTTCCATTTTAAATGTTCAAACCTCCACATTTACATACACCAGTAGGCTAAAGTGATAAAATAGGAAGATATATGCTCGTCTGCATTGCATAGACACAATTTATGAAAGTAAATGTGATGTGGTTATATAAATATACAACTTATTATATTCCAGGCATACTCTTATGTGGAACTTGTATATTATAAACTTACTTGAGAAGAAATGAGATCAAAAGCATTAACTTTTGGTGCGTTTTATCTCTGAACTCCTCCCATGTCTTTGTCCAGTATCATTAGAGGAATAAGCCTTTTGTCCCATCTACTAGCATCCCTTCAGTGAATGTTCAGCAATATAATTGCTTTCTGAGAAATATTTTCAGCCCGATGCAGTAAATTAAAAAAATATGTTGCACTAAAGAGATATAGAGTTAGGCAGTGTGACCGTGAAGGCCCCTAAATTGGAGGACTCCATGTCCTTTCATTGCAGTAAAATGTGCAAGCCTGCGTAATCCTGCTGTCGAGACGCTTTCCCCTACCCTTGCCTTGTGCTCTGCCTTCCTACCGGCTGCCTTTGCAGATAATCCTTTGAAGTCCAAAGCCTTTTTTTAAAGATAGGAATCGCTAAGTCAGTGCAGGAGACGAGAACAACAAAGCAGTTGTTTTTGTGTGCCGAGCTGAAGCTATGACAGTAAATACCTTGCTGGCGATTACAATTCACAGAATAATTAGGCAATTATAGTTTGATCTGAACATGGTGTAATAAATATGTCTCAGCTTTTTGTTTCTCTCTGATATTGCACCTCCCACWGCTTGAATACTTGCCCTGTCTCTGCATAGAAAGTAGTCAACCCTGGGGAAATTGTTCAGAAACACACTGTGARTTGATATTTCAAGCCATGCTCAGTTTCAGGAGACATGTAATATAGAGAAGTTGCAATTTTGTTTTACAAAACAATGCAAAGCTTCCCAGATGTTTGTGCCTTTATTCAGTGTGACCTTGAACRCTGCCTTCATTTCGTGTTGGATCTCACCTAAACCAAATGTGCTGATTTAATAAAAGCTGTGCTCCTGATCTGTCCTTAGCAGATTATCTAAGTCTTCATGGTGAATATTTGCCTTGAAGCAGCTGAGTATTGTGCAGCTGAGAGCTCTGAGGAGATAGAAGGACCAAGTAGCAGAAATGAAATATTTCTGAGTCCAACATGTAG
Source organism: Eudromia elegans (assembly GCA_003342815.1). Lineage (NCBI taxonomy): Eukaryota > Metazoa > Chordata > Aves > Tinamiformes > Tinamidae > Eudromia > Eudromia elegans. The sequence goes on from PTEX01000097.1 coordinate 2,564,633, forward strand.
CAGAATACTCAGGATTAATTACAGTTGATGGATGAGTATCTGCAAACATTCAGCTAGTGATTCTAGGTAATAGGTTTGGTTAGTAGTGATTGCTGCTACCTATCTAAACTCCACTTTAAGTTTTATAGAAGCACTCAGGAAATCTGCATTAATGCAGAAAGACTTCAGCGGGGTCATTTTTGTTACAAGTGAATTAGTAATACTTGTGATGGAATTATCTTGATCTCCTGTCACACAGGCACATACCGACCCTTAAAAACATTTGTCAAGTTAAGGGCAAACCAGAAGGCAAGGACAGAGAGGGAAAGGAGTTCTGCTGTCCTTGCTGCAGCCCTGTCTTTGCTCCCCTGTGTGCTGAAATCTTCCAAGGCCTGGGCTAGGCTGTGGAATTGCTGGATAATGCCATTTCCCAGCTACTCTTTTGTAGCTTGTGCATACCTTGCAGAAATTTGTCTGCAATGTGCATAATGCATGACATTTGCTTTTGTTTCCATCGTGGAAAACACATTGCAGACAGCTCAGGAGCAGAGTGAGGATGTTTAACCTTTCGATTCCTCTTCCCAAGAGTAAAGTRTAATGAGCTTTATGGCTTCGTAGTCCCCACAAACATCCCCATCCCCTCTGTGGAATGGAGAGAAACTTTTCCTGATGGGAGTAGGTTATTTTTCCTCTGGAAGCACATGACTGGACTGAGACTTGGAAGAAGTGGGAAACACTGGRAAAGTGTTATGTAATGGTCCAGTGTTACTGTATTCACTCCGTTTGTGTTCTTTTCTCAAAGCAYGGGCTGCAATGCTCCCAGCCCAAATACTGAGCTCCAAAACATGGTCCCAAAATTCACACGAGCTGTTTATGCTAACAAGTCATGTCCRAAACCTGGGAACTGTTAACTAAGCAGATGCTTTCTAACATACCTGTCATCTCAGGGTAACACCAATTTCCAGGTGGTGTGCAGGCTGTGTCACAAGGAGTTGGATTAGACAGGTTGAACACCTGTAAATCTGGCATTTCCKAACTTCCTAACACTTGAGTTTGCAACATAAGTAACTTCTGGGGATTCTTTGCATTCAGGGCAGGTCTATACGCATGCACTTGTCAAAACCACTTGCTATGATGCATTATGCATACTTTTGAGTAAAGTTAATATGATCCTGCAGCTTCCATGAGAGCTAAATTGGCTTTTATGAGAAATTGTGGCTACTTGGTGAAGATCTTTAATTTAACTGATCWTCTTTGTGCAACGTGATGCTTAGTGCGTGGTGGCAGTTTGACGGTAACAGTAATGCTAATACATGGATTCAGGCTGCTGGCTTTGTCACYCGAAGAAGATATTTCTTTGTGTTTTGGTCATGGATTATCGGTACTGAGAAAATTCAGCCCTAAAGAACAAACTTATTAATGCTGAGAGAAGTCAAGTCTTCAGCCAAAAAAGGCAGAGGAATCTAGGTCTTGAGGAAATTAYTTTCATTTATTCAGTTCTTTACAGAGATGAGCATTTTCTTTGCTTGCTATAGACGTTTCACAATAGCAAAGGAATTGCCTCTCTGGGGCTCCGTAGTGTAATTAATGGTTCACTCCACACTATACCTAAGGAAAAGCTTTTTRATTACCTATCAGAAAGGATTCTGGAATTGATCAAATAGTGCTATCAAGGGGRCAGACTTGGTAAATAGACCTCTGATTTGTTCATTCAAGGGTTTAATAAGAGCAGCTAATATGAGGCCAGCTAGCAAAGCCTTTCTCTAAGAAATTGTCCTTCAGGGCCTGGTGAGTTTGAGCCGTTTAAGGATGCAGGAAGCTCACCTTTATTTTGACCTTTTCTGGTGGCTCTTGAGCTTTGTGGACAMGTTGTGGTTTGGGGAAAATCTCTCAGCAGCTCTGACAGCTTCTCCGGGCGTCCGAGCCGTCACTGCAGGAGCGTGGAGGAGGAAGGCAGGCGGCTATAAAAGAGCATCAGGTTTGGGGTYGGTGCATTGGGAATGGCTAGACCGGGTGTTATTTAATTTTCTCTGCCTCTGCAGCRTTCTCTGCCTTGTGGCCCACTTTTTAAATTCCCTGGGAGCCCTGAATGTTCTTCCTAGTGCTTAGGAAAACGATGTGTGAATCTCCAAATCAGAGACCGCACTTGGGATTCTCCACGTGCACCGCAGAGCCCGGCTGATGTGCCCCATTGCAGGAAGCCCCCCAGCTGGAGCAGGACCAGAATGGATCAAGAGCCAGAGATGCTGCTGAGTAGAAAATGCTGTCTGAAAAAAAAAGATTAAAATGTGCTGTGTGTCAGGCTGAAAAGGGACCTTTTGAAATCTGCTGTGAAATAGTTGCTTTTTAAAAGTTGTTTAGACCAATCCAACATTTAGTTCCCATGAGAAATTCAGTTTTCAAATAATGAATTTCCATCAATAGCTGATAAAACTTTAAKATTAATATTAGATTGGTCAGATTAATATTAGACCAAAAGGAGGTGTCTTGCAGTGGCAGTACAGAGATACGTTCATTTTGATTTCAGTGAGGTTTCTTTTTTAATACAATTTTTTTTCCCCTCTTTTTGGCACCCACTCTCACTAAATCTAAAATGCTAAAAAAATGCTTCTAAAATTCTGGAAAGAACATTTTGGCACCTGCTAGTTTTTTGCTAGTTGCAAAAACAAAATTAAAAGAGGAGAGGCAGAAAGTGGAGCAGAGAGATTTACCTCTGGGTAACAACTTGAGACTGTGTATCAGAAGGGGTAGTAGTATTTGAAGTATTTTAATTAGATGGAAAATCAGTGTCCAGGTGTCTGGTTTGAGCAGTGTCAAAGGGGCCACACGTGCACGCCAGCTCCGGAGCTTTGTCCACATCCCCAGTTACACAGATGAGATGTTTTCCTCAGCCTGGGAGTCCCCTGCAATTAGGGGCGTCCCCTGCAATTAGCCCAGGTGCATTTGCACACGCGTGGTGTTTATTGCATGCCTCAAAGCAAGGTGTGTGTCTGCACACCAGTGGTGCAGGCAGTACCACGTGTGTGCAAACACACCCGGGTAGCTGCACTCTGTGTACCTAGCGGAACCAACCGTGTGTTAACTGCAACGTGGTCTCAAGAGTTTATCTCCAAAATCCCAGGTAACCATTAGGGTTTGGGAKATTTAACTATCCAGTGTAGAGTTATTCCCGGAAGAAGACTGACTGAGGTGTGTATATTAACACTGTGACTGAGTTTTCCAATAACAATAAAATAATTACCAAGAAATGGCAGGCATTTTTTGAGGTCAGCTCATAGTCAGATATTTTCTTTTGGCTACTCTGTTTTTTTTCTTTATCYGCTGAGATAGGACATGGGTCGTTCTAGGACCATGAAAAGGCCAGGTCGCACTGCGGAAATACTCTGTCTTCTGCTTCCTTATGCCTGTAGACTGGTGATCCCATGGAGTTTGGGTGGCCAGTGCCAAAGTCTTCTGCAGGACCTGGCTCACAGCCGGACCCTGCCGATGAGCCGGGCCGCGTGCTGCCCTGGACACACAGCAACATCTCGCCGTTACTTCGGGTGCTGAACTGGAGTTCTCTCTGGCTTTTCGCACTAGATAAGTTTTCAATTCCCTCTTGGTTAGCGTTAGCTAGGCTTTCTAATTAAGTAGTGACTTTAATTATACCACAAAGTGTATAACGTACATGTTGATTATTAACACTGGCCCATGGGACGGTGAAAGGAGAATCAGCAAATTCAAATGAAATGGAGTAATAAAAATGAAAGACCCTTTCCAGAAACCTGCCTTACATTCAAATGCTGTAATTTCTGTCTCATTACATTTTTGCAGTGTTTCTCTATATAATAATTGTAGAAGACAAGTTCTTCATGACTGTCAGCACTAATAAGCATATACTTAGTGGAGGTTGAATTTGATTACCTGTGGAGCATGATAAATAACTGATTGAACATTTCATTTAAATACAGTAAGAGTTGAAGCCATTTCCTACAATTTGCCTGCACCAGAAAATATGCTTGACTATATAAGCAGCTTACCCAAACTGGCTTGCATGTTATATATCAGTAGTTAGCAATTAGACATGTAATTGAAAGTGGTCAACGAGGCTGCCTTTGTAGTTATTGGAGAAGGAGAAAACATGATAGAATTGCTGAAGCCGTGTAGCTTGTRATGCTCTCTGGAGCTCTCCTCCCCCAGGAACCTGGGACAACTCACTTAAATGGGACTTCAGGCAAATCSCATCCGACATATGAAATGCCTCCAGATATGAATAAACTAGAGGGATTTTTTTTTTGTGTATTAGCAACATGTTGAAGACTGATCTGCCACYGTGGGGGAACCTGGGCTTTGCGGCTGGAGGCAGCGCTGTTTTCAGGAGGGAGAACAGAGACCTGGGGATCAAATAGGTGTTTTGCATCCCTTGGGTTCTCTTACRGAGCATAAGGGTGACTCACTGTGACCTGCCACTGTGCAGGTGCCTTAATCACATGATTGATTTTATTTTTTTTAAATGAAGTTTGATTTTCTGAGTATGGTTATTTCCTGAACGTGAAAGCGGAGGTGTACAATACTTTCCTAGCAGAAGGGGTATTTCCTCCGTAAGAACAGCAGTTTTGGGGCGCTGCCTTCAAGCTGCGGGTGCTATTCCCTCCCAGGCAGGTGTGTGTCCGTGCGGCGCTGCTSGCGGCGTGCAGAGCTGCCGACGCCGCCGGGCTCCCGCCGTGACGTGCAGCTCGCTGTCCGTGCTCTGCGCTGCCTCCTTAAAGCTCCTTTCATCTCCCTCCCCTGGGCCTCTTGCTGGTTGTTGCCTGCRTCAGTTCCAGGGAGAAAAGGGTATTCCTGCAGATATCTCAACTGTCAATTCATGTTACGCTCCATGATATCACAGGAGAGGATGAAAAGAGGTAACAGGGCAAATCAGGTAGTGAATTCTTCTTTTATTTTTTTGGTTGGTTGGTTTTTTATTCCTTTAAAGTTTTCTAACATACATTTCACTTATACTATCTCTTATGTCCTCTCTTGTGGCTTTAAAAATAATTTCTTGTAATGCTTTCCCCGCCTTTTCTTGTTTAAAATGAGCATGCTCACTTAATTTTGTTTACTCTGTGAGGTGTGTATTATCTCCAAACTCCGTCCTGAAGTAACTGAATTATTTAGTTTTAGTGCAGCCCATTTGACTTGGGTGAGTTGCACATTCTAAGCAAGTCAAGGTTCCAGGTCAAATAGTATAAATGGTTTTTAGTTGTTGCAGTTTGTGTCCTTGTGATAAAAACATGAACAGGCCAAAATGTCAGACAATTTACTCTTCTGTCTGAAATAAAACTGAATTGTAGACTCCAAGTTGGGGCACTGTTTCATTTTAATAGTGTCATTTCTTGCTCGTTTTGCCCATGTCTCTTGTTTTGAGTAAATTTAGTGCTAATGGAAGTGAGACGCTCTTCAAGTTAGCCAGAGCCAGGAGTGCGCTGCTGTTGCTGGCCAGCAAACGCAAGCTGCCTCTCTTGGTCAGCTTGATCAAGATGCTTTCCAAGATTTTGGTTCTTCGAAGCCACACTTRCCAGTTAAGCTGCTTGATAGTTTTATGATTTTGAGTCATGGGGCCTCTATATTTGCTGCTGCTTTCCCTCTCTCTCTCTGTGTGTTTTTTGGCTTCTCTTGGGTTGCTTCTAAACCTTCTTCTGTGATCTCTAAAACAAGCCAGAGCTAAATCTGATTGCTGCATTGGGTGCAAGGGAGATCCGGAGCAATGGTCCTGTTAGCCCTGGGGAGCTCCAGCTGGGAGGCTCTGCTTTTGCCGCACAGCTTTGGATGGATCCTCTGACTCGTTAAGGTTTGGTAGTGGCCAGGCCACTGGGAAAAGCAGGRCRGGCTCCATGTTCYTGGTGTCATCYTTCTTTTCAGTTCAGTTTGYAGGTAAATGKGCCRTCTAAGAAAGATAGGTAAGGTTGTSTTTAATCYGTRTTTGAGRCCAAATTKCTCCTTGTGAAGAAGCCATTGGYATGGGCTGCAAGTTCCTAAGGTGAGACTCCTCTGTATGTTATTTTGACCACCCATAATGTATACATTAGTAAAAGTATGAAAGTAACTCTTGGAATATGTGGCAAATCAGGGTTACTTATCTCTGCTCTCCAGGAGGCCGTTGCTCTGCAGAAGGTTAACAGCAGTCAAGGAATAGGAGAAAATGATGAGAAGCCATCAAATAGAGAACTGCAGAACTGGCTACCTAGCACAAAGGCACATCGCTCCGTATATATCTGAATTAGAACTGCCCAGCGATATACAAATACCATGGTCTAAGCAGTGCAGGAACCGTTTTGGAGGGAGTGCAATGGGTGTTTATCAGCAAAGCATGAGTCAGCTTTAAACTGCAGATTTCAAATCCAGTTGTGCATTGCTTATGCAAAAGTCTGCCTGTTCCTCAGCTTCTAGAAGCTGAGCCCTGAGGAGTTACATTTTACCTGTGTAAGATGCCTTCAGATTGTCAAATTGTTGCTTAATTAGTTTATTTTCTTCTTTGCTCCGAGGGATAGTGTATTATTTATTCAAAGCTCCCAGGCATTTGTTACTCTGSATTTACCTATTTTGTCTTCAAAATGACCTAACGTTGGCTAGCCTCTAGGGTGRTATGAAGCATACCTTTCTGGCAGAGACAGTGGTTCAGACTTGACTAATGGTTGAAGAATAGCAGCAATAATAATTAAAGTGCTCTAAAACTCTCTTGGGTTCTGCTGTGAAATTAGACTGTACCCCTAAAATTCCAGGGGAAGGGCRTAAATTTCAGTTCTGTCTATCCAAAAGGGGAACGTTTGTCTCATGCAGCAGCTGGAGTGAGCCTGTATCCTCTCCATGGATGTTTCATTAGGACRTGGTTCTCCCAGAGGTTCACAGTGCAGTTTACATTAAACTTGAGATAAGRATGACACTGAAGCTTTGCTCCTGGATTTTGTATGCTGTCTGAAAATATATACATGACCTACAGCTGGTTTATTGGCTTATTGCCTGAGCGTTATTAACCCAAGTGTGCCCAAGAGATGGGGAATTTGTATTCTGTTTGYTCATTGAGGAGTACTCAATTCCTTTGCATGACAGGTCTGGGCATCTCTGGAAGCAGCGGGGAAAGGTTTCTCAAAACAAATGTTTGAAGCAAATCCTCAGGATGAACGGAGTGAATGTGTCCATTTATAGGTGAGATATGAAGAGCATCATTGTGGCCCTCACTTCAGTCTGCTGGGTGGTTGGTTAGTGGGAATAATCTGTTATCCTAACGTGGACCACAGAGTTTTAGATTTCTTTCTGATGGTAAATTATTTTTGGTCTCCAGACACTGAGGTTGTGACTCCCAAATTTCTATAGGAAAATAGGAAAAAGCACCAGAGAAAGAAGAGTGATCTAAGGAGGGCATTGGGCAGGAGCAGTGTTTGAGTGCTCACGTACAGTGGCCATAGGTACATGAATGCAGGAAAATACCAGCCTAGGTCCTTAGCCTGTTCATATTTAGAATTACACTGAAGCACCTTGCTTGRTTTGTGATATATGCCTAATTTCTTTCAATATGAGTGAGAGGAGAGCATATGCTACCTGTGAATGTGAAGCAGGGTAGGAGCTTGTAAAACCTGTCAATACAAAAGCTTCCCATACGTTGAAGTGCTTTGCTGCAGTGAAATGAGTGCCTTGGTTATTTACTCTGTGCGAAACAGCARGTGTGCCTGGATTTTTAAAATTTTGTTTTTATTTCTAAATAACCAAAATCAAATTAAAATGCAGGAGTTTTCTGGAGTGCCTGGAATGAATAAAAGGTGKTGTTAACATTTAACTTGTAAATGGATGAAATTGTTTAATACTGTGCTGTTCACCTCYAGCTAGCCTTTAATTTAAACAAAAACTATGAAAGTGCGGTTAGGCTCCAGTCCAATGAAGCACTTAAATATGTTGCTGGTTTTAAGTGTGTGAGTAACCCTAGTSAAGGGAAGGCATGCTTGAACAGGACTCTTCCCAAAATACTTAAAATGTACCAAGAAGATTCCTACAAGTRTCACTGGGAAAGATGCAGGAGGGCGTATTGCCTGAGCAGAACTTCAGCATCGGACTGTGATAGGTTTTGCCGGAGTTGTTTTTGCCTGGTGATTTGTTCTGTAGGGTCCTTTTCCAAGGTCYGCTGGGATCTTTGGCTGTGCTGATCTTCGGATAAGCTCTAAGGAAGCTCAGGCAGCTTCCCCAGTGAAGTCCATGCAGCGCRTGCACCTCTGCTCCTCCTCTGTGCCTGCTGCCTCTCCGAAACCTGCGGCTGCTGCCGCCAGGTCCTCTGCTCCTCGTCAGAGAGGGCAGCCCAGCCCCATGGATTTAATACCCCYGTTTTCAGTGCTAAATCAATGTTCTTTATGCATTTGTTCTTGGAACACCAGACTATTTGAACCATAATTCTTCCCACATACCATAAACTTGGTCTGTTTTCACTCTGACAGAAACCAGTCTATTTAAAGCAAGAGAAAAAACCTGTGACTACTGTTTAAACTTTTCAAGGCCGTTGCTTGTTAAATCAGTTGGCTTCTGCATCAGCTCCAGACATGAAGCACTCTGATTATCAGAGTCACGCTCCCTTTTTGGGAGCCTCATAACTGCTGGGACGGGGGGTATTAGCAGCTTCTCACTGTTGTCTCAGTGTTGCAAACTCAGGGGGCTTTGCTTGTTTCATGACGGACCTCCTGTTTGTATGTTTACTCCTCTAAACATCCTGTGTTTCTACATGAGTAGAAAGAAACATTCTGCTGTAGAACTAGATTTGACCAGAGACTAAAGTAGGTCTCCTGTGAAATGCACTGAAGCCCATTAAAGAAAAGATTGTTTGCCAAACATTGTTGTATGTCCTCCCGAGACCATAAAAAACATTGTTAGCTGAAGYAATAGTGGGAAATGATTGCATTCCTCTATCCTCCTCCTCCCTGCCACATGCAACGTGACCGCAAGCCCTTAATGAAATCYGTGAAGAGCTCTACGGTAGTTACCTTGAAAACTTTTTTATTGCCCTACATTTCTAGGTAACGCTGTGATACTCTGCCTTTGTCCAGCATTAACCGTGCCAGCTGAGGGATTGAGATAGTCAACATTAAACAAAGATACCTTGAATTTTTAATATTAAATAGTCAAGGATAACTTCCAGTGTTTACATATTATTACCAGAATAACAAATAGCTTCAAGGATACAGCAAGCTATTCTGTGCAAATGGAAAAYGGTTACTTTACTCTTATACATTATTTATTGAAAATTATTCCTGTGTTTTTGTCCACTCCACTATTTTTTAATTGTGTCTGGCATGAACTTCAAGAGTAGAGAGATTGCCACCGAACATGGTGTCTTAGAATGGGTAGTTTTAGACACTTTTAGATATTTGGGCTGTTAACCTTCTCGGTCTCTGCAAACACACTAAGATTCATTGTTACTTTACCATAAAGATCCTTTTGGGAGATCTTGATGGATCCCCTTGAGTGGCAAAGCACTTCTCAGTGGGATGATGTACTGGAAAACAGCATTGGAAATGCAATCCAAGCTGATTTCACATTGCTAGTTGGTGAGTAACCACGACTGGTGACAATAGTAGGAGATGATGCCACAGGTAAGCAGCCCATTCAGTGAATGTGTTCTAGGAAAGATATTCTGGCTTCTTGAATAAACTGTCCTGTTGGAACCAAGAACAAGGGTCTCCCCAAAATCACAAGAAGCGTCATATTTACTGTCCAATAAATCACATTAAATTGTGCAGCAAACACGGCATCTGGCATTTAGTTGGTCTCTCTTTCAAATTTAAGTGTAGTACCATTAAAAATGAGAATAAAGTTACCTAGGGGATGTAGGTTCTTTGGGGAATTTTGAAGAGCATTTGAAAGCAGACTTCTCTGCTAATTTCCAATCCGCCTAATGCTTTGTGATGCTGCATGCATACAGCCACAGGCAGATCTGAATGGGCACACTAGGGGATAGAGTGGAAATTTCTTGCAGATGGTATTTCAAAACATATTAGTGATTCAAGTTATGTTGCCAAAAAGAAGACAAATACTTTTGACTATAGAAAGATCTGAGCATGAGTTTTTAGCTGTCTTTCATGCTAATGAAAAGGGCTTGTTTTAAAATTGAGTGGAAGTAGTTCTAGCATATTTTATGCCTAAATAGATGCAAGTATTAGATCATGATAACATGTTTCTGATGATATTTTCCTGAGAAAAGTCAGAAATAGCTCCCTGAGTTATCCAGGCTCTTATTTTATATGTGAAGCAGCTACTTTTGAGGAGTCAAAATAATCTGAAATCTATGGGGTTGATACTGTTTGCAAGTGGGGAGCATGTGTACATGTTAACCATTGGGTCATCAGTCCCTGATTGGCAGTTCTTAAGGCTTTCTACAATACAAATCACATAAATTTGACTGAGAGGAGGAAGGAATCCCAGRCTGGGAATTTAATGAAGAAACAGAAAAGGACAGAAAAGAAAGACTATTTAACCCTCAGGAAAACCCTGTCTTGCATTTCTCAATGTAACTTGATGGAGAGCATTGTCCTGTTTGAGGATCAGCCTCTCTGCTGGCTTAAGTGATTCTCTTTATTACAGAACAGAAACTCCTGTAAATTTGGATTTTTATTTTTCCTTAGGAGAATGCATAGAAAGGAAAGAGTTCTAAGGTTAGGAAGGGTTTTATTTTAATAAAGCCACCACTGCTCTTGCTCATTCTGCATGTCGTACAGGCATGAAGTCCAGTTGTTCATTCTGAGAATGTGGGGAATTCTTGGGAGCAGAAGGGTGCTGGGAAATGCATGTTCCTATTGCGAGGGGAATTAATGTGATGGTTAGGGCACAGGAGTTATTTTGGGGGTTGATTTCACATAGCRCAGGTTAATCAGCCTGTGCAGACTGTCATTCTCCTAATTCCTCTGTCAGGGTGCRTTTAGCAACCTGGTATCTGTTGAAACACCTTTTGCTAAATGTTCACAGGAGATTAGTATAAAGCTAYAATTGGTCTGAACAAATCATCTCTCACCATAACAAATACAAAGGAGCTTCTGAGGAGAATTGAGAAGAGCTCACCTAAAACTTATTGAAAATAAGATGTTACCTTTTTTTTTCCCATGATGTTTCTGATCAATATCAAGGGAAATTTTTCATGGGTACAGGAAGTATTGGAGGTTAACAAAAGAACTGAGATTTGTCCTGGTCTTTTTGATGGATGTGTGTGATTTATTAGATTTTGGTGTGCAAAATAAGAGGCTAAGTAGGCAAGAGAAAAGAGCTACTGGGAATTCTAACACTACAKGGTAGATTTAATTATCGCTGTTTATTATAATCCTAAAAATTACCATGGACATCACTGTACACCAGAAGAGCGGGGGATGACTGATACTGGTTGACCTCCCTTGTTTTCTCTTTCATATGAAGACCGAAGCACCATGGGATGAGGAACAGATGCGTTATGGACCTGGGAAATGTTAGGGAGGTGTCTTGATCTTCACGAATTTCTTCCCCAAGACTGTTGCTGAAGCCTTGGGAACAAAGACTGTGGCCAAGAGAGTGACTGCAGTCAAATCATAGTTGGCTAAGTTGACAGTTCTGTAGCCTCTTCTTTGGCTGCTTGTGGTCAGCAGTTGAGTCCTGTGCTGGCAAAGGATGTGTTGGTGAGTTGTCGCATTTCCCCTGTTGTGTTGGTGTAGAACAAGAGAGTAATGTTGGTTTATTTCTGCATCTGAAAAGTTATTGTTAAGTCTAGCAATAGCTGTAAAGCCTCAGTTGGACATTGAACTGCCTTCTAAATTTAGCAAGTGAGCTGTCATAAGTYTTTCTGTTGTTCCCGTGTAATTCATAGCAATGTTTAGGTACTGAAAGGTATGCGTGAATGTGAGCTAGATTTGAGTCTGGGGTTCGACTGAGGTCACAATATGCATTGATCTGGTGGTTAAAAGTAGCRTTTTCTAGCAGTAGTAAACAAGGATTGAATCATCTTTTTAAGTATTTTTTTCATCCTTCCGTTGACCGTATTTGCAGCAATGGGCTGTTCCTCCTCTTCATCCTTCTGTGGTTAGAAAATGTGAACACAGACTACTGTGCAGTCACTGCAGTGTGGAGCGTGTTGGGTTTGCTTTTGTGGTGGAATGGCAAGGGAGATTGCTGCAGGCCCCWAAAGTTTGTGAAGGAGAGAACCTTGCTGTCATTTCCATCCCAGTGGTTCATTGGAAAAACATATCCTGTATTATATACTTTAAAGATTCATGRAGCAGCTTTAATCTTGTTTGCATTTCTTCCTGAAGGGTAAAGCTGTCAGAAGTCTCTAAATGTATTGCCAAATCCATTTCCAAACTCAGTATATTAAGGTCTGCAAGCAAAACTCATTTTTGATGTTAGCAAGCTTACAGATAGGAGAGAATGCAGGGGAACGGGAGTAGGAAAGACTTTCTTTCCCTGGTAATCTACTGAGCATCCAACACTGCAGTAGTACCAGCCCATGACGACAAATAGTGCAACTCCAACAGACTGGAGGACGTGCTCAGATAAAGAGGAAACTTCACACACTTCTGTTAGATCTCATACAGATAGAGCAAAAACAGTCAAAGAATGAATGAAGGTTTAGACAAAAGATTTCCTTTCCTCTTGTGCTTGCAAACCCACACGGCTGCCATGAGCTGGCTGATGTGCAGCTGAGAAGCTTTTGTTTTCTCATTGTCCCAGTTTCTAATCTGCAACCTTTCCTTTGGTAGTTCATGTTTTTTACAAGGTTTTGGCCTGTCAGCTCAAGAACCTTTCCATTTTCTTTACGCCTGTGTAGACAGTGCTCACAGTTGGTCTTAAGGGGCTGAGAAATGTTAATCTTAGAAACCAGTTCAATGCAAGGGAGACCACGAGTGAAAATCATCTCAAGAGCAGAGAAAAAGGATCTGACAACCAACTCTGTCATGWACAAAGGAAATACCTCTGGGTTGCCAGCCAGGCTCTGCGGTGGCCAACGCAAGAGGAAAAAACCTCAAAGATTCTTCCCAAGACAGTAGCGGGATGCCTCAGGCTTGAGGCTTGGTGTGTTGTAGGAAAGGTGCCTGAAGGGCTGTTAAACATATCAGGTCTAATCCATCCTCAGTTGGTCCATGGAAATGATTCGCTGTGGCATCATCAGCCTTTGCTTGGAATCTCTAGTCCTGAACAGATCTACTGGCATGTTTCTCTCTGCAGCRCGCACATCTGCCCTGGAGAGCAGCATCGCTCCTCGTGTGCACCTGAATTCAGGGCTGGTTGTGCTCTTTAAGAGCTGATGACAGATGTCCTGATGTAGAATCACAGTAACAGCAAATGTGGGCAAAGCCTGGCCAGCTAGACCATTGCTAACTGCCACAGAGCTCAAATCTCTGCTCTTTGATAAGTTCTTGTGAACTCAGTGGTGTTAGACAGATGTTAATGAGGTCAGGATTTGACTTTCAATTGTTGTAATTGTCCTCGCTYACCCAGTGGCTACAATTCGTAAGTGATCAGACCTAAAGCAGGAGTGCGTTGAGGGTTTGGCAGGGCTCCCTCCTCCTTGGCAGCGAGTTGGGTTTAGCTCCGCGCTCTGCAAGCGTGGCGACGAGCGTCCGCACCGGCGAAGGGCTGCTTTGAACACCAGGGTGCTTTGCTGCGTGTTGTTAGTGCTGCCAGAGGTGGATGATYTCCTACATTCCTTAAGTTCTTTTGGTCATCAGTTTGAAGAATGTAAGGGTCTGTCTTCTGGAAGACCTTCATGGAACACCACAGCACATGGCTGTGGAAGGGGAAGATGCTGCTCTATTTTGCTCTGAAAGTCAAATCAAGTTAGTCTGAYATGCCCTAGAAGTCGCAGAAAGCAGAACTTCACGTTCATGCCTTCTCTTTCATGTTGTCTTTCTGGACGAATGCACAGTTTTGCTTGTGGCCCAGAGATGTCAGGAATCCCGAATGTCACCAGAAACAGGTGATGTAGTTAACTGGGCATCGCAGTTTGTCACAGGTGAGAAGCGATGCCCAAGTGGTGCAAGCTCCAGGGCACCTAGTGGCAAGTGTAATAGTCGTCATCACATAGCAGCTCTAGGCTACTCTGTGTCTCTTGTGTGGCCTTGTGTTCAGCTTGCAACTTGCCCCTTCAAATGAGGAAAACCAAAACTTGTGGATCATGGAGTGGCATTGCTTTACCAGCAAATACCCCATAACCAGTAACAAACCATTCATTGGTTTGTCATGGGACAGTGGGCATGGTCACTCCTTGATGGTGAGGCATAAGTGTGTGTGACTACTGCTGTCGCTGCTTGGCTTGGAGTGTCAACTGCTGGTTACGGTTTCTTGGAATAAAGGAAGTATTAACTGTAAATTGCTGCAGCTGGTATCTAATTACAGAATACCCTGGGAAGCATTTGGGCGCCAATCCAGCAAAGCACTTAAGCACCCACTGATTTTTTAAGAGAAGGCCCCTTTGCCTGGAATTGCTGGTTGTTCACAGACATCCTCTGGAGTGGCTGCTAGTGGACCAGTGCTTTTCCCTGACAAGCTCAGCACATCTATCTCATTTTCTGAAATGACTGAAGGAGGTGAGAGTCCAAGGTTGACTGGAAATCTGCAGGAAATAAACTCCTAAATCACTGATATGCTTTGAAAAGTTTTCTCAGCTGGACAGGGTTTTTTTTTCTGCTGTTCTTCAGCCTTGCTGTAATAGATAAAATTGCAACACTTTTTTAACCTCTGCCAAATTCTGAGAACTGCTTTGTTCATCCAGGTATTCCTGTTGCAATTGGGTTACTCTGGATATTCTGATATGTAGTGATTGGAGCACTCTTTTCCAAAAACAGGCAAAAGCAGCTTCTSTGCTATATCCTGCTGACGGAAGAAGAATTCACAGAAAGAAGGTTATAGTCAAACTGGCTTTACCCAGGAGCAATAATGAATGCAGAACAGCCTGTTAGCAAAAGCAGCCCTGCAGTGTGGATGGTCTTTGAACCCCAAAGCAGGAATAGAGCCCTGTAAACACAAGAGCACCTGGAATCATTCTTTGGATAATAATGTGTTGATTTAATATGAGGAAGGGCCGATCAAAAGCAAAGGTTATGATTTAGATGTTTCTTTTTAAACGTTGAGTTGCAAATACTGATCTTCTCAGAACGTATGTGAGATGAGAGAGGAGTAGAGCTGGAGATTAGCTCTACCTAATCTGTCAATCTGGGCAGAAAAGTAGGTCTTGGTCTCCAGGGGTTCCAGGCCACTTATGAGAAAACGCTAATACTTTTTTTTCCTTCACAAAAAAATCAGCAAAATTTCTTGATCAGAAGGCAAACGAAACCCAGGGTAAACCACTGAGGTCCTGCACTATTTCAGTAGTTCCCAATTATTTGCTAGCCAAGACACTTTACTCTTTACTTTTTTGTCAAGAAGGTGTGTGTACCAGAGCAGGGGCAGCTCCTGTAAACCTCTCTCCTTGTCCCAGGTTTATTTTTAGACTGTRTATCAGTCGTGCATTGAAGTTGGACACAGTGATCTTCTTTCTGGCGCAGACCACTAGCGAGAGGCCAGGATTTAGCCTTAGTAACACTGTAATCAATGCCAAGTATTCCAGGTCTCTCGGCAGAAAGTTCTGGGATGACTAGGAATTATGAATAATTGCTCTTTTCTAGAATTCATAACCCATTTCCAGAGGTTACCCGACAGTCAAGTGGTTGCTCTCCCTGCCACATCCAATAACTGAGGATAGTGAGGAGAAAAGTGATCATTATGCCAAAGTAATGAGCCAAGAGGTCAGAAAGTTTCATAAGAGCAGGAAAAGTCATTTCCTGTGATATCATTAACAGTATTTTAGAGAGCAGGTTTAGTAATTGCTATGGTAATTCTGAATGGCTTTTGACTGTGAGACYATGTAGGTAATTTTTTAAAGTTAGCATCTTTGCTAGTGGGAGAGAATTTCATTAAAACAAAACAGCGGGGCACTGCAGAGGGGCAYGGATGGGCCTTGGGGACGGCAGCATCTCTGCTCTGTGCTGCGTGACTTTGCAGATCTTTCCTCTGGGCCTCAGTTTTTCTGCCCAAAATGGTCTGTGGTGACTTGCAAGCACCAGTAAGCAAGCGCATGGGGGAACTGGGAATCTCAGGAGCTAGCTGGACACCAAAGTGATGTCACAGGACAAATGAGTTTTATAATTATCCCACTATAGACARGTCTGTAAAACAAATGAACCTCATATGTTTGTTACTGCTGTGCAAGCAACAAATCAGAAATGGATGCAAATGAAATGCTTTTTTTTTTTTTTTTCTGAAATGCTTTTTTTGAGTTTGTAAGCCCAAAGTTGTGCAAGTAGCTCCTGGTTTTACAAATACGAGATCTAACTCGGGGTTAATGGTAGCGCTCTGGAGTGTTTTTTTAGAGCAGAGTTGTTGATTCTCCCGTAGCTTTCATGAGAACCTTTCAAGAATCTGCACCCTCCTACAAATCTGTATGCATGCAGATACACTTCCGTTTTCACCAAGCTTATGAAAAATGAGCTGCCCTCAGCTGTGCTGCTTCTCTTCAGCTTTTGCCCAGTCTTCATTTGCACTCAAAGGAAGCTTTGCCTCAGGAGTGCTGTTGATCCAGGTAGGTCAGAAAGAACAGGGTGGCAAATCCACATGCGCAGAAGACCGAAGGAGGATGGGAGGACCACGCTCAGTGTTCTGTTGGAGCTTCACCTCTTCCTCTCTTCCCTCCAGGTGCAAACAGATGACTTACCCTGATGACCTGCCCCAGATCTCCGTAGTCTTTATCTTTGTCAACGAGGCGCTGTCCGTCATCCTGCGCTCTGTGCACAGCGTTGTGAATCACACCCCGTCGCACTTGCTCAAAGAGATCGTTCTGGTGGATGACAACAGTGACAACGGTGAACACACATGACTTTAGTTCCTTTCTTTTTTTTTTTTTCCCTAAATGCTGTATCCTTAATGCAAATCAAATCCAAAGGGACTTTGTTACTTCAGGCTGGACTGCTTTCTTGAAATGTTGGGCTAAAATAGTACTGAGTTGGTCTGCATATGAACAGTTGGGGGAGGAAGATCTTAAATGCAGCCACTGATCTATGGCCTAGTAATAAGCCCAATCATAAGCTGATATAAATTAATTTACCTCCTTTGAAGTCAGTGGACTTAAAAGGCTTTGTACTTTTGATGAGATGGTCCATTGACCAGTTTCACAAAGCCGTGCCTAAATATTACTTATTTATATAAGAAATATTATGTGGATAAACCTTGCTGGTTTCATTGGAATTGCTCTCAAGATGAATGGCATTTGCGCTAGTAGTCTTAATGCAGAAACAAACCCTTTCTCCAAATTTTCAGGTCCAGAACATCATCATCCTTAAGTTTTAATTCTGCTTCCAAGGAAAAGTAAGATTACAGATCCTCCTCAAAGATAGTTTCAACTCTCTACATAGAAGAACACCTTGCTTTTGCTTCGTTTATGTGGATGCTAATAACACTATATTTTACTTTTTTTTTTTTCATGTAGGAAATAAATTAGTTACACGAGTGAAATAACAAAATGGACACACAGCACCTGCAGTTCGCGGGTCACGTAATTAATTCATGTAAAAATAGCACTTCTATTAACAACCATCAAAGTGAAAACACGAATGAGCATGTGTAGGCTGGTAGCAATCTGTGTGTTTTGTAGGACATTGAAATGAAGCTGAATAAAGCAATGAAGGAGTTCTGCCCTTTCTGCACCTTAATGCCTGAAACTGAGCAGAGAAAGAGGAATCTGTTTGAAATGTTCAGTGTCTGCTCAGTTGAAAGATAAAAACTGGTGTTGGGGAGCCTAATTAATTATATTTAAGGGGAAAGCCTGGGAATTAAGGAAAATGGATTCTGATCTAAATTAAGTTTTGGCCCCAAATCCATTGATGGTACTTGTCAAACTCTTCATGGCCAGGATAAATCAGAAAAAAAAAAAAAAGTATCTTCCATGTTATAAGACCACGGGGTGACACTTGCTCTTCTAGAGGTCACTTGCAGCCTGCAGGAGATGCTCAGTGTGTTGGAACAGTAATTATTTAAAAATATTTAGACAAACTCTCTCTCCAAAACTACACGGACATCCTTGGGAACATATTATATACCCCTATGAGTCAGCACTAACTGCTGTGTCTGATACGTGCATTCTCCTAGTTGATACCTCTGGAGCTATAGTTGTAGTACTTGGTTTGTATCTGTGAAGGTGACTAAAGATTAGGCAATAGTGAAGGATTTCTTTCCCTGTCTATTGGTGGATAAATCAGATTTAAATGTAATGTCGCAAGGCTCTGTTTTTCTAATTCTGATTTTATGTTTGTTTCTTTGCCCTGCAGTTGAGCTAAAATTTAATCTAGACCAATACGTCAACAAGCGATACCCAGGCCTGGTGAAAATAGTGCGCAATAACAAACGAGAAGGGCTGATTCGAGCCAGGATCCAGGGCTGGAAAGCAGCAACTTCGCCTGTTGTTGGCTTCTTCGATGCTCATGTGGAGTTCAACGTTGGCTGGTAAGACGTTTGCATGGCAACGTTCTCATCTTTTACACTCGGTATTCCCGCGGGGAGAGCAGTAGCGTGACACCGTGCCCTGCCTCTCGCAGACTGCAAAAGAGATTTGCTCAGCCACGGGGGAGCTGAAGGACTGCAGGGGTGCGGTGGCTGTAGGCTGGTGTTATCACATTAGCAATTGCATTGGAATAATATCCTTGATGCAACATCACTGGCAGTCGACTGCTGTCCCGGCTCTGCCCACTGGAAAAGGAAGCGATTTAAAGTGCTGTGAACCAGGGGCCAGTGGGGAAATACCTCTCAAGAGCTTCCTGCTCAAGGCAGCTAGGTGCTTTCAAGTACTCGTATTTCATCTCCTTGTCATTTTCTATCATTTTTTAGAAAGATGGATACAAACGTGATTTCCTCATAAGTTTTGTTGTGTTTGCATTTGAGGGAAGCATTGAATTATCTCCTGTATTTTTAATGGAAGTTGAGATTAGCACACCTTTCCTCATCCTCTTTATATTGCTCCCCTTGCAAACCAAAACTCTAGTAAGCAGTTTTCCGCCTAATGGGCCAGATCTTCACTTGGAGTAAATCTTTGCAGCACCACTCAGTGGCCAGTATTTGGCACTGCTGGAACTCGGGACTGGACTGATACCTACAGTCAGCTGGAAAGGGGCTTTGGGGACCTACAGTGTGTAAAATGTTTATTTTTGAAAGTGGTGCTGCTGTATGATAATGATGATGCRGGATTATGGTGGAGCTGATTGTGCTCTGCTGTTCTGGGAGATACCCTGAATTTAAAGCTTAAAAATAGCTGCGCTTACAGCCAGGGAGAAACTTAATTGCAAAGGAATGGAGTGTTTATTTTTATATGTTCATGAATATCTTTATAAAATTGAAGCTGCAATAAAGTAAGTCTTGCTATAGTGCACCTGGTTTATATTCACCCTTTCTTTTTTCTCATCAAGGGCTATATTTAACAGTTGTAGTAATTTTCTGTAAGGTTAATAGCCAAGCTTAATTAATTTACTTTCAAGCAACTGTATCTTTCAAGTCATTGCAAATGTTAATATAGGGTAGTATCAGCTACTGGACAGAACGTGGGACTGAAACCTGGTGGTGCTGAGAGTTCGTGCTCTGACTTCTCTCCTGGGCACACTCAGGAAAACACACTTACAGGATCAGTTGATTCATTCAACTGATACAGCTGTTTTTCTAAAACAAAGACCTTCTTATCCCCCTTGTGCTGAGATAGATTCTGCTTTTTTTTTTTTTACTTTTGTTTTTGCAACAAGGATGGTCAGTCCCTCCCAATTTTCTTCCCTGAGCTTTATGGACACATCTTCTTGCCCGTCTCTTCTGTGCCATCTTCCACTCTTTGGTTTTATTGGACAATTGCAGCAGTAAGTGAGCGTGTGTATATTCATATATCAGAGGCCACATGGATTGCTCCCCCTCAGAGATGTCTGCAGGTTATTTGTGAGTCAATTAAAAAGAAGCCAATTCCTTTTCCTGCAGAAAAGAACATTAGCTTTTCGTTTGGTTTATGTTCCATCTATAGTGCAATTTTAGTTTTCCACTCAATGGCTGTTTTATCTGCTTAATCAGTTGGCAGACTAATTCATAAAGAATGTGAGGAGGCCTCATCACTTTCTTTTGAAACATGCAGGACCATGACGACAACAGCAAAAACTTTACTTTAAACAATTATTATTGCATTTAAGAGTCAGCTTTTGCCTTATAGTGGGGAATTTTACAGGCTCTCACAGCAAAACTCTCCAGGGGTACTTCTAAACCAAAATAAAATGTAGTAGGATATATATTAAAAAAAAAAAAAAAAAACAAAAAAACCAAACCTTTACAACCTGGCAGATCAAATTAACTATTGAATTAGCTTAATTGCTGCTTTTTTTTGCCTCTCAGGTGTTGAAATATATTAGTACAGAGCAGAGATTTTCAACCAACCTGTTTGCCTTACCAATTTTGGTAGAGTGAGCTAAAACTACTACTCAGACAGCAAAATTTGAGAGGACTAAGTAAAACTAAGTAAACTACCACCCAATTCATCACAACCAATTCACAAATGGAATTGAGACGTGTGTAAATGAAAAGTGTGTAAAAATTTCCCTGCACAGTTGGTGAAATTCTGCCCGTTCTGCAGTAGTGCTGCTTGCAGTGTCAGCTGAAGTCAGTGTCTAGAGCAACAGCCCAGCAGAACCAATAGCAACGTTAATGCTCTGAGCTCTCAAAATACATCCCTGAATATTCACTGCTGGAGACGTCCTTCCTGGCTGCTCCTCTCTCTGTTCAGAAAGGCAGTGGGACAAGTGTCCTGGGGTTGCACCATTGTGAAGGGAAATACTAATGGCCAAGAGATGAACAGGAGCAGGGTGGAAGGTGGCCCTAGGAAGACAGCAGGATCATTCTGCAGCTCCATTTTATTCTTGCTCCCGGCAGGGCTCAGCAAGGACAGTGGCACATGGACAGGCTTAAAACCCCTGGCACTTGTCAAGTACACTCATTTCAGTCTTAGCATAAAGCAAAATCTGCTCCCCCGCTGTCCAGTTAGCGCAGAAAAGACAAGATTTTTTTTTTTGCCAGTGCTCTTGGAAATTGCTGTTCTTTGGTCCTCAGTCCCAATTAGTTTTCTATATATTGTACAGCTGTGATGGGGAGAAGTAGCTCCTTTCCCTCTGCCTGTATTTTTAACTGTGATTTCCAGGGAAAGCCATGTTAGGCAGTTGTGCTGTGAGGGAAATGCCTCTGTCTGTCAGTCTCCAGTTTCAGCCAGATTTGACAGCAGGCGAAAGGTCTCCGGGAGATTATGTTCCTAGAGGAGCTGTGGAAGCAGGCAATTGAATAGTGCTCCAAATCAGCACCGCCGCTGACAGGCTGCAGCGGGTATTCATAGCGGGTAGAGCTGTTAAAAGCACCCCAAATATGAGGTAATGGGGGTAAAACATTGCACCTGATCAGCGCTGTGATCTGTGCAAGGAGGGAGATGGCTGCGGTGTGCCAGGCCTCACAAGGTCCAATATTCACCAACCATATCTGATGCTTCCTAATTTTCTGTCCTGTGTTTTATAGGCAATACACTTTCAGAGTAGGAAAAGGCCAGAAATAGAGTCAAATTTAGATGGGAAGAGTGAATGGAAACAGATGGTTATGGGATAATATCTTTGTTGCAATACTAAAAAGCTCCAATGAATGGGAAAATATAGGAGGACTGGAAAGGCAAATACTTCTGCATTAAAAATATATCTTTGTGGAAGATTGTACGTTCCTGTCTGAGCATATATGCAAGTCTGTTAGGTTCAGTTTTGCCTTTGTACCACTCAAGATTTCAGTAGTCCTGCTCTGTGAGTTTTGTATTTAGTCCACCCATTGTGTATGAAGCAACGCACAGTAGCACTGGGTACAGAGCATCTCGTCCCAGCCACTAATTGTATTGCAGGAGACATAGAGCGTTATACAACCTCCTGCCTTAGAGAGATGGGAGAGAATGTGGCAAGGAGAAGTGGGCTACGTGATGGTGGGGATCAGAAAAGGAGGACAGCAGAGATTGGGTGTTAATTTGCTGGCTGAGAAAGAGGACATGTCGAGGGAAAGAGGGTAAGTGAAAGACAGAGATGACAATATATTGACAGCCATAAAGACAGTGCTAGGAGGCATAAAAGACACTATGATGGAGTATTATACTTGCTTCCTATCTTAGGAAATGCTTTTGCACATATCACAAAGGCAATATTGGAGCACTGAATAGAGTTATGCAGTATTGTAGTAATTAAAATTTTGCCAGACAAAGGGGGAGTGTCAGTGAGGGAGCAGTGAAATACAAGAATTTCATAAAAAAAAAAATTCAATATACCAGAGAGACGGGGAGAACCTGACATAAGAAAGGACCTGAATTACATGTCTAGTATCTATCAGTCTGTGCCACACACAGACCATCATTATAGATTATCCCTGAAGTTGGCAGTGCTTTAGAAAGATAGAAAATGGGGATTTTAATGAGCTAAGAAGAAGAGCTAAAGATCAAGATTCCCAGGTCTGTGGATAATACATTGTAGGAGCTATTTTATACTGTAATGTGTAGTACAGTTTGTTGTAGCAGCTCTAAGAAACAGGTTCTCAAAAAAAGTATGTGAAGGAAGGATGGAGCGGATTTCCTCCTAAACTTCAACTGGTTTTGTTCATCCCATCTACTCTGTAATGCCACAAGTGCTTTGCTCCCCACTAAAAGTTGCCCTGTTAGTGTTTTCAGGCAATACATTGTAAGCTGGTCTCTACCAGCAAGTGAACTCTCCTGTTGCTTTTCCAGTTGAGCTTAGATGACTGTTCGGACCTTCTCCAGGGTCCTGATGGATCATTCCTCCTAATGGAAGAGTACCAAAGATGAGGGTAGTAGCTCCTAGTCCTTGCCCTGTGCAGTCCCTCCTTTGCACAGGGTTCACAGGTATCATTCCTGCTGAGGACACAGTTTATTACAATATCCCTGGTATCATGTTGAGTTTCACTTGGGAAGTTTTATTTAGATGTTTATGCGGATGCAAAGGAGAGGACATGTTAGTTGAAGGAGCTTCTCTGTTTCCAAAGCCTTTACTACTAGCTTAGGATTGATTTGGTAACTTAATGGAATACATTTCAGGTAATAAAAGTGTCCCAGTATTAGCTGAGTAAAGGGGGMCATGTGGGCCCTTCAGATGTATGGGGAAGTGCCAGCTCTCATTCAGAACACATGCCAGAAAAGCAGCTTCAAATATTCCTCTATCTAAACAACCTCGGCCGTTCATTGAAGCATCCTCATTGCTTTTCAGTGGTGCAGAAAAGAGCTTTTCAGATTTGGCAGTCAAATGCTGATCTTTAACTTTCCAGCAGGTGTTTGTGCAGCGTTCACCCCATTCTGGCCAGGAGGCTGCAGGTCTGCAAGCTCACAGGGCCTCGAGGAACGCTGATAGAGATGTCAGGTGCAACAGATGGGGAATTTGCTCTCTCCTCTTAGAGGGAGAGGAATGGAGTATAATCTTTTTCAGTGCTCTGAACACTTACTTACAGGAAAGGTATTCTGCATGAAATATTCCTCACTTGGCTTCAGTGGAGAATTATATGTGTCTGTAGATTTGCTTGTCTGCGTCTGATAAATGCATATTGGCAGTGAAAGCCACATGTAAACTCACATGCAGAATAAGCTTTCAATTTACACAGCTATTTTCCCCCTAAATCTGTGTTAAGGTTTTACTTCATGATAGCAAGCAGTGCTGCAGCCAGAGTGAAGGACAGAGTTAAACCCGCTCAGCAATAAAATCTAACAGGTCAGACTGTGTTATCTTTCATTATATGGAAGAGAACTTGCCAGAAGAAAATCTGTTTCGTGAAAGATAAACAAAATAAAAAAGGAGGGTGGAGGATATTTTTAGTTCTTCATTTATGGTTGGAATAAAAGTTAGAGTAATGAGAATAGAAAGGAAAAAATTAAAAAGACAGATATGCATCTCTGAACAACCCAAAGTTGACYTTCTGTGATGGACAGAATTTAGGAGAAAATTTTCCCAGGACAATCCCTGGCATTAGGAAGGTGTTAGATTTTGGACATATACAGGAGAAGTGTTGTTTTGAAAGAGAAAGGGTTTTCACACATGCMCAATATAGAGGATCTACCTAAGAGCTGACAGGAGCTCTAGGTAGTCAGCTAAGCTCTTCAGTAGACGTGTGGTGACTAAACTTCCCAGATATTGTGAAGACCACTGAAGCAGGAAGGTCATACAGTACCCAGCCTACGGCATGCGTGTGCCCTTAGAGCATGTGCTAATTCTTGCACTGAGCCTTTTAAAAAGTCTGCTTGAAGTCAGCAGGTGGCTTTACATATTTAAAGGGAGAATTATATAATCATGTGTGCTGATGAGCTCATTGCTAACTAATTTCATCTGTGCTTGGGAAGAACCTGATCTTTTTGGCTTTGGGAAAGAAACAGACTTTCCCATTTGCACAGGTACTCAGGCAATGTGATTAGGATGTAGGATGACATACAGTTTTTGTTTGCTGTGATTTCCTCTGGAGTTCAGGCTGTTCTGAGTTGGCCCAGTGTTAAGCACAGAATGCATGTATGCATTTAAGATGTCTTGCAAAGTAGCAGTCTAAATTCCCCTTACAAAATAGACTCCTTTGGAATATTATTCATCTCACCCATTTTCAGTGTCTACCTTATTATGAGAAGAATCTTACTATAAAAAATGGCTATAGCTGCCTTCRTCTGCTGAGCATGAAGGGAGTTCAGGCAATTACCTTGGATATAGAGGTCTGTATTGCAGATATCTGACGTTAAGGGAGAAGAATTCTGTAACTCTTTTAGCTTTTATCTTTACCTGATCTCAGYCTACACTTCAAAGTAAGGTACTTGATAAAATAAGCAGAGAAGGAAGAACTCTAGAAGTAAATGTAGAAACTTCAGAATAACTTTAAGCATTCTGGACCATGTGGTTAAAGGGCTCTGTTTTGTATCAATATCCATGGAATTGAGGGCCGTAARATTTGTCAACTTTTCTTGCTTTTCAAATGTCTGTTTTCTGTGATAGGTATCAATAGGAATGACAGAATTTGGTTGTTATTAAGGGAGGACATTCAGATTTTTGCTTCAAAGAGCGTGCAGTCAGTTTTCCTGCATTTGCAGAGCATACCTGGAGAGACCAGAGGGTGTCCGGTGTCCTCTGTGTCCTGTGATAGGTAGGTGCAAGATCTGGCTAGAGGGTCCAGTCCCTCTGCTCTGTGTCTTCCCTGATGCACCAAGTGTGCCCTAGCAATACTCAAGGGATGCAAGAGCGTGTGTGAGATGTCATCTGGTTTGCAAGGGCCCTTGGAGACAATGTAGGAATGAGGACTCTGGTTATTGTTAATTATCGCGAGCTGACTGTACCAAAAGCGAGGGGTGGGCAGCACACTGCCCCAGATGACTGCAGAACTGSCTAGCTGCACCTCCTTTTTATTCCTCCATAATTCTTAAATAAACACAAATAGGAGACAACAACCCACAGTGGAAGAGCAGCAGGATTTTCTACCCTGTTGTTCCTTCCCCTGGGCTCCTGCTGCATGTTCTTCACTCTCAAGAGTGACCTGCCCCAAGATGATGTGTTTTTACCACAAATAAGAGGAGGGGCCTCCGTCTTGCAGGGGCCTCCTGTTAGTGACATCTAGACCTGTTTGGTATCTTGAAAGCTTCAGTTTCTGAAGCCRGAGGGGAGTGCCAGAGCCTTTTGCTGATGATATACACAGCAATTACCACAGCCACGGATGGAGGCAAATGATTCATGGTGGGAGAGGAGTGKCTGGCTGATGTCTCAGTTATTCTAGTGCGATTTCTTCTGCTGCCGCCAAGCTCATGAGTGCAGATATAATATGAGGAGAACAAAGTAGATTCATCTTTTTCCCATTCCTCCCTGCTTTCTTGGAGTAGCAAGAGTTTTACTGTTGGACACCTGCTGTTGTTTAAAGCAGTTAATCTCATAACTATAATCTTGTGTAAATAACAGAAGCTGCTTATCCTGATTTGGGAGGTCACATTGGCTCTCTCTAGGTCTGCATGAGTGTGCCTAAAGATCTCATGATTTGGCAATCTGAATAATGTACTGAATCTTTCACATTTCTTGTTTCTCCAACAGAAAAAAAAAAGCATCTACTTTGTGTTTGGGGTGTTATTCTTTAAATGCCATGCAACAACAAAAAATTTTTAAAAAGGGGAAAAAAAAAAGATACATGATCCTGCTGATTAAGGAAATATTTTAAAGCCAAAAAGATGTTTAACAATCTGCAAGGGATCAGAGGTCACTGTACAGTGTTTCTGTGGAGGCTTTTGGTGTCTTGCAGGGCTGGGCTTGTGCAATAGAATTCCWGCACCAAAAACTGCCTGTGGGCCCGCGGTGATATGAAAGACCTCAGGCCATTCCAGTCATTGATTTACACTCAGAATAGGCGAAGCAGCGTAACAAAGCAATGTATGTTGCATACGTTATGRACAGTGCTTGTTTGTAGCCTTCCTGGCCAGGCGTCAAGGGAGAAGGCAAGGGGGTTCCTCAGCTCGCACAGTGCTTCCTCTCCTCCCACCTTTCTTGCAATCAGCTTTTCTTTTTTCTTCACCAAACTTCTGTATTCAGTATTACTAGCATCCGATTGATCAAAATCCAATGTCTCTTTTTTTTTCTAGATGAATTCTTATTTTACATTGTTTTGTGATGTTTTATTTGCAGTAGCTCCTCAACAGTAGTCAAAGGCATCACTGAATCTGTATCTGTTTGTACCAATGGATGGGTAGGGAGGAAAGAAGAAGGAACAAGACCTCATTTAAGTAAAATGGAGTCTGTGCACCCAGGATAGGAACATTTTAGCTGTATTCAAGTACAGAGAAAATGCCGTCTTCTTTCAGAAGAGATCAGAAATGTTATGATTCTTCAGACTGATAGTGGAGGATGAAAATGGAGGTTGAATTACTTTCATAACTTGTCCCTTTCTTTTAGCCGACACAAGAAAATATATGGTAACAAATAAAACATAGAGGCAGAATTGAAACAACAAAGGAACAATTGCCTTTTAACCAACAACAAAAGAATAATGAGAAAAAAAAACCCTGTTCAAACTCTGACTACTTCTGTGAATCCCAGCTAAGCCCCATTCCTTCAGAAAAGATAGATGCGAGAGCGCTCTGAAAGATCTTCAAAGCTTATTTCAAGGAGAAACAGTTACAAAAGAGTGAACCGGTGGCTCTTTCTGATGCAGCTGCGAAGCGCTTGCTGCCCTCGTGTAAGCCTGCCACCTCTAYGGATCGCTTTCCCTGTAAATTCAGAGCAACTTCAGACTGCCTTGGCAGCAAATGAATGTTTGCACTGAGGAATGATCCKTTCCTGAAACACTTTGGGATGTAGCTCCTGTTGAAAGCGCATTGATGTTTTAAAGGCTTTTGAAATGACAGCGCGTTTCCTGCAGCTTGCTTGCTGCCTTTGCACCGTCTGGCAATTGAAACCACCTCATCACCAAAGAGGCCTGAGAAGGCTCAACGCGGCCACTCTCGTCATTCAAACTAGATCCGATGGGGTCACGGYTAAAGCCTCTGAGTAGCCTTCAGGCTCATTCAGTGCTGGGTGTGGGTACGGGGGTTCTGCAGCACTGTCAGCAAAGCAGCCCTGTGTTAATCACTAAAGGTGTCCTTGYGGTGTAGCCACCAGGAGGTCGTTTACTTTCAGATGGTGACAGTGTCTCCCCGCACRTGCCCAGTGCCTGCCGAAAGGCCTGATTCTGCAGACATCAGAAGGATTGTTTGGCAAAACTTTGGGTTGTTGAACTGGTAGGGTGCAATGCGGACTAGTGACCGTGAAGATGAAGGGCTGTGTTACAATGCAGCTCCCTGGGGGCGACAACTAACTCATGTGCTGCTGCTGGGTGAGTTATCCCTCGCCAAGCCCCCAGCCTGTTGAGGGTACTGCACCCACACTCACCCTAAGCTGCTTTASGGGCTGCCACCTCCTTGGGTTGTTGCTCGTTAGAGAACTTCAGGGATTGCAAGGAGKTACCTGGGGTCACTGCATGGCTCTAAAACACTTTTCTGTTTTTATTTTCTCAGGGTGGAACCTGCGCTTACCCGGATCAAAGAAGATCGGAAGCGGATCATCTTACCAGCCATTGACAACATCAAGTACAACACATTTGAAGTGCAACAATATGCCAATGCAGCCCACGGCTACAACTGGGGCCTCTGGTGCATGTACATAATCCCACCGCAGGACTGGCTCGATAAAGGCGACGAGTCAGCTCCCATCAGGTACATCTCCCATGCGCCGTCACGTCGGCGCTCCCAGGGTGTCCATCTCAGCTCTCTGCCGAGGGGGGATTTCGGCGAGGTAAGGCTGTAGGTTTTGGGCCGGGATAGGAAAATRAAACCGAGCGAAGCAGAAGGCTCTGCAAAGCCGTGGATGCTCCTGTCACRTGTCAGGGCTATCCAAACACTGCAAGGGCAGAAATACAGGCGCTCTCACTGCAAAACTGTGTTTCACGCCCGCATTGTGGCCCTTAGTGTCTAGCAGGATCTGTCTTTTTATAATTTTTTTTCCCTCCAGCAAACCCTAGCATGAATAATTGAGCCATATAAATGTGTGTGACAAGTGTAGGTATTTTGTATGTAATTTCAAAGAAGCTGCTTTTACTTTGGAGCTTTGGACCTCTGCCCAAACCTGCTTCCCAGCAGCACTAATAGGASATGTGGTAGCCTTGCCTTGTTGAAGGGTTGCTCCTTTCTTGGAGAGCCTTGCATGATTTCTGAGGACTTTTTTCCCCATTGGATGAATTTCAAGAAGAAATAGGATTCATGTAGAGAGCATTTTATTGGTTTTTTTTTTCCTCTGTGAGGTAACATTCTACCTGAGACAAGTGGCTTTTTTAAAAGAAATACCTTTTCAGAAATATTGGTGATGTTCTTAAGAATTGTTACTGTCACAGGAGGAAAACAGGAACGTCAAGAAAAGAGCCTTTTCSCCCCCTTTGTTTGAATTCATGTCTGCTAGCCCTTCCTCTTTGGTGCAGATGGCTGTCTCACAGCTCCGCTGAGATGTACCACACTGGATTGAAGGTTYCTATTTTCAGTGACGGTTGAAATAAATGCTGTAAAAATACGAGGCCTGAACATGCACTTGTGGTTTCTTTGTCCTATATTTGATATTTATTAGGTGGAAATTTACCGCCTTAGAGTTATCTTCATCTTGATGTGTATCAGTCTCATCCTCAAGCTCCTCTGTGTCCTCCCAGTAGAGGCTCTGGCAGAGATGATGCTCTGTTTTCCTTTCCTTCCATCACAGAAGGACCTGTCGAGTCCCGAGTAGTCCATTTCCAATCTATTGCTTTAAACAACATACTCAACTAGAAGTATGCATGTGGCCTTATGGAATATACATGGACTGTTTGSATTTCTAAGTGTTGGGTTGGATGGGGCTCCCTGGCTTTCTTTTCCTGGCTGAAAATAATACTTGAATCTGTGATTAAGTTTTGTAAGTTGCTCTTAGGTTCATTCGCGTGCCCYGTAACTGCAGAACAGAGCTATACAGTAGCATTAACCTTATTTATGATGGAACAGCACTGTCCTTCATCACTGCCTCTTTGCTCTGCTTGAAACCTCAGTAAATAGGGAAGTAATTACTTAGGAAATCAGTTTTCCTGGATATCACACCCTACTCTCCTCAAATTGTTTTAAAAGTGCAGCAGGTGTTTTATATCTTCCCACTCAGCCCTGAGAAATAGTTTATTGATGAAGAAAAATGAATCAGGGAAACCTTTCATTTCTGAAATCAGAGTTTTGGATTTTTATTCCCTGGAGGTTTTGCACACCTCATTACTTCCAGTTTATATGTGGAATCACTGTATTAATTTTAAACATGAATTGTTCTAGTATTTGAATGTCCTCTCTTCTGGAGTCAATGGTCACATAAACCTCAGCGAGTTCCTCAGGCATGATGTTCAGTGGAGATAACTAGCAAACTCTCTATAGTATGGGAGCAYCTGCAGAACACTTCTGGAAAGCCAGCCACAGACTTTTAATAATGAATGTGGAATCTCATCCCTGTAACACTGAGAGTAGAGTGACTTTCCTTTCCTTGCAGAGTTGGGCTTTCCTCACGTTTATGTTCAGCTTCTTGCTAGGTTTGTACTGGCAGAGTTGGACTGCTACAACCGTGAATCAGGTCCAAGAMACCAGGCACTGAGTAATGTCAAAGTCTGGTGCACGTAAGTGGCTGACTCCCAAGAGTCAACCTGAATGAAGAAACTCTCCACTTCAACACTGCATATCCTGCTCAGAGAGGGAGGTGAGACGAGCAGAGCTGTGAGTAGAGCGACCCACCCTTGCTGACAAATACCAGGAGTGCTGAGCTCTTCTGATTACATAAGTGTCTCTCCTGCAAATTGTGAATTACATGCCCTAAAATGCAGAGACATCAATGCTGAACCGTGAACGTGTGCACGTCTCTCTGGGTGCGTGTGCTYGGAAGGCAGTGATATAAGAGAGATCCCTCTACTTTATAGCCACAATTTCTGATGGGCAGCCTGAGCAGGAGCACTGGCATGGATTTGCTAAAGTGTTTGGCTGTGCTGCTTTTGTATGCCTGGCTATGGAAATACAATGCAATTTCGTGGCCTTTAAGTGATATGTCAGCGTAATTATGGTAATGGAAAGAGAGAACATGTGAATGCTATTGATGGAAAGGATCAGGAAGGTTTTAGAGTAGTGACTTGAAATACAATGGGCACTTACTAAGTGTAAAAAAATTAAAGTGTATTTTCCAAAGGAAGGGGAAGTCAAAGGAATGAACAGGCTTTTACAAAAATCCCTGTTAGTTTTGCCCAGATTTATTTTGCAATGGATTTTCCACACTCTGTACAGCAACTGTGATTTCCTTTTCAGTTTGGTTTGCAAGGCATGCAAAGTGGTCCGCACTGCTCGGCTCTTTGTGCCTGTTTGGCCTATTCATAAAATTGCAGCACTGTTTATCAGGGTAAAAGGTAAAGAAATAATAAGAATGAGGTGTCAGAGGTGGTAAAGATTTTTGGTAGTTTAAAGTTGGTTTATATTTTATACCCTGCTAATATTCTGAAATTCAGGACAATTGATATTCCCCAAATCAATCTCCACAGGCAATCCGTCCTGCATGTGTGCCGTTTGAGATGCACGGTGTCTCTAAAGTGAGGATTTAAATGAGGGTTGTTATTTTGACGCACCGTGTCCRTCATGTCGCTTTGCGTTTGCATTCCGGAGAACACACTGCCCAAAAACATCCTTATCAGCTGGCAGCAAACTGTGTGACCAAGAATACAATGTCAGAGGCTTTCTAATTAATTTGACTATGCACTGAAACAGCCTTTTTTCCTTTTTTTTTCCCCTCTGTATGCAGAAGACTGTAACTTTTTGGAAGAGCAAGGGAGGCCTCTGATACCCTGAGCTCTGTCCCTGGCCCTCTTCCCTCGCCTCCCATGATTTGACAGACTGCTCCGTGTTTGATTTCATGATCAGCAGCCACTCGCGTTAGGCTCATTAGGCCCCTCGCTCAGCCACGCAGGTCACTTTTATCTTCCTCCGGCAGCAGCGGTGCGTTGCACCCTTGCATATGTTCCCACTTATTGCTTTAATACTCCGTAGCACCGCTAGCAATGTGTATGTGCACGCACAGAGGGAGCAGCTCCTGGAAGCACGTGGCTTTCACTCACCTATAAAAAACATGAGGGTCTGACATGGCCAAGCACAAGYGGTTTTGTTTGTTCTACCTGCTTCAGCTGGGACTCTATGTGACCACCTTGAATGCTCGTTAGGCCTCATGCTGGTCTGTGCTGGTGATGAGTCTGTGATCCCACCCCAGGATGAAATCCATCTGAGCCTGGGGAGGATCTCATCCAAAATGTCCTTGGGGAAGAWCCTTGCAGGCATGCAGTAGCAAAACTGCTGTATTGATGGCTGYCTTTTTAGTTGTTGGTCTATAGGAGCCCATAATGGAGCGGTTTCTTAATAATTTGTGCAGATTCTAATGGATATCCTGCCTGTTCTGAGAAATGCACTCCTGTGGGGCATCAGGAGGTTATTCTTCATCTCTGCTTTCCTGTGTTCCTAGCCATAAATTCTCAGGGTTTTCTTTTTCCCTTTTTTTCCATTGCTGTTGCTCTCCCAAGCAGCTGCCAAGCCTGCCCATCATTAAGCTTGTCATTTTTTTTTCCTGTAGCTGTTGAACAGCAGATCTGTCTGAGTTCTGTTCTCACAGCCTGATGTGACTTCATTGCAGAGGACATGATTTGTAAGAAAAAATAGCTGCTTGCCAAGGTACCGTGCAGGTTCCCCCACTTGCCTGTCACATCCTCTACACCTTCTCCCCTCCGGTATTTGTACATGTTGTTAAGATCCCCTCTCAGTCTGTTCTTCTCTGGGCCGAACAGGGCTGGCTCGCTTAGTGCTTCCTCATAAGGCAGATGAACCCTCTCCAGAAGCTCCACATCCCTCTTGTGCTGCAGGGCCCAGAACTGCCCCCAATACCCCAKGTGCTCGCCAGGGCTGAGCAGAGGGGCAGGATGCTCTCCCTCGACCTGCTGGCAACGCTCCTCCTGATGMAGCCAGGATCCCATTGGCCTTCTTGGCCACAAGGGCACGTTGCTGTCTCAGGGCTAGCTTGTTGTCAACCATACATGTATGTATATATGCATTTATAGGTCAGTTGTCCTGGAAGTGGAACTCTCTGTGTGCTCTGAAAGCTGTTTAAAATGTGAACTGGTTGCATGCCTAGTGACATTAAGGCGGGGGGACAGAGATGTGGGGCAGAGAGGAAGCTCCATCATTTCACAAGGAGTCTCCTGCTCCTYGCTTTTTCCTTCCATTGGTTGTGTTGAAGCCACCAGAGCTCCCTTCAGTTCCTCTGCAAAGGAAGGAAATAAAGGGGGGTATCCAGCTGGCCCTGGYACAGGCTCCTGGAGATCTGGCACGCGACCAAGTGTGGCTGTGCTGGTGTTGAGAAAGGTACCATGGGCTCAGAGAAGAGACACRGGCAGCAATTCCAGCTACTTTTGCTAGAAGTAAATTATCTGAACGCAGACCTACAGCGAGTGGCATTTGTTTTGCATCCTGCGTGCCTGGGGCCCTCATCAGAACAGCCAGCTCCATGCCTGCAGCAGCAGCGAGCAGAGGGAGGACAGGTCTACCACAGTGAAGTGCTGCTCTCCTGCAGCCTCCCTTTCCCCAGGGTGATCCCCGGAGGAAGGTCTGCCCTCAGGTAATTTCCACAAATTGGCTATGCTCCGTCTGTCTCCAGTGCAGAATCAATACTCTTCTGTGCTGTGTTTTACGCTTTAGTTGCAAAAGCCATTTTACTGTGTTTCCCACATTATCTGTTGACTGCTGCTGTTAATAATAATTTATGCTTATAGCATCAGCAGAGTCAAAGAATACTCCACGGATCGATTCAGTCTCCCAACACATTTGAGGTGTTGGTAATAAATGGTACACCTTCAATTATTATTTTGTGATACTTTCCTTCTAAAAACGTCACTGCTTTACAAGAAAAAGTCCATGACTTAAGGGAAAGAATCTACTTGCATGAAATAGGCGTGCTTTAAGTTAATCTATTTTACCTTGCAGCTGTGAAGTGCTAAGGTCTTGCACCTTCACCCTAACTGCCCCTTGGCWGCTGAGCAGTGTTTAAGACACGCTAGCACAGTTGCTTTTGCTCATATATCCATTTCTGACTTTCAAGGGGAGTCTTTGCACTGTGCTAAAAGTGGTAGATATATTGGCGTTTGTTCAGGTACTAGGAAAAAACATCAGCTGTGGCAGCCAAATGAGGGTCATATGCCTTCTCAAAGGCAGKTTTTTTTTAAAGTACTTACACTATGTCAGTGTTACACTGCAGTCCAGTATAAAATTGCAATACTATACGCTTAAAACACCTTTAGAGGGGAGATTTAGGTTCTTGAGCTGCAGTTCTGGAACTTTGGTCCAGTGTTATTGTTTGTGCTTCGCAGCTGGAGAAACAGAGGCAGAGGGAGGTGACTCCCTGAAGACCGGATGAATGGCAGGGCTGGGAATAGAGGCAGGGTCTCACGGCTCCCAGCCCTGTTACCAGCTCGCTGGTCCGTGCAGCAGCCCTGTGCGTAGTTTACAGTTGGGTCAGTCAAATCACAGGCAAGTTAAGAGCCTGGGCTTCGTGAGACTAAATGTCCCAGACTCTAGTTGAATAGTGGAAGTATCAACATGCAATATTCAGAACAGTCAGCACAGGACRTCCCAGTTCTTCCCCTAGGTCAGAMTGCAGCCAGGGGCTGCTCAGTTCCAACTGCTCCCACACCAGCCACACTGYCATTCAGCTGCTGGGACTGCTGCTGTGCACGTGTGCAGTGGCTGTGAGTAGCCRAATTTGGGTAGACAAAGGTACTGACACTTGCAGTTTTCAGTTGGCTTGCATGGAGACCTGGATGTGGTTGCCATTGCCCTGCTATTGTTGCCTTCCTGAAAACATTCTCYGAATATGCCATGAAGGTTTGTGGGGTCTGCCAGCATTTGAATGTATCAAATTAGAAGAAATAAAACGGAGAAGAGAGAGAAGTGAACAGGCAGTCCCCTCTCAAAGGCATTCATCRGGGAGTGATGATTATGTAGTTGCATCCAAAACGTATTTCCCACCCCCATGCAATTAATAAGTCAGTGCTTTAATGGGCAGCTGCGAAAATCCATCCTCCAGGGAAAGAGTTTCCAGCACCTGGGAGCAGCCTGCAAAGCCTGGAGGAACCATTCCTCATTAGGAAGGACGGAGAAACAGCCTCATGGGAGCATCATCCTGCTTTAAGGAGCTGCCTCCAGCAGGCTTTGTAGGGGCCTGAAAAGAGAGAGGTCTAATCACAAGCTAGCAGCTCGGGTTTGCAAAGCAGTGACGCTTCTGCCTGTTTTCCAGTGACGCCTGTGCTTGCCTTTAAATACATGAAAAGGCAAATGAAGAAAGTGACTGATGTTTTCTTTCCCTCCATCTCTTTTTTATCATGGTTGGAGTTAGGAAATATGTAAACATTCCCTCAAAGGAACATTTTAGAACTTCTAAGCTCTCTTTCCTTAGTTATGCCTCTTTTATTTCAATTCCTGGACCAAATTCACTAAMATTTTTTTCAATGGTGGCATGTATGTAGAGTAAGTCTGGTTTACTCTGCAGGAGAGTTTTCAGCCTCTCTGGTCAAGTCTGTCTTCAGGCATGGCTATAGAAACTATAAAAACAACGAGACATTTTTAGCAAATAGTTTGAATTTATAAGTGCCATCCATCTCCCCAAGATATTGGTATAAGCACTGGTAGCATCTGGTGAATAATATGCATCTCTACAAAATAGATGCATCCAGCCAGGAGTGCCAGGACCGTGCAGGATTTCTATAGAGTGCTCAGGTCACTTCTCATGACAGATTGATTCAACAGAGTCTTCATGATTAACAGCACCAAGCAGAGARGTGCTCTCATTTCTTGCACTTAGGAAAAGGAGAATTCCATGGGGAATGGGAGAGGTCCAAGTGCTGAGGCCGGTGGTGATACCAGTATGGCTCTTGGTGGGATTTGGGGTTTTTGGCCTTGTTGTCCTCCAGCCCTTTTGAATGAATAGGACAGGTGAGTGTCCCTCACTGCAGTCCAAAGTTATTTGTGAAACAAAATGCATACTTTTGAARACATCATTGACTCTAACCCTTCCCAGCTCATGGCCCAAGGAATGYTCCTCCCTGCAATGTGAGAGTTAATCAAGCTATTTCAGGTTCTTTGTCAGAAACAGTGTCCATCAAATGTGTTTCTATCTACAGCTGCCTTTTTCAATTATAGAGAGAAAACATGAGGGCAGAGCAGCATAGGCTTGTAATGATCTGAGAGGTTGCARTGGCTTTCACGTGGAGAAAAAGTGTAAGGAAGAGATGCTGAAGCAGTACCAGTAATGTGAATGCTGCAGAAGAGCCCATTATAGATAAGTAATAGCTGTGCTTCAGCAAATGAACCTTTTCAAGGGTACCGAATAGGTCCTGTTACAGGTCAGACTCTGTGCTGCAGTGTTGGGATATGTATTAGGCCCAGGAATAAAAAATTGTTTTATCTAACCATATACTTGGCCATTTGTTTGAAGCCTTTTTAACCTCYTGCCATAGAGATGGTGAACTCCTCATGAGTGAAAGGCCCTGATGTGATAGCACCGTTCCAGCAGTCACCTGCTGCCACCAGTGAGCTCCCCCAATACATTGGCACAAAATGTGTTTGCTTTCCCAGCTGGGGTAGTTTTCCTSTGTGTGTGAGACTGCCTCGTGCCTATGTTTCTTAAATGCCTCTGGTAAATGCAGTGTGAATGCTTTCTGTAAAAACTGAGCAAACATATTAGTAAACTGGATAAGGGAGAAAGTAGAAAACTGTCAAACACCAAAACCTTCCTCACGTCTTTTTAGAGTAGCACTGTCAGAATTATGTTGTAGCCAGATGGTCCAGAATTGCCTCCCTTTCAGTGGAAGGAGGAACATAGCCCATTCTTCTAGGTCACCTCCAAAAGCACTCAGTTTTTGAAATGATTTTACAGGCTACAATTTTCCTGATTTCCTGATTTTGCAGACTGGTCTGCTGAGTTCCTACTGAAATGGGTGGAGACTCCTCATTTCTGACCAAACTTTTGGTTTTTTGGGGTGTCTGTGGTACCTAGTAAATGCCTTCACTTTTCTTTTCTGCTCTTTCTTTGTAGAACACCAGCCATGATTGGATGCTCATTTGTAGTGGACCGAGAATACTTTGGGGAGATCGGCCTGCTTGATCCTGGTATGGAGGTCTATGGAGGAGAAAATATTGAATTGGGCATGAGGGTGAGTAACAAAGAGACTTTATGTAATGTCCATTTGCAGAGAAAGATGAGGAACCTATTGCCCAACAGAAATGCTGTCTGATTGATAGGTTATTACACTGACATGATGGATGCTGCAGTGCTATCTGGAACTAACAAACCCAATAAATGAATATTCCTGGTCCTACTGGCTTTGAGAGAACTGATGAAAGTAAGAAATATGGAAATAGGGTCAGAAATATGCGTACRGTTCATTCTCTCAGTGTTTGAACTAATGAGGCAGAGGGAACTCCTTTTYCATTAGTTCTAATGATGTAAACAGGTCCATGCTAATAGTACTTAATTTGCTCATGTTGTTTATGGTGTTTGTGGTGCTCAATGTTGTGGTTCTTGTGGATCCAATAGATGCAGGACCAATGGAAAACTAAGGCCAGGCTGGTGGTAGTTGTCAGTTGTTGCACATTACATGTGATGAATGCTGCGGTAAAAACTCTTAAGGATCATCTCTAATGAATAAGAAGTAAAGGGTACAAGTATCTGCTCTGCTGRCCCCAAAAGCTCACATGAGAATGAYATTTAGAGAAGCTGAAGAGCAGAAGTTTTGAGGAAGGAGGCCAGATGTCCAGCAGAACTRAGCTTAGCGTGACYTCTCYCTACARCTTGTGATCCGTTGYGCTTATTTTCGAGGTGCTGTTTGTCCAAGGAACCTGCCATTGCTTAGCACCTGGAAATTAGGCCACTTAATGTTGCATGAATACAGTTACCTCGTTATAAAGCTAGCTGTTTAATTATTTTCCCCTTACTCTTTCTTCCCCATCTCACAGTGACACATCCCTGCTGCATGTGGTGTGCTCATTAAAGCATATATTGTGCTCGAGCTGAAATACCGAACATCAAATTAGTCCATCCTTTATTTGCCTCTTCTTTCTATAATGGCTACAAACCCCTTCRCACCAGTAGGCTGGAGAAGGTCACTGTGGCAGGACTTTGTTGTTGTGGGGTTTTTTTATTCTAACATCCCAGGAGGGATAGGGTTTTAAATGGGACTGCACAACTMTGCTGCTTGTACTTGGAGGTTCAGAATTCACACCAGGGACAGAAAAACTGCTACCACAAATCATCCAATTTTCCTTATGAGGGTCAGGCTATTACCCGGATTGCACGAGCTTTCCTTTATCATTGTGTGGGGCTTTGAGCTCTTTGAAACTTTTTCCACATGGCTGCTCCCCRAATAGATTGAACGCCCTGGCGAACGTCTGGCGCCGCTGATGAATGAGCCTCCTAAGGAGCCTGAAAGCTGTCGCTCTTCCTTAGGCCAGAGGAACGCGCTGAATATGATTTGGGCTCTTGGTAAACACAGGCAAAGGTTTTAATAGGATTATAAACCGGTCCTTGCTGGAAAAGCCCGGGATTTGATGTGAGAGAGGACAGGTTTTCGGGGATATGGAAACCTGCTTAAGTCTGTAGGAACCCAGGTGCCAGTTCTCATTCATTGCTGTCTGTTTTTTTGTTTGTTTTTCCCCTCAGAAAAGCATAATTAACCCTATTGTAATGTTTGAAA
This sequence comes from Eudromia elegans, assembly GCA_003342815.1. Classification (NCBI taxonomy): domain Eukaryota; kingdom Metazoa; phylum Chordata; class Aves; order Tinamiformes; family Tinamidae; genus Eudromia; species Eudromia elegans. The sequence goes on from PTEX01000097.1 coordinate 2,602,991, forward strand.
AGGGCTTTCAAAAAGTATAGGGTGAGTTCACTTGAAAATAAGCCCTATAATGCATTGTTTGTCCATGGCATGGATCTGCTAATCTACATTTTCAGCCTGAATCTARTGTGGTGATGCACAGCGTGTGCCTCTTAATGTGCACGTCCTCTGTGTGTTCCCTCCCAATGTGTCTTTCAGAGCTGTCAGAAATTAGCAGTATGAAAGTGCATGAGAATCTTCTCCCTTCCCCACAGGATATTTATAAAATCACTGTGAATTTACTTTTTTTTTTWAAAAAAAAAATTCTAGAATCTAGCAGTAAGTTGCAAAGAATCGCGCCTTTCCAAAGGGAATATGTTGAGCTAGGCAGGGATCTGTGTCCAAAATAGGAGCTCAGCTTACAGCAAATGAGGACTTGGGGCCACAAGGGCAGGAAGTTTGATGGGAAATGATGAAGTTAAATTTATGAAGTTAAATTTATGAAGTCTGTCCTCAGCCTTTCGTTGTAGTGAAGTCTTGCACCTATGTGAGCTGAGCAGGGAGGAGAAACTGATGGCTTGGCCTGTCCCCTGCATCTGCATGGAGGGATATTGGTGCCCATGTGTGACCTRATTTATGTGGAGTAGTGAAAGACAGAAAACAGTAAAGAATACGTGAGTGATAAATAAATAACTGTGAAGAGCAAGAAATAAAGCTGGGGAAAAWGGTGGGACATATTGCCGGAGAAAGGTCCCTGTTTCATAAAGCTATAGCAGTAATCCTTTAGCATTCTTTGCAAACTAGCATGCTAGTGCTAAAAGAAAAGGGATTAGGCTTGGAGTGTCTAAATTAGATTACATTGCATCTAATGAACCTYCATTTAAACTGTTTTAATAAAGTGGAATTGGGAAAGGCAGTGCAATTAATTAGCTGATTTGGGAGGATATTTTTTGGTAACCTAGCTAATCCCYTTTAAATTCATTGTTTATTAAAAATATCATCATCTTGAGTATTCCASTAGTGACTTTTTCCTTTTCTAAATTACATAAATGGGAGTATTAAACTAATTAACCTAAGTGATTTCCTGTTTCGAGTAAACAGTGCATAAACTCAATGACTTGGGCTACCAGATCTGTTGAAAGTACTGAGGGGTCTGCCATTCTCTTTTCTTTTTAATTACATTGCCCTTTCTCTGTAAACTTATTGTTGGTTAGAGCYGCAACATCCTCCTAATGGAGGAGCTTTGCAGTGAGACCAACCTCTGTTTCCCAGGCTAGAAAAGTTCTGGCTTTGCTGAGAAAGAGGGCTGTCCATTCTAGGAAATAGAAGGGAGATGGGCATGATTGCAGACCTGCAATAGTAGGGAAATAGATGGACCCTTACATAATATCATCTGGTACTGTATTTTTCAAAGATGACAGTTTCACTGCAAGATGGCTAAATACAGGGTAGAATTCTGTGAGAAACGGTGCTRTTCTGCTGGTGTTGACAAACTTCCCGTCACTATGCTGTTGGGAATAGTCTGTGAGGGCCTGAGAGCCGATTTTTGCCAGGATTTTACAAGGTTGAATTGTGGCTGGCTCCTGTGTGGAGGRGATGCCCTTGACAAACACAGGCAAGTTGGCTTGTTTGCCGCCTCGGTGCGTGGTGCTGCTTCACTGCTCTGCCACCTCGTGTCCTTGTGCGCCCAGTGAACGGTGCAGAGACCCGTTCACGTTTCATCCGCGCTTCAGGGGTCTTGTTGCCAGCCTAGGAGCAGAGACAAGGGAMGGGGATGGTGCTGTCTTCTGCAGTGAAACACTGGATATGTCTGTGCCTTAGGGAGGACCCCTAGGCTTAGAGTGGGTCGTGCTGGTCTTTGCCACCTGTGAACTCCAAAGCCTACTTGTACAGTCATGGCAGATGGAAGAGATCAAACATTTAGTGTAAAAGATTCTGTAGTGCAAATRATGACCACCAAGAATCCAAATAAGAAATAAATTTGTTGCCAAAACGACAGCTGAAAGCAAAACTTGTTCTCTCAGTATGATCACTATAAGCCAATTTACTTTTTYTTTAACAACATCATGATAAATCTTGAAGGAATGGATCTACACTGGCTTTTCAGGTGTGACTTACACAGCTTCAAGAAGCCTGGTGTTTATAACTTTCTGACCAGAGAAATTAATTAGAGGTGTCCTTAGATACCACTGCAATAAATCAGTTCTGCGGTGAACTCAAATGATGATCCTGTTGTCTTTAGCTCTACTGCAGTGCCTGGTTGGATGCTTATGGTCAGTCATGACCTAAGCTTGTGCAGATGTGTCACCAGCAGCTGTGGCCGAGTGTATTTGCTGACTCTGGGAACATACAGCCCATAAAGACTGGAAAAGATCGCTTGAAAACGGGATAAAACTTGAGGTTGGTTGTTTCTGCTGTTGTGGTTTTAGGAACTCATGGTGCAGATTCACAGCAGTCTGTCTGCCACTAAAACTCATTACCTAATACACARGCAAATCATGTGTATTTGCACATGTTTTGTTCAAATTTGTGCAAATTTGCAGATTTGYACACAAATCATGTGTATCATGGCCCAAATGTGCTCTCTTTAAAAGCAGACAAATTATTTTCTCTAAGCAGTTATGCTAATGGTGGRTTGTTGAATAGTGAATTCTTGACCTGTTTTTATTGCCATCAGCTGAAGAGATTTAGATTTTTTTGAGCACTCAGTTGTTTAAACATAGRTTTTGAGCTGGTATGCGGTAATCAAAAACTCACAAGATTTATGTATGACAAATTTTAATTCTAAATTCTGGACAAAGCTTTTTACCTTGTGAAATTCATGAGGACAGGCCCCTAGTGTTCAAGATGAGAAGGAATCAGGAATGTCATTTTTAAAAATTTCATGKTTTTTTATTACACGTTGAGGTAAAACAAAAAGTGAAAATATCACAAAAATATTAATCAAAATGTCTAATTTCAGTAATCCCAAACTACTTCATTTTTACTTTGAATTTTCCCAAGCTGTAATTTTTAGTWTAAATTAACTCAATTTCAATGAAAACTTTTAAAAGAAAAACTTTCATTGTTAAAGCATTTAATCACTTAAATGTAGAATCACRTAAATGACATTAACAAAAATTCACAAGTTCTGGTAACCTAAAAAGGTAGTGCATGCACATGACTGTTTGCATGGAAGTGCAATAAATGACCATTTTCAGCCTGCGATCTCAGTGTTTCTGCACTGAACTATGAACAGCCAGAGCAAAATCCTAACAAAGGTCATGATCAACTAACAGCTGTAGAAGGAGTAAAGACATGTGTGATCAGCCTGCTAGGTCTCATTCTCCAGATAAGCTCTATAAATAAAGGTGTCCYGTCTCTAGTTTAATTTAGCATTTTTATAGGCATTTCCTAAGGTTAAAGAAGGTTAAGGTTTTAAAGTCAAGCACTAAGAAAATCATTAAAGAATTGAATTCCTGCTCCCTGGATTACATTAATGTGCTCCTTCCCCCCTTTAAAATGGGGATTGGAATAGGCTTTTATTCTGTGTTGATCTGCATATATGATGAGCCAAGTTCTCTGCTAGTCTAAATTTTCAGTGTCTTTTAATTTCAATGGGGTTGGTTCCAGCAGGGTGTGATTAGGCTCCACATCTGTGTATGCAATAGTGCGTCCCGCCTGGAAAAGGAGCCCGAGTTCACTGTAGCTGGCGAGGCGCTTGCAGCATTAGAACCAGTCCCAATGACACATAGCACGAACAGCTACGGGACTGCGTTTTGAGGAGCTCTCAACAACTCCAGCTGCTCTAGTTCTGCTTCTTTATCCACCTAGTAACCRGTGTTCTCAGCACAATGAACCAGAGAGATCCAGCATTGTCAGCAAACAAGAAAAGCATGCAAAATCAGGTGAAAACACGAGATTTCCAGACCAAGAGCCAGCTTCTGATGCCAGSTTTCAAGTGTATGATATAATGGCATTGGAAAACAGAAGTTTCCTCCCAACTTTTTTTCCCCCTCCCCTGACATTATTATTTCTGTATTCTTGATTGTGCTCTAAATAGTATTCCCGGTCTGGTTTCTGGAGAAAGAACCCATCTCTCTACCTGCCTGCAGTTTACTTGAACCAGATTGTGGTCTTTTTTAAATTGAAGATAAGTGTAACCTTGAATGGAAAGCAATGTTTTCATCAGAAGCTAGTGCAGTGGTGTTCTAGCATGAAATTGCCAGCAAGCTATGGGACTAGAGCTTACAAACACTGTTAAAAACACTCTCTGAAGTGGGAGCACTGGAAATAGCTCAGCWAAGAGCATCTGGCCATTTGGCTTCGGTATCACATCATGCTCCACGGAGTGTAACACTTTATGTTACAAACTCTTTCATGTACCAGAATATTATAAAAGTGCAAGGCTGGCAATTGCAGAAGCGTATCAACAGCAAAAGAGCTGAGGAAGGRAAACGCTTCCTTAGTTTTTCTTGCTTTCTTCTCGGCCCCTTTTCTGGCAGATTGATTCTCATGCYGCTTCCTCTGCAGTGGCAAACTGAGAGAGAGATAGAAGAAGTGCAGAGGTGTTGAGTGTGCTGCTTTTCCTGCAGTTTAAATATCTTTCTCTTGCCTAATGTTGAGATTGGACAGAAAGCCTAGAGATGATCTATACCTGGTCAGAAACTTTGTGATGCAACATGGCTTCTATCTAAAATAACGACCCATCCGACTCTCCAGGTGCTCTGCAGGACTCCGTTAATGCTGATGATGATTCAGTTTCTAAAATGAAATGTGTGTCAGCAGTTCCCGGAGTGGGAGGTCCCGGTTTCTAGCTGTGATTGACTCTCCAGGTGATTCTTATTGCTTTGAGGCTCCATTCAAAGCTCTGAGGATTCTTCATCAGATGAAGGGTGTTCTGGTCTTGATGCAGCAGTTGGATGAAAGCTGCAGTGTGGCTCTGTGGTGGTCCCTAGTGAAGGCAAGTTCTGGGATGGGGGAGACCAGGAGGCCCCCAGGRTAGGGGACTTTGTCCCACGGAGGGCTCCCCTCCAGACCTGGCTCTGTTGGGAAGGCTTCCCCCTGCTCCAAGGTGGTCTTCAGATTTATGGCATCCTCGTGCCCTGTCTGGAGAGCTGATTGTAAGGGTTGGCGTGTATAAATTTTCACCCCTGGAGGAGGTGTTACCCTTGTAGGACATCKCCAGCCCTTGTTATTTACGGTGCTCAGCGGAGGCCTGTAAATCCTCCCTGCTGGCAAGCTCYCTGTCACCTGGGTGTGAGGGAAACRGAGCTAGTGGGTTTTAGGGCAGATTGAATTTTCTGCCTATTTTCTCCTTGGATTCTGCCACTGTGAGATAGCCTAACTTTTATTTATTTACTGTATTTTGTGTGGTCTGTTAAAGAAACATCAAACAGACTGGAAATTACCCTCATGATAGTACTACCTGAGTGGAGCAAAGTGTATCAAGCAGACCTGTGACCTCTGCATGGCAGGAAGGAAGGGGAGTTAGTGCAGTTCCTATGCTGGGAATACAGGTTAACTCCTCTGCGTCAAAAAATTGCCGCATTATCTCTGTTGCACGCAGTCCTCTGGAAGAAAAACTGCAGCTAAAAGCTGTTGAAGGTAGCAGGGCATTAGGCACCCATGAGCCTCTGATTGAGACTTGTGGGAGTTCAATACAGTGACTACCAAGGCAATGGTCATGTTAGTGCCCAAAGTTGAGCTCTTGAGGAGGGAGTGTTTGGCAGCCGAGTGCTCTTGAGGAGTCAAGAATCCCTGACTTGCCCTCAGTGTTATGTTCTGGTCCTTTCAGTGCTGATGGTAGGAGCATTTGGTTGTCATTTACAACTACACCAGCCATCAGTTGCCAAATTAAAATTACCATTCAGTCCTGCAAAGGTTTATTGTTTCCTATGATCCCAATGTTTTGGGATATGATATATGCAAAAAAAGTACCTTTACATCACCCTAACTGCTGATTTGGGGTCCTGATGATCCCCATTTGCTACATTGACTCTGTACTTTTTTAAGTTTTAGTTAATTTTATATGTTAAATTTTATGTTTTCTACATAGAGAAAAATAGGGAAATGGGGTGGCCGAAAGGCTTTATTATAGCGTCTTTAATGTAGCTTGAATAGTTCATATATAGTTGCAGTGCCCTTGTAACCCAGCTGGTGTAGACCCATACAGAAGAACCACCGTAGGATCCTCCTACATCATCGTTCCTTGTCTGTTAACCTCCAACTAGACTGTGTGGCACGTTAGACACAGAGGCAGGCACAAATGTGTTGGTCAGAATGCTCAATCGCTTTCCTTGAGTAACTGTCTTCCAGCAAAAGGGAAAGGTGTTAGCTACCTGAAGGAAAAAAATAAATGCAAAATGTCATATCTGTCACTTCTATTTGTATTTTAAGTTTAGAAAATGCACATCTCGCTTTTGAGTCATTTTAATACRGCATACAGAATTTATAATGTGAGAGCAGCAGCCAAAGAGAAATCAGAGAAGCCTCAAAAATATATCTATGACTTCTATGATAGATGCAACTGCATAATACATATTTAAGGCTTTGAAATATAATAAAATGATACATTTGTGTGTCGCAGTTTAACTGTAGCTGCATATTTGKACCTAAAAGGCCACTTAGATTTTTCTCTGAATCTGTAATAGCGTATAACTTATGCAAATATCTTRCTAGCAACAGAAAAGCAAACAGTTCAGTAGCTTTTGAGCACATTGTGCCCCTTGGTTCCTAGTACATTTTTGGGGAGCAGGTAAATGAGCATGGCCGCATTTATCCTTCTGCCTCAGTTTCTCCTGTGCATACAGATTGTTTGAGGGGCTTTCGGTGAGAAATCGTGAGCTGGAACTATCTCAAATGGACTTTATTGCCTTTTTCTTTGACAGCGGCTGTGAATGCAAAGCCTGCAGGGGTTACTGCTGGTACCAAGCTGACGTGTATTATGGGTGCTATTTTCTCTCTACTCCTTTGCTTCCTGATGATGTCCCTAGTGTGGCCGGGGAAGGTCTGGCATGTCCTGCTGCTGGCGGATGGATGTCCTGTCCCTTCCCTGCTTCGCTCRCTTGGCCTTTCTTCAGGGTGGGTTTGCTATTAGTCCCACAGTGGCCAATCTCCCTGCCCTCCTGGAACTGTTAGCGAGCTGGGCTCCAGTTAGCTGCAGTTCAAGGTCAAATGGGACTTTAAAATATGAATAAATGTCAGGGTTTGCTGGCRCATCGATCTCAGTCTTTTTGATTACTGCCAGATCCCATGAATAAATTAGTCTTGACAGGTACGATAAATTGTATAGACTACTGATCTCAAACAGTAAATGTTAAAGAAGGGCACGGGAAGCGCGGAGGGGAAAATAACCCTTGCAGATGCTTGTATTAAATGAGGTGCTTTAGATGAAGTGCTGGGAGCGATGGATGGGCAGGGAAAGGCCTTTTCAGTAGGGACTTTTACACATCTGTAATGTATATGCCAATAACATATTTGCATTGCATTGGCATATGTAACTGGCGTATACCGTTGCCTATATTGTATATAGTTGTATATGCCGATATACAATTGGCATTTTTTCTCTGCAGTGATGAGCTGATAAGCCTTCAGCCTATGTGGAGTGGTAGGGTTTAATGGAAGGGATTACAGAAAGCTTCTTTATTTAGAAATGCAGTGGGGTAATGTAGCCAGAGGTCAAGAAAGTGGAGGCTGGGAAGGAGAAAGGGTCTTTCCTACTGCAGGAGCTTCAGTAGACGAGATGGACTGGGCACGTGGTCAGGGTGCTAAACACAKGGTTACAGTCAAAAGAAGGCAAAATGGGGGCACATTCAAGGGGGAAAAAAAAGAGAGCAGCCACAGCACGGAGTTTTAAGATGCAAATTGCCTAATAAGAAGGATTTTGAGAACTGTGTCTCAGCTCCTGAAAGATTAGCTGACGCAGGCAGGTGAGTCCAAGCCTCAAAATGTGTGCTCTTCTGATTACTGGTATTATGGGAGAGGAGGGGGGAATTAATGTTTACAAAGCAATCGGGAGGAGGATTAAAATTATATTCCAAGGGCCAAGGAAGTATTGTGCTAGATTTAGGAATCCTCCAAATAAGCTGTTAAAGTAAATAGATAAGAGAAAGGCATTAGGTTTTTAGCCCTGGGACTTCTTGAGTGAGTCTCGAGTGAAACAGAAGAGATTTGCACATAAGGGTCAGAGCATCTGTCAAAGTGGCTGCACAGATTATTAAGGATGTATCTTTTTCTCTTGCCTGCAAGAACACTTCTTAGTATTTCCACTCAAAGTGYTCTTGTTCACAGATCTTGTAAGCATTAAGTCTCCACTGGTAAACCTCTAAAGCTTCAGAATAAGCTAGAAGATGAACCCTTGGAGATTCCAAAGACTTTAGTTTATGACATACAAATATACTGTTGTGAAAATGGAGCCACATGATAAATTRCAGCTGTGAGAATTGTGTATATTGCACTGCTATTCTGTTCTCTCCCTGGTAATACACCTGTACAACCAGTGTACCTGTTTCTCAGTAAATTTGTTTCACTTGCTTTTAATTTCTGCCTGCTAAAACACTTAGTTGCTGCCCTGTGGCTCTGGGGAGGTGTTTGGAAGGTRTTGTGAATTTTATTATGATACAAACCAAGTAACTCACACCTCTGTCACTGAGAAATTCTATAAAGAATCCACGAAAACAGTATATCCTTATCTTCCTTGTCGATACACTCAATATTTTGTTTTGATATCAATTTATAGTAAGTATAGAGTGATCAGAATTTATCTGCTCCAAAGAAGGAACCACCAGGCTGTGAAAGTTAACTCCATCAGATGAAAGCAGTTCAGGTTACAACCAGGCAAGACAAGGCRACTGAATTCCTTTCTTCTGGCTTGCATGTGATCGGCTTAGTATGGAAACTTGATCAGCTAAACATTATCTTCCCATGCAACATAGACATTAGCAATTCCTTCATGTCTGTTGGGTAGGTGATGATCCTCAGTGGAGCTTTATTAAAATACCATCTTCAGCAACTAAATCCCTCCAGAGACCTGGTCCTCTCTGTATCAGTTATTTAATACCTTGTTATGTGGTCAGTTGTCAGCTTTGTAGACACATAGACGCATACAATATTAATTCAAGTAGTTCATTCTATGATCAGCCAGTCAGAAATCACTTATCTTGTAGCATCCATCTTAAGGATATTATTTGAAATTAGATCCCAAATTCCCAAGGCAAGCTGTTCTCAGGTAGAGACTGCATCCGTAGAAATCAACACATGGGAATTTAAGGAAGAAATAAGGTCATCTTGTACCTACCTACTTGTTCCAAGCAGCACCTGAATGCTTAATGAATAGATATGAATAGGCAGGTTCCCCTGCATGCAAAGCTTTCGAGCTGGGTGTGTTCTGAATGAATGGTGATGCTTGTGGCTAAATGACCGAGTCCATCTCTACACTAGGATAATACTGACGTTTGATRGTTCTCATTTTCCTATGTGAAAAGCTTTGCACACTTGATCAAGGAGCAGATAGACTTCTGTGTGAATTTGGCCAGTTTTAAACTGTCACAATCATAGGATTTGTCACAGTCATAGGATAACTATGCACAGCCAGAAGTCTTGTTTGTGTAAGCCTCGTTGTCAGCAGTGAACATCTTGTGAAAAGGCTGCTCAAATTTTGAATTATTTGTTTGTTGAAAAATAGCCGGATTATGTAATTGATTAAATATAATTAATACTGTCTGTGTAGAAGACTAAAATTTCAAAGATCTGGGACATTTATATTAATCTTGGTTTTCAAAGAATATAAGCCTTGCACTTTTGGAAGAATTTGGGAATTAATTGGCATAGTCAATGAGGCACATTTCCGTGACAATGTAGTACTCTTCTATGTATCCCGTAACTAAACTCTGGTAGTATTTCTGCAGTATGGTTTGGTGCCAAGCAYGCCGGGAGGTCACTTGTAAGGCTCTGCCTCCATCTCGCACCCAGGGGAAGATGAAGTGTTAAGTGCTTTTGAGGGTGACAATAGTGTCTGCAGCTCCAGTCTGCGTTTCAGATTGCATGTAGCGCACACTCTGCTGTATGTGGGCATCAGGAAGCACGGAGCCTGATAAATTGCTGTTGGGAATACATTTTCAGAGTCTTGTCTGGCAACATGGCTGGGCAATTCCCATTAATATTAATAGGAATTTAGTAGATAAATCTCCGTGAATAACTTTCAGAAAATTTACCCTTATTGTGCCTTATATTTCAATGGGCTGAACTGTGTTTTGAAATTGCATTTGAGGAGGATAATGCGATAGATGTAATAACAAGGGATATGCAAAAACCAGTAGGACACRCATTTCTGCATGAGACTGCAGGCATACAGTACTTTTAAATCGGAGTATCCTGGAACATTGTTAATGAAATCCCCTTTAACCTTAAAGGGTAATTTTTTCTAAGTAATCCACGGGGGATTTGGCTGTTAAATTTCCATTAACACTAATGGGATTCGCAGCATTACAAAGCAAGTTCCCCACCAGCCACGCTGAAATTTTACCCCCCGCGGCAATTAATCATGCCCGTTGGGCTTCCTAATGGAAATATGAAGCAGATAATATGGCTAAGCATGATACGTGATCGATTGGCTCTCCTGCAACCATTGATTGCTGGTTAGTTATAGCCAACTCACAGTTTCTGCCTCTTACAGCTGAGTGGTGGAAGACGAGGGGTCCCTGTCACAAGCAGACTCGTAGCTGCCGAGGCTCTGCAGCTCAYGGATCGTGTGTTTCAAGGACTGTGAGCTGCATTTTCCTGTCTTCCCTCTCCTGCTCTAACCTTCTGCTGGCTCCACATCTCATCCCTCCCTCCAGGTCCTGCCAGTTTTCCCAGAAGCAGCATTTGTCCCCCAGTCTCACACCAGGACACTCAAGACGTTCCATGTGTTCTTGTTCTGAATGAGCCAGGGCCTCCGTATTTGCTCATCTCCTTCCTTTCCATTCTTCAAGCAAGCTGCATTTTTCAAACTGTGTTTTGAAAACAGGAAAAGCCAGTCTGAGCGGTGGAGCCATGCTGGAAGGTGTTTGCAGCAGCCTTTCCTCTGTCCTTTAAGTCTGCTCCTTGGTGCCATTGACTGGTTTACTCCATTTCATCTGCCTTTTTGGAGGGAGCTGGGTTGTGGGAGCTCTCGAGTTGTGGGCTGGTTGGATGTAACATGCCAAAATCTTCACTTAAAATGTTGGAAAGGCAAAAAACACTCATTTAAGGGTAAGGCCTAACATGTCGGCTAACGAATTCACCCTGCGTTGTTGTTATACTTGAGTGTTAAACATGAGAGTACAAAATTTACCCTTMAGCTTCATTAAATCAATGCCACCCAACCAAGTGGACTTTCTTTTTCCTTCTCTTTTCCTTCCTCCTTCCCCCTCCCCAGTGCTCTGTGACATTTTAACACACTGCCAAAAAAGCAGCCTTGGGCTGCGAACTCAACCAAGCCTTCGGAGGCTCTTTGATGTACGTTGCAGGGTTATGGTTAAATGGACTGGCGAGCTTGCAAAGCCAGGAGTGCCATACAAAATCAATAGCGTTTCTCCAGGCAGAATGCTAATTTATCGCCACGCTGCATGCCTCTGTCATTTTCCTAATGAATTCTCCAGTGTGCAGAGGTGCACTAAACAACAAAGATAAATACTTGTGTACCGTGGTGCTTAATACAGATTTATAACCTTAACGGAATACAGAGTACAGATGTTTTGCATACAAGCAGGATTGTTTTATGGGCTTTTGCAGGCAGGAGTATCTGTATTCTAGCTAAGGACTGTGTTTCAACAGAATTTAAAACGAGTAAAGCAGCAGGAAACTTTGGTAAATACCATTGGGCACCATCCGAATAGCAGCGTTTTCCATGTATGCTGGGACAAGCGTTTCAGCTCTTCGTGAGAACTGTCCAGTGGCCTCAATGGGATGTGAAGAGGGAAAATCTTCAAGATTACCTAAGCAACTCTGAAGCCAGAATGCTCCTGAAAACAAAAGAGCCTGAAGGAGAGGCAATTTTGAGAATCCCTCGCAGAAACAAATTAAATGAGCCCAGGACCACCATTATCTCAGGATCCTGTTGCCCTGTTCTGTCACTTGGCAGGAAAAAAATTCAGTACCTTGGTGTGAATTTTTATGTATTCAGAAGCATATTTCAGCAGAAATACTGACTTATTTATTTATTTTCCCCACTGCTCTTACTGGGAAAAATAAAACAAACTGCTTCTATTATGCCATGTTTCCACGGGGAACCTTACTAATGTGCATAATATACAACAGCTGATGGCAAGTGATGATAAGTTGTATATACCAGTGGGACTTCTGGAATGAGTGGTTTACAAAGCCGGGTAAGTAATGAAAGTCCATAAACAAGACACTCAGCAGAGCAGCAGAGTGACAGAATTTTGGCTCCAAGCTTGAGGCCGTTTGGCTGATATTGGAAATCCATATAACATCCCTCCTTCCTGGCATCTGTTACTTTGAGAAGGTTCAGTTCATTACAATAACAAATTTCAACTAATCGTGGTTGCAGTCTGTGCCTTTCGAGTGATGGGCTTGCTGGAGCATCTTATACTTGGTCTCACGCTAGTGGGTGCTACAGGACCAGGCCTCTGTGTTAAGTTGTTGCTCCCTGACTTTAGGTGGGTACGTGTTAAGTGTTATAGCTAATGCAGGTGATCTGTGTAGCCTTTCTGATCAATCCAACCTCATTAAAGGAGTAATTCTCTGGTTTTAGGGCCAATTTACCTTTCCAAGGCAATATGAATGCCGGCAGCTCAATTAATAATGAGGTAACGTCTTAGAGCCAATTAAATGAAAATGAATTGGTAGAACCCATTAGTCCTGACGAAGTTCAGTAAGAAAAAGAGCAGGAGAATTTTTCCTTGTTAGAACTCCAGTGCTTTATGAAAAGGTAGAAAATTCACCGCAGCTTTTCATAAAGGAGTGCCAGACTTGTGTTTCTGAAGGCTCTGTCTCCTTTAGTTTCAACCACTCTTTCCTACAACAAAGTTGTAGTGCCTGGTGATTCGGAGAGCTTCGTCTAGTATTTTAACGAAGGTTCTTGTAGATCAGTCCTTGTCTCTGAAAAGATTCTATTAATAAAGCCAGCTGCGGAGCAGGAAGACAGAAGGATGTTATTAGCAACTGTAAAACCCTTTCAAAGCACTATTCATCTTCCAAATAATTTACTAAATGGTTTCTGAGAAGAACTATTAATTAACTGGCAAGAATGAGACGCGTTAACATTTGTTTATTGCACTGTGGCTGTTGGCCTTGGGATTTGGGCCAAAAGATAAATTATATCAAGAAACATAGGGGATCAAATCTGAGCTGCCCCACGTGTGGGCAGATCCCTGCTGCAGTTTGCACTGTGTAAGTTAGTCTGGATCAAGACCACATGCAGATGTGAGGTGCAGTATCTGTGACTCGATTTTGCCCTCCGGTTGCTCCAGCTGGTTTGCACTGTGTGTTACAGAGTTCTCAGTACAGCCCCTCTCTCCATATTTTTGGCCTTTGTTGTTGTTGACGAAATTCTTAATTTTCCCTATTTTATGCACTGAGGCTTTTTTTTCTCTCTCCCTTCTTTGATGTGTTTTAAATGTATTTAACTCAAGTTCTCATCATTGTAGAAGTAAATGGTTCTTGTTAAGAATGAGCTATGGCAGGTGCTGCTATTTTCACTAGAGGGGCAGGTAGAGGATCTTGTTCTGACGAGGGCTCAGACCATCAGAGCAATTCTTGCAGAATGAATCTGCACAAAGGCTCATTCATTTAAAGGCTAAATTCCCCGGTACCGGAATGTAATATAAAATCTGGAATTGTTGTGTAATGGGAAATGTAAGGACAAAGTACATTGTGGAGTGATTATGGATGATTTTTTCCTGCCACCTGATTGGATTCACCTTAAGTGTCTTGACTTATATTGCACTTGGCTCGCAGGAGCAGTAGCTTTGGAAAGCAACTCTTGATAGACTTGTCATGTCCTATCTCTGTATTGCTGCTTTATCCCTTCCCTTCCTCACACTTCAAATAACTGAAATATATTTGATAATACAGTGTCAGTAACTCACCATCATAAAAAAAAAACCCCTCAATAACCTTTTCTTGCAACTGAAATTTTCTTGCTATCCAGTTATGAGTGACAGCACATGTTCAGTTTTCCATTTGAAGTGAGAGAATAAAGGGAGGGGAAAAAAGGGGCGGGGGGGGGAAGAAAAAGCAAAGTATGTTCATGTGAACATGAAATCGAGACTGACCACACAGTGGCAGCCTTTGTTACCTTTACTCAGCCAGTCTAGAGGGGTTAGTAAGGCTGTGTGCAAGTGTGAAAAGGCTTTTTCAGAACCATGATGTTGGTGCCGGTCATTAACTTTGGGTGCAGTCCATTGTGTCTTCATGTGGGGTGCTCATGAAGCCGTTAGCTGATTTTTCTAAGCATGTGCTCTTTTTCACATTGAGGAATGTTARAGTACTTGAGATATGTGAACAGAGCTGGTGATCCTGTGTTTCATATGTTTCTTTGTCATGTGCAAATGGGAGAAGACAGCTATGCCTTTGATGAGCTTATTAAATAAATGACGCTGGTTTCAGTAAGGAGATCTAAATCAGAAATGTAATGGTGCTTTAGCTAACTGGTTGTGCGTTCATTAAGACATACTAGGCATATAGTTCTTGTATGTCCTGGATACCAACTCCAGCCAGAGCTGGCCGGGTCCCGGATGGAAGCCTGGACCTGCAGCAACCCCAGCTCCTGTCGCAGTCATGTTTGCAGAGCTCTTCCCACAAATACTAGATGAGATGCAGTGGCTTGGCAGACTGTGTAGGAGTTTTATACATGTTTGTTTTCAGTGTCCTTATACCTACTCGGTGACAGGTTTCTCCTTTTTGTCTTTTTGCCTTGCTGTATTTAACAACTCTTTTTACATTGCTTTTTCCAACAAGCATAAACGCATTTCGTTGTTCACAGTATGTTTCACTTCAGTGTTTCAAAGAGGCAGCAGACAACTATTTACTCATGTCGACACTAAGGATCAAATCATTTCTATCAGTAACCTGTTTGTGACAAATTTCAAAGTGTTCCCAGAATTTAACACATCACATCAGAAGAGGCTGTTGAAGAAGCTGATGCTGTTGATAGGACTCAGAGAAAGTGAAGTAGTCTAAAGTGCAAAGCAGGCGTGCATGTGCAAGAAGGTAGCCTTTGATTGCTGAACTGTCAGCTTTCACGCATGTCTCGTATGTTTATTTAAATTCCATACATTTTCTTTGATACTTTTTAATTGCATGATCCTGTTTGTCTTAACAAGGCCTATATTATTAGAGTTTAGAGAAGTTTCCTGGACTTCCCATATAGCCATGCTGATCCTTTTTTATATTTCTGTCTTCAGTATGTGAAAGACAGTGCTGATGTGCTGATGGCACATGTAAATGCTTGTAGGTTGATGTGTTGCATACTGCCTTAAAGGTTTTGCAATTTGATTTCCTTGAAAATTTGATTCTTTTCTCTTTCTATGCTCTCTCCTGTCTCCCGGTGTTCTCCAGTGTACCACTGATTCTGCTTTCTTGGCAACCCCAGTCTTCGTTAAAAACTTCCAGGCATGTTGGAGCATAAGACATATTTTAGCCTAGTCTCTGGRGACAAGTTTCCATCCAGCATGAGCATCAGCATGAAGTTCTGGACTATAAATTTTATTCCTTCTGTTAGAGCTGAGAACCCTTAGCTGAAGATGGCCCAACAAAGAATAACATTCAGAATTTTGAAAAATGACCTCTGATTTACAGTGGTGGCACAAACAGAGGTATTGAATTATCAGAGCATTCATCACAAGATGTAGTGCAGTATCTCAAGCTAACTCCATGTTTTTTGAACAGCGTTACTGTGTGATTTTTGAGGTGCATGAGAAAGAAAAATCAGACTGCTTCACAACTACCCCAGAGTGTAAGTTATTGCACATCACTCCCATTAGGCTTTTATTTATCTGCCCAATGTAAACCTCCTGACATCTCATCCTTTTACTGCTGAGATATGATCTCCTAAAACTCGGTTATGGCCAATGATAAAGGAGTCGTGGCAGATTTTCAGCTGAGAGATTGGGATGGTTTCCTTGAAATCAGTAATGAAATGCCAATGCACGCCACCMAAGGTATAAACCAAGAAGCTGTACTTGGTCCAGGTTCATGTTTTGCTTATGTTTTTATTTAGTCTTCAGATGTGTTAAAAACACTTGTGTCAAATCTTTCTGCCTTTGTAAGCTGAAAGCTGTTGATGTTTTTCCAGACATGATCCTTTTAGAACTGTGATTCTGAAGAAAGCTGAAAGGTGCCAGACTAGCTACTTTTCTATTCATGTACCAGTGAATCAGAACAGCTTGAAAATGTTTCATGCCGTTGGAGCTCATGCTTCATGCATGTGTTTCTTGCTCCTTTGSCTGCTCAGGGAACTGAACAATCTAACTGCCCTAAAACTAAGTGTCCACTGTGAGGCGAGGAAATAGGGCCTTAAGATGGCTTTTATTTGCTGGGTTATATTGGTTGACCCACATCTTAAGGGCTCTCAGCTAGTAGACCATATTAAACATCCAAGATGTCCTGGTCCTTGGCTATTTAGAGCCACCACCCTAACAGCATTTCCCCTTCCAGCCATGCATGGGTGCCCATGGCCCCAGTCAGAGGATGGGGAGTTCCTTGCATAATTCCTGCACCAAAGAGGTTTTGCACCCCAAAGATGGGATAGCAACTTTAGGGTGGTAAGGGATGATGCAGACCCAACCCCAGCTGTGGCAGTTAAAAAGCTTATGTTAAAGTAGGTATTGATGAGGACTTCAGAGAGGACAAGGAGAGAGGAGTTAGCGTGTGGATAGAAAGAAGTCACTGCTGAGGAAAGTGACTCGTGAAGGACAACGAAAACACGAAGCCACAACATGAAATTTTCAGTGTCCCTGCATTATCATTCCTTTTTTTTTTTTCTTTTTTTTTAAAATTTTCTCAAGTATTACCGTGGTTGAAACTGCTGGAGGGGAATAGCATGAGAAATAATAGAAAAATAATCTCTTTATAAGATGCAGGGGTTAATACCAGGAAGCATCTTGACAACAAACAAATAACAAATCCCTTGCACAGAAAAAGAGGCACTCAAATAAGGCAGCGTGCCTGCATGACACCAAGACCTGCTGAACAAAGCTTCCCTTGTAAGTCGTGCCCACTTGCATGCCGTAGATGATAAATGCTGCTAAACCCTTCCGAAAGGAGCTTTCAAAACAGCAAAACCCCTTCAGTCTTGGAACTGTGCCCTGTAGAAAACCCAAAGCTTACTTTGATGTATAACCAGCGGAAACAATCCAGGAAAAAAAGTAAAGGTCCTCTGATAATGTAAAGCTGTCTGGCTTGATTACTAGCCAAGCAGTGGAATGGAAATAATAAGGAAATTTTATTAATGCGTTAGATTACACCCTGGCCCACAGTTTAGTGCCCCTCCCTTTCTCTCTTATACCTCCTCCCAAGCATGTGCTAAGTCATACACATCYGTTTCTTTGTCATGCTGGAGATGCTTCTGATTTGAAGAAGGTGCAATTCAGAGGGTGAGATTTTCCAGATGAAGTTTGGTGACCTATAAGTCTTAAGTCCCATTGGGTTCTGTTTTGCAAATTTCTCTAGCACAGCTTTAGCCGTGGATCTGCCATGTCCTCCCTGCAGGGAGTTTGCAGTAATTCAGCAAACCTCAGATTTGATTGTGTATTTGTGTTATTACTTTTGGTAAGGTGTTTGTTAAATTGAAATAACCTGGGAATACTATTGTGGGATTTCTCCTCAAATATAGCTTAGTGGAAGGATTTTGAGAGCTGCTTGTATAGAAATATACCCTAGAATTATACATATGTGTATATAATTATCTCAGTACATATAGGCAAATTGAATTCTAAAATGAGTGGCAGTGAAACATGCTCCTAAGATTCATCAAAAATCYACAGCCTGGTTTCCCTTTCTATTATATTGATGTGTAGATGTTCACACACACAGTCCAGACTGGAAATCACAACAGAAAACAAGTTATAAAAAGAATTTAATATTAAAATCTCCTCTCCAGACTCCGATTGAGTTGCAGAGCAGTAGAAGTGTGTTTGTTATTTGTTCTTATAGTACCGTAGAGTAACTTTGGGGTGCAGGGAGCCGTGCACCCTGGATGTCAACCAGAAGGTCCAGCAGACCCAAGCTTTTGCTGAATCTTTGGGGCTTTGCCGTCACTGAAATTTACTGCATAGGTTGAATTCAGTCCTTGGAGATGATGGTTTAGCTGGGGTATGATTACCTGGGATGAAAAAGCARGCAGGTATTACCATCTTTAGGAAGACAAATGAGATTGTAAAAAACAGCAGAAAATGAAATTTGAAGCTCCTGCCATCAAACTCTTCAATCAAAATTCAGGCCCAAATCCAGCAAGGCTCTGGAGCACCTTCTTAGTGTGAAGCGCTCGTTTAAGTCCCCTTGATGTGATGTCAACAGGAATTGAGTGCCCGGTTAAAATCAAGCACGTGCTTGCGGGCTTTGCCGCCTGGAGATGAGTGCACGCATGCTGTGAGACATCCCGTCTTAGCTCGCAAAATGAATGCCCAAGAAGAACGAGGAAGCAACACGTCTGAAAAATGTTGTACCCTTTTCTGCACAAAGGTACCWCAAAGCAGGCTGAGAGAAAACAGCAGGGAAGCGTTCAAACCAACGCGGTGCCTTCCATGGAACACGAAGGGTACAGCAGCTAGGAAAGGGTGGAAGTAAGGAAGGGGGTCCTGCTTGGGAGGGAGGAATAAATACCAAACCCGTTCTCCAAATCAGGGAGTAATATGAAATGGAAACACCAGCTTTGGTGCCTTTACAGTGCAATGGTGCCCGTGTGTGTTGGGGTACCTCCCCCATGTTACTTACAGCTGCCCACTGGGGAGTTTGACACTCATCTCTTTTGAAGCAAGCTGCAAGTTGCAACAGAACAGCAAAAGTTTTTGTTTTGTTCCTAGCTTTTCCAGCCACAATTTCTCTTTTAAGTTGCTGTATGATGTCTTCATTTTGCTCTCAACAGAGCCATAAGGCTCGTCTGCATTTCTTATGTCTGCATTTACAGTGCAATGTCACGCTGTTACACTGAGATGTGCAACTGGATGAAAGGAGCAGGTACCTGCCAGGCTCTTTGTTCTGTGCTTGTAAGTGCCTGGTACAAAGTGTATGGAGCCATGGGTGGATTTCCTAAGCACTGTTATGGAAGAAGGAAATGGTAGTAGTAAAACAGATAAGGAATCATGTCCAAATGGGTAAAGCTACAGAAAGAGAGTATCTTTTAGTGAATATACACAGATTAGAAAAAATAGTAGTCTTTGAGCTTGGAGACATTTCTTCTAATTTTAACTCCCTAAAACACCATGGCTACGTCATCRCTACTGCATAACTTTATAGCACAGATGGAACTTAATTTATATAATCCATCTAAGGAAAATGAAAAAGACATTGTCTATGAAATTTTACAGCCTACACTGTTCTTAAAGAATGTAAGCAGAAATGCAAGACCTTGTTTTTCCTGAACACATTTCATATTTATTTGAGTTTTGAAGAGCAGCTCGTAGGAGCACCAGTACCATGGTGCGACGTGATGGAAGGACAGGACGTGGTGGCCAAARGAGAGGGCACTCGGTAAGCAGCTCGTGTCCCCGCTGCACTGTCTTCCCGGAGYGGTGTGTTGTTCTCAGCACGAAGCCCTGACATATGGTGCCATGTCCAGTGCTGCCCTCCTTGCGACTAATCCCGCTCAACAGGCTCTCCAACCACCACCTGTCAGTGCTGAAAATTTGTTTCACAGAAATGGGATTGCCACGTTGATGTTCCCTTGTGATAAATGCACTGTAAGGCTCTCAGGAAGGAAAAAAAAAAAAAAGGTAAAAAAGAGAAATAGAGCAACGTGATGTAAGTACTCCATCTTCTGTACCCTCTGATTCTGGCTTTAAAGTTTCATAACTAACTGACAAATGATGCTGCACACGTTTTCAGCAACTACAGTATGTTGTTCTTAGAAAGGCTTTTATAATTTTAAAGCCTTGCTGTTTCTCTTTTTTTTTTTTCCCCCCCTTTCACTTTCAGAAAGCAGATGTTTTATGCTTATACCCTCAGTTTCTGCATTTCAGTTGATGAAAATGCATGTTGTTCATTTTCCATCTGAGCTCAATAGGTGCCCGAAAATCTGCTGGTGCTACTAATCACCTCGCTAATGGGACAGCCAGGCACTCTGAGTGCTTGTGTGACTTTAGGTGTATCTCACGCCAGCAGATGGAGCAGTGTAATACACCTTGGAGCAAGCTGCGAGTGCTCTAGCCCACCCCGGGTGCTGATGTTCCCCAGGGAACCACCTGGCAGCTGGAGAGCCAAATTACACAGTTCTCCTCAGAGTTGCAGAGAGGCAAGAGGGGCTGATAACTAAGCAATTCCTCCTCCAACATTCAGTGAATCTCCTCCTTTGGACCTGTTGTAAAGTCCTGCTCTCTCAAAGCTTGATGCCACCTTTCATTTGGATGTAGGGAAACACTGAGAAAACAGGGCTGTAGAACTCCATCGCCAAAGGGGGAGGATTTTGCAGAATGGCCCCATTCCTGCCTTAGTGGATGCACAGCCTGCTCTGTGACTGAGGATGGCTGAAAATGGTGATAACCATATAAGCTGTAATGTGTGCTCTTATATAAAAGGTATAAATTGCAGTCCTTGTTCACTGGAGGCTTAAAGAAATACCATCTACTTCATCCTCAGTGTAGATGTCATCCATCACTGACAAAAAATACTAGTTTGCCCTAATATGTGTTTTGTTCAAATTGCTGGGAGTAGTAACTTCCATAGAGYGGCACTTCAGCTGAGGCAGAATTGTATTTGATGACATGTGCCCTTATACTTGTGATTATCCACCCAACCAAAGGCAGTGGTTACACTGCAGTGTGCTGTATGGCCTGGTGAAATGTGCAGGAGATAAAGGTGGGTGACCCACACCTGGCCACCAGCTGCTTGCCATTCTGTATTGGGGAATGACTGCAGGTGGCTAAAAAGGGATGTTCTCATTGATTCCTCCCTCTTTAATGGGTCCTAAATTAGCCATCTGCMAACTGAGGGATCCCAAAATCAGTGATGTTTAGAAGACCTTAGTCAACGCAGCTTCTGCCTAGAGGTAGATCATGGGCATTTTTAAATTATGGGTAATCCTAACCAATTATGCTGCTGGTTTTTGTTTTGTTTTAAATTAAGGTATTTAATTTCTGTGTATCTTTTCTTCTTCTTCTGGCTAATGAGTTTGTTAACAGAGGGCAGTACTACTACCTATCTTTTACATGTAAGTACTAGTGAGGCATGGAGGAATTAGTTCAGTGACTCTTAGAAGAAGGATTTCAAGGTAGGTCTCCTTTTCAGACTAAATAAAAATGCCCTACCCACAAGGTTGCTTACATATGTATACTATGTGTAGTTAATACCCATGAAATCAGTACCTGAATTTTCCACAGTCTCTTTATCATCCTGAGATGCACTTTTTTGAGCTTCTTGCCAGAAAACACATTCTATTTTGCCTTTTCTCATAGTTCCTATTAGTAGTAGTCATGGTTTGGTATTAACTTTTGCAGTCTTTGTCACAGTGTGAGGCATGAATATCTGCAACCAGCCCTCCTTTCTATATTTTGGCAGTAGTTTAATGTCATTATTCTTGCTAAGAAAGTGAATGTCTTCTGAATATAAAATAACTGTAAATTCTTTCAAAAAGTTTCTTGTGTAGCGAGTTGTAAAAAATCATTAAATATCCAAGTGAAATGATGTGGTTTTCCTTTTTGTTAATTAGTACTGTTTTGGCTAACCTAGCCTACTTTTGTTAAGCTACGTACTATAGAGAAATTTATTCTTAACCTCGCATTTATTAAATGTTGTTTTGATTCCTTCCCCACTGTGCCCTCCTGGGCAGATTCAGAATGTGCTTGATTGATTAAATGTCAGCTTTGAATAACTAATTAACCGTGATATCTGCACAGAGAAATAGAATTCACTAAAACAAGGGATAAAGACTTTTAAATCTTCATTTGAAATTGTTTAATCATATTTGTCCTGAGTTCTCTTTTGATTAAGATTATTAGAGATCCTCATAAGTCAAAGATATAACAGCATTCGTGTTAAGGACAGAAAAAAATGCAAACACTCAGTTTTGAGTTTTTGCTCATGTCAAAGAAACTAAACTGGAGGGAAATTCTTAAAATTGAATGTGTTTTTAAGAATGTTTCAGTTTGTTGATTATCGGCCTTAGGAAGCACCCAGGGCTGGTATCTCCCACTCTCTTTTTGTAAGCTTCATGTATCTCAAATATGTACAAGCATGTTTCTTTTTAACTTATTAAAATGGTTAAAGGCTATAGTTGAAGCCTATTCCACCCTCAAATTAGGTCACTTTGGAGGTACCTCCTTCTAAGTACCCATCATGCCAACRACAGCTTTTCCTCCAGTCCCTTAAGGTTGAAAAACCAAGAGATGGCTTTAGCAATATTGTTTCCCTGGCACTGTAGGATCATTCCCTACAATTTAACTTCTCTATATGGAAAAAAAAAAAAGTGGTATAAAACCTGATTTTTTAATTAATATGTAAGATAAATAAGTTAATATTTAAGATAAATAAGTTTTGATATGTGAGATATCTCACTTCAAGAGGGAGATAGTCTTTTCTAAGTGGTCCTTAACACAAAAGGCAAAAATATACAATTAGTTTTGTTATCTATATGCCCATTTTTGTTTATGCAGAGAGCACCAAGGATTGGTGGGTCCAGTTCTGATAACAAATAGATCCACCAGCATCAAGAAAACTGTCTGAGCTCTCCAGGTGTGATTCAGGGCTTTCAGACCTGCTTTGCTCAATAAGAAGCAAGAGATGGAAAGGTGAGAGGAGCGCTGCTTTGTGACATACAAAAGCTGTTCTTGTGGCCAACTGTAGCTCGGTTAGGCTTGTATAGTTTCAGACTAACTTCACTCAATTCAATGACTTTATTGTAAACCTGCAACAGCCAAGCTGAAAGTACTATTTAGTCTTTGATGTGCGAAATGTATCAGAGAAAAAGAAGAAAATGGGGGATATTGCTGACTCTGCCGGCGATGCATTGCAGGGCACACTTCCCACGAGGCATCAAAAGGGGAGCATTAGGCACTTAGGCAGCTTTAAATGTGGAGAAGCAGCGATGATTGAAGCGTAGACGTTTTCAGAGGCAAGGGAGTCTTCGGCCTTTGTGGCTCTTGAAGTTTGCTTGGAAACATTTCCTATGGTTTTGTGAAGAGAGGCAAATTGTTGCGGTGCATCAGACTAGGTGCATAATGAAAAAAATTACCTGCACAAAAGACTCCTGTAATTCACTTATGGCTGGTGTACTTGTCAGGTATGGAGCTTTTGGATGGGAGAAATAACCCTCGTAAGTCATTGCTACTGGTGTGACTCATCCTCTTGTCATCCACATGTGCTGTTTTTATAAATACCTCCCCGGTTAAAGGATATTATGATTAGTTGATTAGAACTGTTACAAGGTACTCTGAGGAGTGAACAATGAGACTGTATGTTCTCCAAACTGAAGGGTTTTTTTTTTTTTTTTTTTTTTTCAAGAATGCTGATTTCATTTTAGGGCAGGGTAACAATATTTTTGGTTAGAGCAAAATGCATCTTTTTCCAGAAATTCAGAATGCAACTTTTAAGTGCTCCAAAAAAATCTGGCAAAATGGGTTCTGTTTTCCTACATAGACATTTTAGACTTCATCAGAACCAAAAGGTGAGAGGTATTCTCATGCTTTTTCCTGGATTGAGGAAGAGTCCTCTGTGTCTTTGGAAAATCCATCTAAATGAAGCCCAAATGAAACAACTATAGGAACTCTGTTTGCTTCTTCACTTTATTTCAAAGCATTTCAACTTTTATTATCTATATGGAGACTGTTCCGAGAGTTGAGTCTTTCACAAAAAAGGTTAGTAGTGATTTATTAATGGACATGCTGCTAGAGCTGGGCAATGTCTAGTTGTATTTGTGAGACTCTAGTTGTCCACTCCAGGTGTTGCATCTACACGGGTGTATCACAGACCTGGAGCTTTTATCCCAATGAACAGACCATTTTTAGCCTACATTAGCAAGCAGCACTGCTTGCAAGTGCGCCACTTTCTTCATAAACTTTATTAGGTATTAAATTGCTTTATTGGGTATTAAATTGGTTTAGAGCATTACCTTCTAGACAACTGTAGCTATAAAGATTTCAGTGGCAATTCATGAGATTCATAGAGAATTGAAGACAACAAGGCTTCCCTAAGTAATTGTGGAAAAAAAGAGAACCCACCCACATTGTGTGTACTGCCTGAGGTGACGACTGCTAATGAGGCAACCATGGTGTAGAGTTCTGTTACGAAAAATAGCTTAAGGAGGAAAGATAGGTTCTTCAGTAGATCTTTTAATGGGTATTTTCAGAAGTGCGCTTCCTTGTTTGACTTCAAATAAAAGGAATTTTGACTCCTGTTAACACTGGATATCCACTACAAGTTAGAGTGATAGTCTAGCATGGTCAGGGTGGTGGCAGTGAATTGCTAACAAGCCAAAAGCCTCCAAGGCACGTATACAGGCTGTGTGAGTTAGACTCATCATAAAACTTAGGGTAATAAAGAGCTTGACAGAGTAAACCAGTAAGCTGCTCAATGGTTAATTATCTTTATTGCTTAAGAAAAGCATCTTATTTTGAAATCTGAGTTCACTGACCATTAGTTACCAATCATTAGATTTCATTATGTCTTTTTCTACTACATTAAAGTTCTAGGATCAGGAATTTCTTTCCGTACATCTACTTAAAGCCTGGTATCGAATCATGTCTTGGGCTTGTCACAGGTTAAAATCTGCGCTTCTCAAGCTCCGCTGTATGGCATAGTTTTAGATTTAAAGACACTTCTACTATTAGCAGGAACATTAGTTAAATCTTGTTAATTTGCTGCAGAAGAGGACCTTATTTGCTCAGTTCCTTGCTAAAACTTCCTTCCACTTGAAATTTGAACATTTTCACACCTGCAGTAGTTGCGAGCGCTCAGCATCCTTTGGTGCTGGGGCTGTGACCTGGGGTAGTCCGACAAAGGCAGCAGTGATGGGTGACACAGGAGCAGGATGATGTTGCCATCGGCCAAGAAGGCTGTGGATAGGGCTGGCATTCCTCCGAAGATGCAAGCAGTGACACAGTAGAGTGTATGAACACTGACRTGGGGCAGCAGGGCAGGGTTTGATACAGTGGACGCCGCTGTTGAAGCGAGCAGAGAGATCCCAGAGGGCCTGGACTGCAGTTATTGCTTTTGTCTTGTTTTGTCTCGGCAGAAGTATTACTCTGCCTGTGACAGCCTGGCTCCCAGAGAAGGTGGAAGGAGATTATTTAGAGGCAGTGGGACAGACAAGTGGATCGTAGTCCATGTTACTCACAGCAAAGATGCTCCAGGGCAAAATTAAATGAACTGAAAGTCCTGAAAAGTGCCCTCATAAAAATGATGTAGAGCTATATTTTTTTTCAGGTTGTATACAGATTATAGGCAAAGTGGTGCAGCCCCAGTAGTAGCTTTTTACCATCCATTCTATTTTAGTAGAAAAGTTTCTTTTCCAAGAGAGAAATRTCTCTAGGTTGAAAAAGAATAATAGAAAAAAAATCCTGATTATTTCTCTGGCAGCCCAAAATGTTTACAACAAAGGCTGCACAAATAAATAGTCAGATAAAACCCGGAGCTCTATAAATGAGCACTTGTGGCCCAGCAGGGATAAAACACATCAACCCTGTGATAAAAGACTTACTTAATCCTTTGGCACTGTCTCTTTCAGTTCTTGGAAACTCAGGCTTTAATGAAGCAAAGTCGTATTTAATAACTTCTCCTATCTCCAGAAGTCAAAAATTACTGGTGCAACAGAGGTGTGGGGTTTTTTCTCTTTTTTTTTTTTCTTTTTTCATTTTGTTTTGTATCAAACTGCAGTTGAAGTTAGATTAAACTATAGCAGCTATCCAGGAACATAAACTGCCACAGGTCATTATGTAAACTGTATTTATTCTAACACAATGCTTTTCTGGTCATATCTGATATCCTTTTGCATTCAGTTTTGTGTCAATGGCTCTATTTGACTGCATTRTATAAAGCTGGCTCTGTTGGATACCAAAGTCAAGCAGCGACATTCTCTTGCACGTGTGCTTTCTATTTGTGCTGCTTTCAAAATAAAGCTTTTTATAATGTTTGTGCTGGGTAGAATGCACGGGGACAAAGTCATTGCAGGGCTGGGGAAGAGTGAGCAGGGACAGGACCAAGGGATGTTCTGCAGTCTTCTCTGCCTGCCTGTGGGGAGGTCAGGCCAAGTGCAGGGGTGTTCCYGCTCTTCCAACCCTTCCCGGGCTACAAAGCCCAGGGAGACGATTGAGTTCTGTAGGATTGGAGTCATCAAGAGGTGACCCTGATTCACTTATGTTTTCAGTTCCTAAGTTACAAAATTGGGATGCTGTTCTCCCTGCCCATGGTGGTTGTCTGTAAATCCCTCTCAGATGTTGGATTAAAAGTCCCTGTGTAAGAGCAAGGAACGGTGCTGTGCAACATTTATATCCTGTGCTGAGCTCCCCTAGGTGGTGGTGTCCAAGGACTGAGATGGAGCTTTTGCTGATGACCTGGGCRCCAGAAGTCACCATAGGGTCCACCCAGGAGCAGTCTGACCCACAGAGTGAGTTTGGGTGAAATGCTTTCTGCTGTAGGTTACTCCTCTCCTCAGTTTAGCAAGAAGTCTGAGCTGGAGAACGTGCACTTGGTTCAAAGTCTGGCTTTCTTAGAGCAGAAGGTTCCCAACATAAGACTTGACAGTTATGATTAATGACTTTATATAAAGTCATCAAAAAGACAATGTGTTTTCAAGTCTTTGTAATAACATAATTTTTTTTCATAATGGGACAGTAATTTTCCACATAACTGTTTTAAAAATAATACCAAAAGAGCATTCTGTATATRAAGTCATCTGTTGAGAGGAGAATACAGGAAACTTCTAAATGACACATYCTCCACAAAAGCATCATATTTTCTGATTTTGTTGAAACCAAATATTTTGCTTGACTTGAAGTGAACCTTCTGTGTTTTGAGTTGCCAAATGTTTTGAAAAGCCAAGCACATTTTTGATTCAATTTGAAATTATATCTGTATCTATATATATGTGTATTTAACTTTTAGAAATCTCTTGCAAACAAAGAACATCCCTTATTTGCTCAGCACTTTAATAACATAGGACACTATCTTCCCGATAAGCTGAAGCTAATATTTASAGTGTTCAATTCTGGGAACATTTTTAGCTCTTGGGGAAAATACTGCCAAATGTGCATGTGTTTCCACATTCTTATGCTAGATGGAATGTGTCCTATTTAGTTTAGGGAATAAAAACATGGCTAGCAAACTCTTTTATATGTCACCATCAATATACTTCTGTTGGTGACATTATATAACAGAATCAAAACAAAAAGAATCCAAAAAGGACAACTAAACAAAAAAGACTCCAAACAAAAGAGTTGGTGAACTAAAGCAAGGCCCAGTGTAAATCTCTCTAACTGGGAATGTAACTGGTCCTGAGGAACTGAAATGAGAAGAGCCACTGAAAGCCTCTGTCCGGTGATACCCCTGAGGTCAAATTCCCCTGGAGATGCAACCAATAAAACCTACAAATGTGGCAGCCTGCTTTGCTGTCACAGCATGTGGAGACTCCATGGGGAATTGCCTAGGAAAAGCACAAGCAGCTTGGTGGTTCTTTGGTGTCTTACCCAGGTCTCATCCCTGCACAGCTCCTTAGGTGGTGTGTTAAGCTGTCTGTTAACACGAAATAGGTAGGCACTTCGCTGCCTGTGAATAATGTTGTTATCTGTCCATTAATGGCACCGGTGGAGCACTTAAACGGAGTGAACAAGCAGGGCAGAAGAGCAGCGGCTGCTGCTCAAGTTCCTTTCTGCACCYTTGTCTCTTTGCTCCAGCAGTTGGTCCAGATGTGCAGTGTGCTTTAGCAAGACCACTGAGGCATGGTGAAATGTGGTTTTTCAGCAGTTTTCTGTGAGTTCTACCTGCTGTAGAGGTGACCACCAAGGGTGGCTGTGCCTAGGTGAAGGGTGGGTGTGAATTATTAGCGTTGTTCTCAGCCTTCAAGGATGGGATTCCTTGCTGGAGTTGGCCTGGGGCACTTCTCAGTTTCTCTTCACCAGGCAGCTTGTTCTTGTCATTTGTGCCTTTTCAGGCAGCTTCCTAAAGCACTGGGAGGTTTGTGTCTTCCCTAGGAAGACACTTGTAAACGTGGGTTTGTCAGCTTAGTAAACAACTGTTCATGGATTTGCACTCGCATCTCATGTATGTACTAGGGACATGGCACTTATCTGTGTGAAACAGGACTTCATCTGAATGCAATAATCATTTATTAATTTGGGGAGCACTTGTCTTTTCCAAGCRGATGATCTTGTTTTGATATAGCCAAGTGACTTTTTTTCTTGTTTAATTTCATGTTTAGTTTGCTGAGCTGTTTTGGGATGGGTGTGTGGAAAAGGATGTCTGGAACTGCAGTAAGGATTTGCTATGACTTCTGCTAGTTGACTTTCTTTTCATTGCTCGCCTCTGACAGTTGAACTCCCAGAGAGCAGTTTGTGGAGTACATTATACCTGCAGCTTGAGTTCTGCTATTCTTGAGTGAATTAGAATTCTTGAGTGAATGCACTAATGTAGTGTGACCAGGCTAGCTGTCTTCTGTACTTATGGGAGATGGGTTCACACTATATTTTCTGTATTATCTGTGTTGCACACCYAGACTACTAAGACTTAGTGAGATTTATAGAACTATAAAGAATGAGCAATCTGGTCTGTCTCCTGGATGATAATATTCATAGTTCCTACAAGTGCTCCCTTGAGAAGGTCATAGAGGAGGAGGAGGATTCAACGCTTGCAGGAGCGTCCCCCACACTGTCGGTACATCTGCAGGTCACAGCTGCCAGATGGGGATTTGAAGAGGATGCTCCCAAGAGACGGGAACTAGGCCAGCTCSCCAAATGCTGAAAATCCAGTGTCAGATCTCTGTGACTTGGTTTGACCTCATTCTGCCATGTTTCTTTCAACTACTTTTTCCTTTGTTTTCCTCACTGCTGAAGGTGACCTAGCAGAGCTCCAGGGAACTCGCACATCCTATCTCCTGGAGCTCCTTCTGCTGTCCTAAACGAGCACCTCGGCTGGCTTACGTGCACCTGATAACGCGTTGGATGTGTCAGGCACGGGCAACTAAAATCCACCCTTGTGCCTGCCATGCACCAAGGGACAGGCTGTGGAAGTGCCATGGGTATGACATCCTCTTTGGGGCTCCTGAGCCCTGTGGCTTTCCAGCAGTGTCACTTTGTGCCCTTTAGTAACACTGAGTCATCGTGACTTCTCATAGCCATGTTCGAAGCTGAATTCGAGCTGAGACTCCAGATGTTTTTATGGTCTACAATATTAGTAATTAATCTGAGTTTGTAGTGTTTCTGCATTAGAGGAGGCTTTTACTTTAATAGCCTTTGTTTGAATGYATTATTCTAAGTAGATCAGCATGCTAAAATTTGCATTGTAAAAAGATTGTTTTGGAACAAAGCAGGATCTAATGAGCATATAGTAAATCCCTTGGCTCGGCAATGGAGTCACAATAAGCATAATAGGTCTCGCTGAATGAATCCCTAGCAGCCTAAAAGCTTTTTTTTTTCTCTAAAATAGAATAGCAACCCTGCAGGATTTAGCACAGACAATATGCAAAGATCATTTAAGGGACTCTTGTGTAAAGAGAAAACAAATGGCGACAACTCCACTTAGAGTCCTTTGAAAGGACCCTTTGTGATGACTTCATTAGACAGTCTGTTTCAATATTTTTTAATTCAAGAATGACTTTATTGTGATGGAAGCATCCTAAATTCCGCTCTACTTTTCTTTCCCTCTTCCCTGTGGTCTCAACTAGAACACCAGAAAGCGTTTTATCATTTCTTGGGCTTCTTTCTGGAGGTTGAATATGCAGTATATGTAATTCTTTTAACAAGGGTGAAGATGTGAACTAACTGGATTACATAAGAAAGCTGAAAACTCTGGAATAGAAAGGGAGCAAGAGCTTGGTCTTTTCCTTTCAGCTGGTGTTAGCTGGGTTGCCAATGGAAGGGAGRTGTTATTAGAGGTTCTGGCTGGTTCTAGACTAATGTGCCTGTCTATTGGAAAGGTCGTCCTTTGAATTACACTCTTACTGTCTCCCTTTTCTGCAAGGATAGAGTAGTTTACCTCCCAGACATAGTAGGATAGGCACCCAAAGCAGTGTAGAAAACCCATCTCGCTTGCCATTTTGAAGAAAGCTAATTGAAATGGGACTGYTGAGGTGGAATTGAGCTGCCCTTGCACTGATGTTCCTGACTGCAGCCTTGTAGTATAATTTTTTTCTCTCTCYCATTGTCTCTGAGTTCAAAGAGTTTAAATTTGAAATTTGATGTTACAAAAATATCACCTCCTGGTGATTGAAGTATGGCTATTTTAATTGTAGGTCTGAATTTGACATCAGGCCTTTAATTTGGTTCTGAGTTGGAGGTCTGATTTCTGCTCTTCAGACAGAAGACATAATCCATGTTCACCTGAAATACTAAATTAAAATGAGAAGGGGATTGAAATGTAATATAACTTTTCTTATCAAAAGCCTAAAGACTGGAGCCAGTCTCTACCTGCCATAGCCCAAACCTAATGKCTCAAAGACGTATGATGTCAGTTACTATTTTTAGTTGGGGCTTTCTGATAGAAAATCAAATATTTAGAAAGATGTATTGCAAATATCAGCATGGTTAATAGATTGAATTTGTCTGGTGTTTGTTTTCAGGCAGTGAAGGAGTAGCTCAATGATTGAGGMTTGTGCTGAGCTTGACATTTATTAGTGGCAATATAGAAAGTGATGACAAATGTGATCAGCGCCGTGACTTTATGAGCAGTGTTTTTCAGAAAAGGCCCCTGTTCTGATCTCTGAGTTAGTGTTATGCTCTGCAAGAGTTTTAGTTGTCGTGGAGTGACACATGTCAAGCAAGGCACCCCTCGTAGAGCTGACCAAGGTCAACCTGCTCCTGGAGCACTTGGCCGAGTGCTTCAGTTTGGGCTGCCCCTGTGCTTAGCCAATCTAGCCTGCAGTGAGCTCTGGATTGTGGCATTTTATGCACTTGTTCCTGGGTTTCGCAAAAAGCTTCTGACTTGACTAGTCAGCTTTTCATGGGGACTTAGCTGCAGACGCTGATGGAAAAGGTATTTCTTGAGGGCTGTAATGGGACGGGAGCTCAGCTGCAGATTTTCCAGTGTAAGCTTAATGTATAGCAGACTTTATCCCTTGCTGAGATCTGAATTTAGAGGGAGATTTTTCTCTGTGGTATTTTGGGATAAGTGAGAAGAAACAACTGCATGAATGAGAACTAAATAACAAGGATGACTGACTGATCTTTAATGCCATTCCACGTGTCCCATGTGGACTGTATTTTTCCAAGGCCTATTTGTTGAATTTTAACAGTTACAGTACAAACAGTGTCTGCAGTGACAGATGTGCAGAAATGACTGACAGTGGTTCTATTGATTTGTGAAAAAGTTGAGTAAATTTGTGAAGAGACAGAAAATTATTCTCATCAAATGTGTTCTTAAAGCATATGTTACCAGTAGCATCTGGTGAGGACAATTACCTAACTAAATTAGAGATACCAGATTGCATTTACATTATGCGAGGGAAAATGTTTAGGGTTTGCAAAAACCAGCATATATGATACTACACCAGCAAGAGACATCTGCAGCCTCTTTAAGACTTGAAAACTGGGAGGAAGCAGCGTTATTAACTGCAGTGTGTGAAGTTTAAGGGCATGTCTCAAAGCGATCGCTTTTCTGTGCCTGTCATTTCCATGATGGGAGCTGTTAACTCCTCCTGGAGCATTTGGAGGCTGCCAACATTCATTCATTTGCTAAGAAAAACAAGTCTTTGAAAATTAAAAATTTGCCCTTGGACAGCCTGTTCCCAGCTCTCCTCTCCCTCACACCCTGCTGTCRTTTCCAAGCAGTTGCATTACGGAGATTGAGGCTTGCTAGACCCAGAGCTAAATACAAGTGGTGGCTAAATACGGAGATGGAGGGCGCACGTGGAAGTGCTGGCAGAGGCTGGAGCCCTCCACAGAGGAGAGACCCGTGTCCCTTGGGGAAAYGCTGCCGTGGTTGGAGCCACCAGCATTGGAGGAGCAGCCCACATTGGAGAGGAGCTGCAGATTTTTCACAGATGGGAATTCTTCTTTGCTTTCTTCCCTAGACATGCTTGTGTCTAAAGAGTAATATCCCTTGTAAAATTGTGAAAAATATGGGTTTATGAGACTGCACTAGCAGTTTTAATTATATTGGGCCTTTTTAATATCTTCCAACCTTTAAATCCTATCTTTTCCCTCCCATAGCAGCCAGTATGTTAATTTATCTGATTTATTTCTTTACTCATAAGGTTTATCGCTCCAGCAAGACAGCAAGTGCTGAGTGCAAGATTCTCTAGGACATGTTTCAATTTCTTCACTCTTATCTATTTTCTTCTATAAGAGGGTTAACAGAAGGGTTTTCTCGCTGTTGTCAAATCTGAGATCTCTGCAGGTTTGAGGCTCTCTGTAATCCTTAAGGAATATGTGAAGGACAGGCTTTAAATTTGCTGCTGAAGAGCCACTTCAGAAGTTTTTTGGGAAAGAAGTGCATCATTTGAGTGCCTCATTGCAAGAACAGTGCAGTCCCGTTGCCTTTTTCCTCAGAAAGCAAATCATCTGTAAATATCAGAAAAGCCTGCGGGAACACAACTAAGAGGTCCGATCCCAATCAGTTCTAACAAGTTTTATAGCCTAGTCAAGTAGCTATGAAAAGAAATTCTGACTTTCTTGCAAAGAGAAGTGTCATTTTTGAATCCACCATGAAGCTCACGTTAGGTGACTCTGCAAGAGGACCTAGCRGTGTGTCCTTGCAGCCTRTCAGAAGACATCCCAAAAAGGCAGCCAGCTTCCACTTCTTCAGCATTTGGACAACTGAAGTAAAAATAAAAATAGARAAGAAAAAAATACTAGTGCCAAAGACATGCATATTCCTCTGTCCACTTRATGTGTTTGATTATTGCAGCCCCTTAGTATCAAACAGCTTCCTACGTGAAATAAAAAAAAAAACAACACACAGGGAGAGAGGCACTTTGTCTAGCACAGTTGCCGAAATAGGTGACTCTGTGGTCAGCTCTGAACAGRGGAAAGGATATTAAAATATCTATTAAGCTCCATTCGAAAACGGAAGTATTGGGTACGGGTCACTTTGAAATAGCAGTTTTGATCCAAGTATGGAAATACTCTCAATATGAGAGATGCAGCAAACCTAAGTGTTCCAAGAAATTTCTCAAAAATAATAGATTTTTGTCAATTCTTCCTTGTAATCATTGCTTCAAAGAAAGATGGAAATCATCCAACAGCAAGTAATTATGGAAAAATGTACTTCTTCAAAAGGCTTTTTTTGCACTTTTTTTTTTTTCCTAATTAAAGCATAGAGATTTATTAGCTCCTAAACCATGAACCCTATCTCCAAATTCAGAGAACTTGGGTGATGCATGGTATAGGTCATGGCGAGCAGGGTGCCGTGTTGCCTCTGTTTGGCTTTAATGAGTGGACTGTGCTGTCTGATTGACTCTTGTACACTGTACAGCAAATACTCTTTATCGCAGGACAGCCATACCTCAGGTGTACAGGAATAGCTAACAATTAGCACCGGTAAATCATTGTAGCACAAATCGCAAACATTATCAGTCAGCGTGTAATTTATCCCTGATGTGGGTACTTGTTCTTAATACTTAATATGTCTGTTTATGGAAAAGTTGATTGAGATAATTAGCAGCAAAAATGCTAAGGTAGCACGGTTATGGTTACATTTATATTGCTATCAGTTTTGTTTATAGCAGCCTAAAGAGCAATACTGAAATTAGAAATTAGCTACAATTAGCAAATAAATTGAGTGTCTCTTGGAATTATTTGATCGTGTCTTAAAGCACGGCACAGCGGGATGCTCGGAGTCCCTGGCCCGCGGCACCTGCACTGAGTTGAGATGCACACAAAGCAGAAACCTCCTCACCTTGCTGCTGCCGCCGCTCGTATCCCCCTGTCCTCGATGCTGCCCGCTCACACACATTGCTGGCGTGCACGGTGGGAGTTTGGGGTTGGGGACGTGTTTCTCTCTGGGGCGCACAAGGCTGAGCCCGCTCATCGGCCTGGGTCAGGGTGGTTTGGCAAGACTGTGTGGCTCCTGCTCCCGTGGGCCTGCAGAGGCCACGCACACCTTTGCTGTTGGTCCCTTAGTGCGAGACGAGTAACTCATGTTGGAGGAGGGATGTTCTGTTGGGGGATGAGCCATAGCTACAGAGGCTGGTCTCCATGGATCACCTGAAACGTGGCAGTTTGGAGGGACTTGAGCATCCTTTATGGCCACAGTAGCTATAAATGCCCTTGGCAGCTTTACAGGGGCCCTCGTCACCAGTGTGGTAGCAAGTCTGGAGTTCTCATATATGGCTGTCTCACAGAAGGTTTTGTGTCAAGAGTGATGAGAACTGTGGTATCCATTAACTCAAGTGATAAAAGCTCTTTCCTGTTTGTATTTTTTGAACACCATTGCTCTCTTTTAAATTTGGAGATTAATACAAGTTCAGATAGTCTCAGTGGTCTCAAAAAAGATGCTCGGTTTGGCTTTTTCCAGCAATAATCTCAAGAAAGAAAGCTCAGTTCTGCATCAGATGTCAGAGACATGACACTAAGATTTCTTGGCAACTGTGAAAAAAGAGA
Source organism: Eudromia elegans (assembly GCA_003342815.1). Taxonomy (NCBI): domain Eukaryota; kingdom Metazoa; phylum Chordata; class Aves; order Tinamiformes; family Tinamidae; genus Eudromia; species Eudromia elegans. Next base: position 2,637,808 of record PTEX01000097.1, read on the forward strand.
TCCTGTTAGTCTTTAGGTTGAGCATTGCTCCAAGAATTAGTCGGTCTGAATTCTAAGAATGTAAAACCACTGAGAAGACATGAGTTTGAGTTGTCTGTAGTTTTGCTTTCCACAGTAAGGCACTTTAAGAATTCTGCTTGATAAATTGCTATAAAAATACATTGCAGTTATTTTTCTTACATAATTTCATAATTAGATGTGAAAAGATATGGACTATTTAAACCAGTCGAAAAGGAGGTTATTAAATACATAAGGGAGGTGAAAATAGGAGAATCTACCAGTTCTGGGGGCAGCCACTGACTTGTGCAGTAAACCTTCCCTATTGATTCATTCTTCCTCATGTTTTAGAGACTTCCTGTAATTAAAGGCACAGAGGCAGTGGGTTTCTGAATCATCCATCTCCTCTTGTGCTGTGCAGGGGAAGGTGCTGGTAAATACCCTGCTGCTTGATTCAGATACACGACCCATGTCTTCAAGTCTCACGCGACTATTCTCAACTGCAGGACTCTTGGCCATTCTTGGGTGTAAATCCTTGGCTGTCATTACTGAAGCCATTTGATTTTTGTGTAAGATTAAGTATCCTTTGGGCTGGAGCGGGGGAGGCTGCAACCYGTGTGTAGCACTGAAAAGCAGTGGAGAGCTGGTGTCATGTCCACATTCAACTGAACAGCCACAGAAGAGACCAGCTTGGCCTGAGATCAACGGGCATCTGCAGGGGAAGTAGTTTCCAKTGCTCTTTCCTGGCTGTTTCCTTCCCTAGAATGGGTTTCTTCATCTTGAAGAGCAAAAGGAGGATGGGAGCAGAGGAAAAGGGCTGGATGTCTTGTGTGCAGCAGTGGGACTTAGAGGTGGGGCGAACCCGCCTGGCCTGCTGAGCCCCAGCCATCCGCATCGTCCTCCCTGCTGCTGCTTGGCTTTGGTCCTGTTTTCTTCAAAGCCAGACGTCTGAATTCCCTGTGGGTTTAATCTGGGCAGAGTTTATCGCGGATAAATAACTGTTTGTGCTGAATTTATAGATGAGCTAAACTGTTTCCTTTAATGTTGCGGTTTAGTACCTTTTCAGGCTTGCATAAGCGCTGGCATTTGAAGGAAATAAATCTGTTGCTCAGATAATGTATTTGCCCTTGGTACTGAAATATATAAATAAAAATTACAAGGTCATTAACCATATTGAGAGAAAGAAAAATGTGCTGTGCATTAAATAGCTGACTCCCAGGACAGGTTGGGCAAATAGCAGTATACCRAAGTGTACTGTTCATTTTCCCTTCTGAGCATGAAAATTAATTAATTCCTTTCTTTTTCATAGCACTTCCCCTTTTCACTGGAAACCCTCRGCATATGTCAGTCCAAATTTATGAGCAGTGTGGTTTTCAGTGCATTTCATATATCAAATGCAAATTCCTATGGCCAGTGATATACTACAGAACTGTGTGGAAGACAACAAATAAATATTATCTAACAAAATATTAAAAAAAAAACACCCCCAACCCGGGGAATCAGATTTTATCTGCCACTTCCCAAGCAATTTATCTTTGTCCCAGTGAAGGCAGGTTATGCAGCGTGCTGCCCTGGTATTGCTGTGGATACACCTTGCTCAGAAATGAGCTCTCGTTCTCAGGCAAAGGCGGCCTTGGAAGGCAATGGATTATCACTTATATTTTATTTACATTTTATTTATTCCAGTTATACTGTAATACCAGGTGCAGACCTGAGGGAACTGAGACACTTCAGCTGCCCTAGTCCCATGTGACTCCGGATCCCACTAGTCCAGRGGRAGAGCTTCTCCCCACCGTGCAGTCYGGACAGCTAATAATTAAGAAGTGGCACATTTTGTGTAGGGCCATATCTGCAAATGTTGAGTGATACAGTTCCAGTTCAGCTGTTTTTCTCCCATCCTTGCCAACTCTAAATTCCCATCATGAGAAAGTAAATGTGTATTCTGTGCTTTTGTTTGTTGGCATTGTATGTGTGCGTAATTTGTTGCTTTTCCCTTTGCCTAAGGGGCACAAAAGGCTCTGGTGTGGAATAGGTCATCTGAGATGGTCACGTACGGTAGACATGTATCATGAGCTTCTTTTCACAGTCATCCTTGCACCAGTGAAAGGTTGTTAGCTGATGTGGAGATCTGACAGTAATACCCACRTATACACTAACAATACAACTAGCGTGATTTTATTGAAGCTTCTGAAGCCAAAAATTATATTAGTCCCTATGGATGACCATCTTGTAMCTTGTCTTCTGCCTAATGATTCCAAGAGCATTGACACTATTGGGAAGGACAAGGCTAGTTACAGCACATGAGCTTATGTGTCTGCCACAGCCAGAGAGAGCTCTCAAATCAGCTGATCGGGTTGATTTGACCTGCATTTGTTCAGCCACTCTTGGGAACACTCTACCTACAGCACCCGAAATGAAACAGTCGTATCACCTGAAAATAACGATAATTTTTTTTTCCCCTCCCCAATCTCCCAGGTTTGGCAGTGTGGAGGAAGCATGGAGGTGCTGCCCTGTTCTCGCGTGGCGCATATCGAACGCACAAAGAAACCCTACAACAACGACATTGACTACTATGCAAAGCGCAACGCTCTGCGGGCYGCCGAGGTCTGGATGGACGACTTCAAGTCGCACGTTTACATGGCCTGGAACATCCCGATGGCAGTAAGTGTGGACGACGTTATCTCCTGAACAGAGGCAGAAACGTGCAGATAGCTGTTCCTAGTTGGCTCTGGATGGTATTACTAAAATYGTATAAGCTGGGCTAACATTAGGAAGAAGCATGCTCTCCTCATGGTGATTATTCGATACAGAGAGATCCATCATATAAACATGCTTCCTCCGTGCAAGTTTAGTTGCATGCTCAGGAGCGTTGGCACAGATTTATAATTTAACTAGAACATGATGTTTCAGGCTTATGCTCTTCCTCAGAAGAAGTCATTAATTTAGGAAGCCATTAAACTTTGAGGTGTTCATATGCTGCAGTGGTGAGGACTACAGAAATGTCCATAAATAAACATCATCATTCATTATGAAACTCAGTAGACCTTACTAGCATAAAAAACAAAGTACACAATAAAAGAATTGCGCRTTAGCTAGCTGTATTGTCTCCGGGCCGGGAGCTGCAGTGTGGATGCATTCTGTTTCATCCTGTGAATATAAATTGTAGGTGACACGTGGAGCCTCTAGGAATCGRTGCAGTATAAATGTTAGATCAATTGTAGATTTCATTTATTGCTTTATTTGGTAAATCACGTGATGTCCCAATCAGGTGGAAGTTGAACTGGTGTTGTGTCTTTCAGTGGTWGTTATCCAGGTATTCATGTGAAGGGGCACAGAGAGAGCAGCTGAGGGGAATCATAGGCATTTTTTTAAGTAAGAAAAGGGTTAGTTAATCCTTATATGACATTTCAGTCCAAACCTGATTGAGGTAAATGGAAACAGGAATAGTTCTATTTGAGTAAGACTTAGAATCCACAAAGTCATGGGAATCTTAGCAAAGACTTCACTGAGTTTCCTCTATGTTCTATCAATTTGGACTTGGGTACTTAGATAATATAACAAAAGCCCTTTTCATCCATTCCAATTGTATTTTCCAAAATGCCTCTCTTTTTCTACATGGGGTGTCTGACATCTACACATCCTTGTTTACTTACTACTATTCATTGTTAGATGTTCTGTACAATGTTGAAAATTACTAAGTTTTTTTCTAATGACTTCTTTTGGTAATAAGAACTAATTGTAGTGAATAGTTTTGGCCTAACAAGGCACAAGTGTGTAAGTCCTTTTCCACATGCAATTCCAGKAATGCTAGGAGGCAGACAAGCTAGTCTCCATCTAAGCATTTATGGGCATTTTGGCCCTGTCCACATCCATTTGAAACAATGTTTAGCTTGCAGTAGGAAGATGATAAAGAAGTAACCTGAGGTAAATTGTTTACTTGATGGTTTCTGAAAATGAGTTCTGGGAATGGAAAGGACATTTAAATAAGCATTTACACCAAGGCATGATTTACTTTAATTTCTCCAAAATTASTTACTGATGTGGTTTTCTGCAGTGAGCAATACAGCTCTATTGCACTTAAAAAAAAAAAAATAAAAAGGGTACATCTACATTAAAAGGCATAAAATCAGCAGAAGTCCTGAATGTTAAAATTTACTTTCCATAACACAAACTGATTGAAAAACTGTGCATCATAAAAATGACCCCTTTTTTTCTCAGGAAAAAAAAAAGTTGACATGTTAGTGTTCACAGACATATTCCTCTGTAGCATTCAACGTGAAGATTCAAAAATACTCTCCTGCTAGAAGCCGTAAATTGAACCTTCTGGTCGAGGACTAGAAGCCTTTCTGCATAGTTAAAACGGTTGTACTCTTGTCCTGCTGCTAAACTTGCATTCTTGTACAATCSTGCTGTAGCCCTCGTAGGATCCCTGCACCTAACACAGCAGAGAACACAGCATTTCTCATAGCTGCCTAATTTGCCAGTTTTGTGTTCTGTAGTAATGGCAAGGCAGAAAAGACGTTTTGTTGCCTTGTTATGGTGTAAGGAAAACGTGAGGCAAATAAAACACATGTGTTCTGGCTTACCAAAACACATCCAAATTATCCTTTCATAACCTATGTCACCTTTTCCACATTTGCCTCTCTTCTGGTTACTGAAGATCAGGATCAAGAGACACAACATGTATGCTGACAAATGGATGATCTTTGGRTATATCTCAAAAATGCATATTCCCATAACCCCCGTAACCTTCATCCGCAGGTTAACAATGCCTTATTTTAGTGAAACAAATATTTGGTGTGCTCTTGCATATGATCTCTTCCTTGACAGTTTCAGTGAGAAAGGAACCTTATTTCTGAATGATTTATTGTACTGAGGGCCTCTGAGAATTGCTCTCCTTCCATGTAGCCTGAAGTAGAACGTAAATTAACATCCATTTGAATGGATGCTGCATAGAGAGCTTGTGACAATGTATGCATCAGCAAGCAGCAGCGAGTGCTGCAAACTCTCAGCGTGGCAAGCAGGAGAACCTGCTCAGTATTACTTGTATTCTCTCCTGAMAGCTGTGTGTCTACTGGGGGCTCTAATAAACCCTGAGCTAAGATTTCCTGCTGTCACATAACCCTGCATTGGACAGCATTTGTAAAACATGCAGCAATTTTTCCGGAGGAGACGTGTAAGGTRTTTGAGTTAGATTCATGCAAAAGTACCCAGTTTCAGTCAATTTGATTCATACAGCGTTGAGGTAACTCTTATTGTCTGCTGTGCTATGATAATTTATGCTGATTTAAATCAACAGATACTAACTCAGGACCTGGCCWTTTGAAAGAGTTTGTGTTTATCATATTCAGTTGCCTATGCCAGGCTGTGTTTTCCATGGAATTTGTATTCAAACATGAAGGAAGTCCTGAAGGAGAGCTATAAAGAAGGTTTTGAGTTTCTCTGCATTTTATGGCTCATCTGTAAATGAGCTGCAGTTCCAGCGAAAGCTGAATGCTGGTCTATGCAAATGCTTAATGSAGCTTAATGACCTTTTGAACAGCTCTGCTTTGCAATTTAAAAGCTCTGTCCTGATCTCATTTATATCAGTGGATACAGAAAGATATTATCAGAGTAAACCACAATCATGCTGCCGTATCTTRGATAAGAGTTAGAGCCTCAATTCCCAATGAATCTAAAAGCAAAGGAGTTTGTTTGATTGCAAACATTCAGAATTGCTGTAAGTAGCAATATTYTTATTGTATTCTTTCCATTTTGTTTTATTCTTGTTTTTTTGCTTGTTTGCTCTCCTTTTTCTACTGCCTTTCATTAATATTTATTGTCTGCCCTCAGCAGCAGCTGTTTGATGAGCTGTTACTTACAAAAGGAAACCGAGGAGAGGGGAGTATAGCTTGGTATACTCCAATTTGGTTTTAGTACAGAAAACACTGTAAAGTCAATGCTGTGGGATGTCTTTATTCCTTTTTGTGCGTTTCAGAACCCCGGAGTTGACTTTGGAGACGTTTCTGAAAGGATAGCTCTACGACAGCGACTGCAGTGCCGGAGCTTTAAGTGGTACTTGGAAAACGTCTATCCTGAAATGAGGGTTTATAATAATACGGTCACTTATGGAGAGGTACTGTATGTCTTTGAAAATGCATCGCGACTGCRTTAGCGCAGCCCTTTCATCTTTGTGGGTGGGTATCAGGACATACGGAGCAATTTGAAGTCAGTGCAGTCGTAGTGACAGAAGTGTTCTTTCTTACTTCTATTCCGCTCCAGAAAGTCAGGTTTTGACAAGTGTTGTCCCTCCTATTACAGCATATTGGACTAAGTCATTCTTACAAAAAAAAAAAAAGCAACATCTTTAGTCTCTCTTTTAAAAATAGAGCAGATTTAAGAAAATAAATTTGATGTTATCTTTTTCCCAATAGGATGCTGCAAAGATCAACAGCAAAACATTAGCAATTGAGAAAACTGAAATAAGGGAATTTAATGAGAATGAATGAGTTTACTAAATTGTTTTTARGCAAGGAACCCGCCCCATTTTGAATTCTGCCAAGCCATTTGAAGGGCTGCATTTGCTTTATCAATTCACTCTTTGGTAAATCCTCCTAGCAGGGAGAAAAATGCCATAAATCTTCCTGCAAGACGAGTAAATGTGCATTCTTCCTTCCTGTTCTGTTTGATCGAGCTCTTGCAGAAACAAGTTGGGCACTTCAGGTATTGATATAAAGTGCAAGTTTTACTGCATAATATCACTTTGCATCCTAACATGACTATCCTTGGCAGTAAATGTGGAAAGACACTTAGTAAACCCAACATGAGCTATTAGTAGCTGTCAGCTCTGAGAAGAGTGTTAAACGAGAAGAGCATTGGCAGGAGTGCCAATGTGGTGTCAATTAGAGCAGACAGTTCTAGGGCTGGGCTCGATAATAGAGGTTCTTTCCGTTGAGTGGTCACACAGAAAGTTCTCGAGTCAACCAGGAACTTCACAAAGAATGCAAGCATCTAATTCATTAAAATTTATAGTAAAATGGAGCCACGCAATCTATTTAGCTAGCATAAGCTGTCTTGGTTCCTCTTCAATCTTATATGCCCATAATGAAAATATTGGAGACTTTATCTCAAATGATATTAAGGTTGTTACTAAGTATCTTTCCTTCTGGTTATTTTCCTGGAGGAAAAGAGGTTTGGATTTTAGTGAGTTTAAGGAAAATAAATGTATCGAGTAGACGTAAAACAGATTGAAACAGTAGTAAAAATATATTTCCTAGTGACTCAATTCACATTTTTTAAAGCCCCATCATAAAGTTGTCTTCATCTTCTTTAGCCTTTATAGTACCTGAGTCATAAAATAAACCTCCTGAAATTTAACTGTTGGTGAACATTCATATCCCATCGGATTGCCTGTTATGCTCATACTTTATTAGATAAAGGTTAGGACTATTTGCTGACTTCTGATACTTTGTGCAGCAGCTATTTCTGTATTATGGGGATGGTCAGACTATTTGTGGGTAATCTAAACCAAGACTGACCTGCTGATGGTTTCAAAATATCCATCTGGATAACTTCTTGTTTAAAATACCTTTATTCACAAGAGTTGCAATCTGATTTTATGTACCTGTAAATTCTCTTCATCTCATGAGGGATATGAACTTTTGATTGGATTCGTCCTCTGATTCCAATCTTTAAATATTTTAAAAGCCCTCCAGTGTTGCTTATCATTGCTGTATCCTTTCACAGTAATATACTTCACAAAACATCTGTGCACTTCTATATATTGTATTTTCAATTAAAATAAAACTCTATGTGCTTTTTGATATTTATATACATAATAGCAATGTAAGAGGATTTTAGGAGCAAAATTTAGCTTTTTATTTTGAGTGAATTTTGGTCTTTGGGTAATTGCAGAAAGTAAAACTCTGATTAAAGTTAATAATTCTGTAAGCACAGCAAGGCATTCAAATAATAAAACCATTTTTCTCAGAGAAACACAGTATTTGTTTCAGTTGTTGTAGTGCTGCTGAACTCCAGCTAGGCTGGACTTGCATTTTACAGATTAACTTCTAAACCAGCTCCCCTCTTTCTGATGTGGTTACAGGTCCGTAACAGCAAAGCTAGTGGCTACTGCCTGGATCAGGGAGCTGAAGAGGATGATAAAGCAATCCTTTACCCATGCCATGGAATGTCCTCTCAGGTCAGTGCTTGGAATTGTTTAATTAATAGGAAATCTCTGTTCAAAAGAAACAAAGAAGTAATTTCATAGTAAGCTGGTAGAATTTGCCCAGCTGACTAATACTTAGGTCCCCACTATCTGGGACCTAAGATAGTGCACACTTTAAATCACAATCAGCTCTAAGAATTTTCTTCCATGCCTTTCAAGTCAGCTTTCAGTTTCCTTTAGGAGAAACTTGAGGAGAAGGTATTTTGAATTATGGYCCCTAGAACAAACATTGTGCAGCTCTTCTTAGGTGCAAATAACAGTACACCAAGTATTGACTCCCCAARATGCTGAAGCCAGGCAGTGACCAAGTAAATCTCTTCTGACTCGCTTATATGACAGGTCTCCTTTCTGATCACAACCTGAGAAAAAAGACCCTGAAATGCTGTTTATAGACTTTATACTACAGTTGTCGGTTGTATCAAATGTTATAGAAATGAATAGAAAGTCAGTCTTCCCAAATCCTTAAAATCCAAAGCATTCTGTCTGTATGAGAATTATAGAAGTATAGGAAAGGTGAGAGGTTAATCTACCAAATCATCCTCCAGTATTTTGTATTTCCTTTTTTAAAAAGGGAAAAAAACCTTTCCTCTGTAAGAAATGTCAAGCGGAAGACAGAGGTGATGTTTTATCTAGCTGGAGTATTTCACAGACAAGCATGGGTTGGAGCCACTCAGATGCAGCCAAGTTAATTAATGATTACACAGCTGGAAAACTTCTATCATCTCACCACAATTTAAAAAGTTAATTCAGTATGAGAACCACAGCTGCACAAACCTTAATCAAGGATATTCAGGCAGATAACATGAAAGGTGTTGACAGCAAGCGTTTTAATATATTAAGTAAACATTTTTAAAGCCGCTCTTATAATCAGCCTGGGTGAGCGCAGTTGTCTGTTATGTTTAACTTTCTGACATTCTTCCATCTGAAGAATAGGGCACGAAATACCCCTGCTGAGTTGAGAATTGAGAAGTTGTGTGTGCCTATTGAATACATACCGTCTCATGTAAGCAAAGCACTCCTTTTCACCTGTGAGGTTATCACTGGTGCTCGATGCATCCTCCTGATGTAAAAACCTCTCCGCAGATCAGCTGCAGCCTGGTTTTCATACTTTTTGGTTCTGGCAAGCAAATAACCAGTGGTTTTTTAGTATGCACATGGTTCCACTGCAACCAACAGAAGTCAGTCATGTGTTTAAAGAAAGCTGAGCTAGGCAGAAGACTACTACTCCTCGTTGGGGGATGATGTTCTGTTCTTCTGCTTCATACCCTTCTATTTTCTCTGCGTGTTGTGCATCTGAGTGATGTTATCCTGCATTGCTAGCAAATAACAAAACTATTGCACTGTTACTACTCCCCAAACAAAATGTCTTTCTGTACACATATTCTCAGGATCTGTTTTTTACTTCCATAAATCACTTYACCTCTTCATTTGAAATCAGTTTTTAAATTCATTTATTCAGACTGGGACAAAAGGCTCTTTTTTTTGAGCTTCTTGAAGGCATTTCACTTGAGCATGTATCAGTTTTGCCTTAGGTGAACAGGCATGTGATTCAAATTAAATCACTGTAAGCCAGTAGTTAGGATTATCCAAACACGTTTCTGCCTCTTACAGATTAAACTTAATGAGATTTATTTCAAAACTCGCTTTACAGAGAAAGAGTGCAGTTTTTATATATGTTTCAAGTTAGAGTCTGATCTCTCAGGTAAAAAGCTGTGCAGATATTGCAGTGACAGCAGCAATAAACACAGTCTGGGTCTAGAGCAACATTCAGAAACGGGTATTTTGGGAGTCGTGGAGTGCCTTGCCTCTGCATGCGGGCCATCTCGTACARTCCTCTGTAGAGCTCGTTGGTTTTACATCGTTCTACAACCTGTTACTGTAGAAGAGCTTCCAAAAACAACCCCACCCCAGTAGTGGAAGGAAGGGATTGGCCTTGGAAGCCTCTCCACGGCATCCATGCCAGGCAGGAAAAGGGAGCTCTTGGCACTCGTGAACTTGGAGCTCACATCTACACAAACGGGTGGAATAAGAGTYGATGGAAAGTTGCACTGAAACTGCTACTTATGGGCAGCAACCAAACRTTGCACTTGAGAGTGCTCTGGCCTTCCTGGTTTAACAGCATCACACGTCTCATTGCTTTGAGCTGGACCCATGAAGAGGCACCTTTTACCTTGCAGACAAACAATGAATGAGGTTGTGTAGCCAACCTAGATATTTGGCATCTGTTTCTCTGTGATGACAAGTAGACTGGAGATGTTAAATACTTCAGGCTCCTGTCTGGCTTTGTTTCCTTTACTGTGTGAGCTCACAGCTCATCTTAACCTGCAGGGTTGGCAGATCATTAAGGAGCCCCTTCTGGTTGCAGAACACGAGAGAGAGGAGCTAAATTTAGTACTAAATTTAGGGATTAAATTTAGGATAGCACCCATCTGTGAGACTGTTTCTTATAAAAAGCTACCTGTTGTTATTTTGTGCTTCTTTTACTTGACTGGAAATCAGCAGAAATAGATTCTTTGAAGTCAAATTTTGGAAATAAAAGCTGGCCTTCACTCACGAGGCTAATGCTCTTGGAGATTCACCTTCCACAGTAGCACTGCTTACTATTTTTGAATCAGCTACAGTCACTTTGATAAACAGCCTCTGCTATCTCTCCCATTCTGCTCAGATTTCAGATTGTTGAAGGAGAAAATATCCTGTGTTATTCTAAGTACAACAGATAGTATCAGGACTAGACCTTAGATCTTAGAGTATTTAATACGGCGCCTAGATTCAGTGTCATTTATGTGACTCTTCTAGCTCCTCTCAGGCAAATGTGAAAAGCTGAACTCAGATGCAGCCTCTTTTAAGGCATAAAACTGTCTCTGTGTTTTGGCTTTGGCTGACGGGTACCAGGGAATTTGGTGTGATGCTCATGGCTCTACTGCAAATGCGGAGGTGGTTATTTCTTTTCTAGTATGGCCATGGTGTCCAAGCTTGATTTTGAAAACAGCGGCCATCACTTTCAATATCTCATTGATTCTTTATCCCAACTTCCTGTTTTTTCAGTCTAAGCTAATAAGAAAATTATTTTAATGTATGTTTTATTTGCAGTTTATGTTGTCTCTAGAAAGTGATCAAGTCTTGGAAGGAAGGCATTATTAATCATATAGTTTTTTGAACTTTATTTTCCAGTAGCATTTCCCACATCACCGAATTTCAGAATAGTTAAGCCTCTTACAAAATCAAGTATCTTSAGTGCAATTTTTTTATGATTACGCAGGCCTAAAACATATGTTAGCAAATTTGCTATTATTTTCTTCATGATTTTTTTTTTCTCTTTTATTTTTGGGTACTGGCTGTATAGTTTTTTTTTTTTTTTCAGTAACATTTATTTACAGAAATGCATTTGAGTTGCTGCTATCAATAGCCTCTGCCAGACCTCTTAAGAACAAAATGCATAGCAAATTGACATTGTGTCCTTGTTAAATCAATTCCCACTGAGTGGGTATGATTTACATATTGATTACTTCATTTTCTTGATTGCCCTTTTGCTGGGAGGTATTGGGTAGGGAATGGTGGGGAGCACATGTGTGAAAGAAGGGATTTTTTTGACCTAGAAGACACCCCATGGAGATAAAGCAGGTTTCCAGACCTSTTTCCAGACCACTGTGAGCTCTGTGTGCTGGAATGGATGGAGGACTCGAGCCAATGTTCGGGGCTGAAKGTGGGCACAAGGGGAGCTGCAGCTTGCTCTGTGTTTCGGGTGTTTGCACCAGCTGCAGACCGGGCTGGTGCTGATGGTCTCTGCCCTCTGTACTGGCACCTCTCATGCCTGAGGTGTTGGCCAGTGACAGGATAAGGGGTAACAGGTATAAATTAAAACTCAGGAAGTTCCATTTCCATGTGAGGAAGAACTTCCCTGTGAGGGTGACAGAGCCCTGGAACAGGCTGCTTGGAGAGGATGTGGAGGCTCCTCCTTGGAGATTTTCCAAACCCACCTGGATGCCACCCTGTGCCCCGTGCTCTGAGTGCCCCTGATGGAGCAGGGAGTTGGACCGGATGATTTCTAGAGGTCCCTTCCAACCTYAACCACTCTGTGATTCTGTGCAGTGCACCAGAGCACACCATGGATGATGCTCCTGGTTGGTTCTGGGATTCTTGGGCTGCAGTTARAGCCTTCTCTGTGCTCTTGTTCCCAGCTGGTCCGCTACAGCTCCGAAGGCGTCCTGCAGCTGGGGCCCCTGGGCTCCACAGCCTTTCTGCCGGACTCGAAATGCCTCGTGGACGACGGGAAGGGCAGGACACCCACTCTGAAGAAGTGCGAAGATGTCCTGAGGCCAGCACAGAGGTTCTGGGACTTCACACAGGTACCCAAGAGCTCTTTGCAACCACACGGAGATGAGATGCGCCGGAGACAAATAGTGTTCTAGAGGCAATAAACCAACAATAAAAAGACAAATGATCTGCTCACTCTCAGGGGACTGYTCTAGGATTTCCCCCTTATAATTTCTAGAAATTTTCTCATGTGCTGTCTAGGAATKTTCCAATAGATTTTCCAGGAATCTGGCCTTATGCTTTCTTGGAATACTCCCATACGCATTGCAGTATGCTTTCTAGGAAGCCTCTCCACCTCATGGTTTTCAGGAATTYGGTGACAATTCCTAGGTCTCACTCTTACTTATGTTCTCCGTGAAATTTCATAGTTTCCTTAAATTCTTTCTGTATTTTCAAGGACCTTCTGATTTGTTTTCTAGGTTATGATTATTTGTCATTTTGTGATTTTTTTTTTTTTTTTTTTTTTTTTT